>JAOYRR010000132.1:600000-1100940 GCA_038994665.1 Podotricha telesiphe | reverse complement strand
TATATATATAAGTCTTACTGATTGTTTGACAGACAACGCACAGTCGAAACTATTAGACGTCGAAATCCGAAATTTGGTATGTAGCTTAGAGAAAAGTGTAAGAGAAGATATTTTAAGATTTTACGTTTAACAGTTGAAATGGCAGGATAATAGTAATAGTATGGCAAGGAATATAAAATCTCTGGAAGCTGCGGACGGCAAGTCGTATAATATAAATAAGAAAATGCAATATTACACGTCGTTACATTATACGAGTATGAAATGTAGACTGGTTGCATCGGGCGGAGTGCCAGGACCTCCTTCGCGTGGAGGATATTCTTTAGATCGACCTTTTTGTGGTCGGTGCTTAGAATTTATATAGGAATAGTAATTTATTGTGTCTGCACACTTTCCTAGTATCGATTGCGAGCGCTTTAGGTAGGTTGGTTTGATTTCTTAATGCAATTCGTCTGTCAAACCAAGTCGATCTTGTTATTTTACAAGGCGAGTGTTGGTTTTCGCAATCTGATACATAGGTATGCTATGGTATATATTCTGCAAGGTAAATTAGGATTAGAGATACGACATTTTATAGTCCCTTTTTATGGTCATTTTTAAGATGGGACTCAACGCTGCATTTAGTTTTAAAAATATATATATATATTACCAACAATGGATATCAAACTTACAACCTTTGCGTTTAAATTTTCCAAATGCGTGAATACAGTAACTTTTCCTACATGCTGTGGTATTTTTTGATCTGTAGAGCAGGCTTAGTCGCGCTTAGGAGGTTGCCACCCTTGGTCGCCATAGAAACGGGATACTTTATGCGTCCCGTGTTGTTCATTACCTCTCTGAAGAGGAGGGGTGCCGCAAGGTTATGTTTTGTTGAGACATGGATATCTGTCGAAATTTTGTTTATTTTATATATTCTGCTTATCGATGTGATTTTGATATTTTATTATGATTTGTTTGTATTGGATTTAATACATATTGCGTTTGGGAATGGATTTCATTTTTATGCTTTTCCCGTATAGCACGGCAGTCAGAAAGTTGTAATTCCAAACCCCTGCCCAAACTGGAGTCGTTGAGTGTCGGATGTCAACGCCGCTCTTTGTCTTGTTTACCAGGGTGGTGAAATGAGAATAATTAAATTATGATCATTTCACCAAGGGGAATTGATAAATATTGTATGTTTCTGTTCTTATAAGTACAATTTGTATACTGACTAACTTAGTAATATAGACTGACTGGTGGACTCATCTCTCGAACCCCATCCCAATTTCGATTATTAACAACTTTTCCGTTCACTGGAGAATAAGTAAAAAATAAATAGACGGTGTAGCTGTGTATGTATAAGATTGCTTTGGGACCAAATTAGTTTTAGGCCATTGGCTGAGAGTTATTCAAACAATATTCATTTAAAAATATTCTGTGTTAAAAATTCACTTTATTAAAAAATAATCTTTTATCGGCATATTTTGCCGGAAAGTAGATTGTCGCTGACTTTTGACATTATTTTGTTTACTGTTTTGTTTAGAATTATTATAAATCTTATGTTTTTAAACAAGAATGATTGCCAAATTACTAAACATAAAGAAATTAAATAATATTTAAATGTATTATTATATTTTGAAATATTTCGGTATACTCAAGAATATAAATAACTAAACATACAAAATAAAATTCTTTCGTATTTAAAAGGCTCATTAATCAATCGAACTCGTTTATTACATACATTAAACGCACTAGTTCCAGACAGACAAAAGCCTGTACAATTCTGATAACTATCTAACTTAACTATAAGGTTTCTGATAAATGTACCATAGTCTTAAAGCTTAGTTAGCGTTCTTTACAAATACCTATCTAGAATAGATTGGATGCCGGAACCTTATAGAAAATGAAAGAAATACCTTAGCTTGAGACAAAGATAAAACTTTAGAAATTAATTAATTGTTGCAACCCGTTCTTTTAATTTAATAAAGAAATTAATTAACTCTAATATGTAAGGAATTGAATATAACAATAAATAACAGTACTAAATTTAATTTGAAACGATAGTATCGATTTCAAATTTGACTAAAGTAGCTACTTTAAATATCTTAAGCTTTAGTTAATTATATTAAGCATATTGACATTTTTCTACTTATGTTGAAAATGTTTTGCCATACAAGGTCTGTTCAAGGCAATAAATGCCATTGTCCTTAACATCGCCGGTATGCAGATGTTTTATCCTTATTCGGGTAGACGTTAGTTACTAAAATATTTCATCTAGTTATTCTATATTGATATGTCAGGTGCTATCACCTTTATACGGCCAGAAGTAACTTAGACTTAACTTTATTATATTACTCTCTTCTTCAATCTTTTTGTTTTCGCAGTTTTCGCGTAAAGCTAATATTTGTGATTTTTACCCTACTCTTTAGTATTAAAAAGCTTATTATTTATTCACTAATTTTATATTCACACGAGTTTCTTTCATTTTCTAGGAAAGGATGATTATACAATATCACTTAAAGTCCAGTCAAAGACGAAGGGTTTCTTGTTTCCTGTCCATCTAATTGATGCACAACTTAACGCCGCGATTTGTTAAGTTTACTTAGATTACATTTATGGTATTAATATTACTCCAATTTATGCTGAAACTCCTAACCCATCGCCGTTACCAAACATAATGATATTATTGAGTATATTGTTTCCTACAAAAATTACTGCTTCATCTCTAGAAAGATAATATAGTACGAATGCTTTCTCTACTATACGTGACACTGGCGACTTGTTTTGCGCATTTCATCGAAAAATCAGACCATTAATTAAAAAAAAGGAAGTATATTGTTATATATATACTTGGGGCCATCGTGGCGCATTCTATATATTTAAAATATTTTCCTTTCACTGGTCGCGCCGTTAAGTTCTGCTAATGAACACGCAATTCTATACAAGACTTTCGAATTCCGTCCGAAAGGGGAGAAATAGTGTCTCGACACTAAGTTCTCTCTGACTGCTGGTACGCGGGAAAAAGCGTGAAGCGGACAAGCTAAACTGAAATAAAGATAGATTCTATATACTTTTGTTGTTACTTAAAAATGTTATCTTCAACGTTAGTCGACTAAAAGTACGCCAGATACTAGTTTACGAAATATGAACCATTTTGTCGAGGTCGACACGTTGTGTGCTGCGTAGCTTTATCTATTACTATACTAGTAAACATTCTTAATGTATACGTTATAATAACCTTATTAGTTGTTTGCTTTACGTAATATAAAAAAATGTTGTTTAAAAAACAAAATACCATGGTTATTTATATAGTTAATCAAAATAAGAAATAAAAAGTAATTCTTAGTATAAGTATGAAATAATCGGCAACAATTAATGTAACAGTTCTTAAATTGTCACGATTTATTACAGATTTTGTAAAAAAATAAAAGTAGGATTCCTAAAAATTTTAATTAATTTTGAATTGTAGGTAATTTTTTTCGAAGATACAGGTTAACAATGGATAAGTTCTAGTAAAGGTGATTGTAGGTGCCTGTCATCTGGCATTCATCCTTGCCTAGCCAGGGACAGCTTTCCACTGGACTGACTTGCTGGCCACTCTCTGGGTAGGCAGACAAAACCTAGTCCATCCTCGTCCACCTATTTTAAGACTCATAATTGCAATTTGTTATGCTAGATAAAAAAATCTTAAATATATTTTAATTATGAACTCTAATGAACATTTTTTTAGAAAAACGTTAGAAACATTGATCGTAGCGGGATTCGACCCTGCCTGCCCCTTGGGAACCGTCCATGTCAAATATCTCATCTCAATTCTATTTGAACTGACTATAAAAGGTTAATGTTAATTTCGGTCTTTTTGTTTGTTTGTCCCATGAGGAAATACATCAATAATTATTTTATTTTAATCGTCTGTAAGGTTGAATTGAGGTTATAATACCATACTTTTTTTTTTTTTTTTTTTTTTTTTTTTTTTTTTTTTTTTTTTTTTTTTTTTTTTTTTTTTTTTTTTTTTTTTTTTTTTTTTTTTTTTTTTTTTTTTTTTTTTTTTTTTTTTTTTTTTTTTTTTTTTTTTTTTTTTTTTTTTTTTTTTTTTTTTTTTTTTTTTTTTTTTTTTTTTTTTTTTTTTTTTTTTTTTTTTTTTTTTTTTTTTTTTTTTTTTTTTTTTTTTTTTTTTTTTTTTTTTTTTTTTTTTTTTTTTTTTTTTTTTTTTTTTTTTTTTTTTTTTTTTTTTTTTTTTTTTTTTTTTTTTTTTTTTTTTTTTTTTTTTTTTTTTTTTTTTTTTTTTTTTTTTTTTTTTTTTTTTTTTTTTTTTTTTTTTTTTTTTTTTTTTTTTTTTTTTTTTTTTTTTTTTTTTTTTTTTTTTTTTTTTTTTTTTTTTTTTTTTTTTTTTTTTTTTTTTTTTTTTTTTTTTTTTTTTTTTTTTTTTTTTTTTTTTTTTTTTTTTTTTTTTTTTTTTTTTTTTTTTTTTTTTTTTTTTTTTTTTTTTTTTTTTTTTTTTTTTTTTTTTTTTTTTTTTTTTTTTTTTTTTTTTTTTTTTTTTTTTTTTTTTTTTTTTTTTTTTTTTTTTTTTTTTTTTTTTTTTTTTTTTTTTTTTTTTTTTTTTTTTTTTTTTTTTTTTTTTTTTTTTTTTTTTTTTTTTTTTTTTTTTTTTTTTTTTTTTTTTTTTTTTTTTTTTTTTTTTTTTTTTTTTTTTTTTTTTTTTTTTTTTTTTTTTTTTTTTTTTTTTTTTTTTTTTTTTTTTTTTTTTTTTTTTTTTTTTTTTTTTTTTTTTTTTTTTTTTTTTTTTTTTTTTTTTTTTTTTTTTTTTTTTTTTTTTTTTTTTTTTTTTTTTTTTTTTTTTTTTTTTTTTTTTTTTTTTTTTTTTTTTTTTTTTTTTTTTTTTTTTTTTTTTTTTTTTTTTTTTTTTTTTTTTTTTTTTTTTTTTTTTTTTTTTTTTTTTTTTTTTTTTTTTTTTTTTTTTTTTTTTTTTTTTTTTTTTTTTTTTTTTTTTTTTTTTTTTTTTTTTTTTTTTTTTTTTTTTTTTTTTTTTTTTTTTTTTTTTTTTTTTTTTTTTTTTTTTTTTTTTTTTTTTTTTTTTTTTTTTTTTTTTTTTTTTTTTTTTTTTTTTTTTTTTTTTTTTTTTTTTTTTTTTTTTTTTTTTTTTTTTTTTTTTTTTTTTTTTTTTTTTTTTTTTTTTTTTTTTTTTTTTTTTTTTTTTTTTTTTTTTTTTTTTTTTTTTTTTTTTTTTTTTTTTTTTTTTTTTTTTTTTTTTTTTTTTTTTTTTTTTTTTTTTTTTTTTTTTTTTTTTTTTTTTTTTTTTTTTTTTTTTTTTTTTTTTTTTTTTTTTTTTTTTTTTTTTTTTTTTTTTTTTTTTTTTTTTTTTTTTTTTTTTTTTTTTTTTTTTTTTTTTTTTTTTTTTTTTTTTTTTTTTTTTTTTTTTTTTTTTTTTTTTTTTTTTTTTTTTTTTTTTTTTTTTTTTTTTTTTTTTTTTTTTTTTTTTTTTTTTTTTTTTTTTTTTTTTTTTTTTTTTTTTTTTTTTTTTTTTTTTTTTTTTTTTTTTTTTTTTTTTTTTTTTTTTTTTTTTTTTTTTTTTTTTTTTTTTTTTTTTTTTTTTTTTTTTTTTTTTTTTTTTTTTTTTTTTTTTTTTTTTTTTTTTTTTTTTTTTTTTTTTTTTTTTTTTTTTTTTTTTTTTTTTTTTTTTTTTTTTTTTTTTTTTTTTTTTTTTTTTTTTTTTTTTTTTTTTTTTTTTTTTTTTTTTTTTTTTTTTTTTTTTTTTTTTTTTTTTTTTTTTTTTTTTTTTTTTTTTTTTTTTTTTTTTTTTTTTTTTTTTTTTTTTTTTTTTTTTTTTTTTTTTTTTTTTTTTTTTTTTTTTTTTTTTTTTTTTTTTTTTTTTTTTTTTTTTTTTTTTTTTTTTTTTTTTTTTTTTTTTTTTTTTTTTTTTTTTTTTTTTTTTTTTTTTTTTTTTTTTTTTTTTTTTTTTTTTTTTTTTTTTTTTTTTTTTTTTTTTTTTTTTTTTTTTTTTTTTTTTTTTTTTTTTTTTTTTTTTTTTTTTTTTTTTTTTTTTTTTTTTTTTTTTTTTTTTTTTTTTTTTTTTTTTTTTTTTTTTTTTTTTTTTTTTTTTTTTTTTTTTTTTTTTTTTTTTTTTTTTTTTTTTTTTTTTTTTTTTTTTTTTTTTTTTTTTTTTTTTTTTTTTTTTTTTTTTTTTTTTTTTTTTTTTTTTTTTTTTTTTTTTTTTTTTTTTTTTTTTTTTTTTTTTTTTTTTTTTTTTTTTTTTTTTTTTTTTTTTTTTTTTTTTTTTTTTTTTTTTTTTTTTTTTTTTTTTTTTTTTTTTTTTTTTTTTTTTTTTTTTTTTTTTTTTTTTTTTTTTTTTTTTTTTTTTTTTTTTTTTTTTTTTTTTTTTTTTTTTTTTTTTTTTTTTTTTTTTTTTTTTTTTTTTTTTTTTTTTTTTTTTTTTTTTTTTTTTTTTTTTTTTTTTTTTTTTTTTTTTTTTTTTTTTTTTTTTTTTTTTTTTTTTTTTTTTTTTTTTTTTTTTTTTTTTTTTTTTTTTTTTTTTTTTTTTTTTTTTTTTTTTTTTTTTTTTTTTTTTTTTTTTTTTTTTTTTTTTTTTTTTTTTTTTTTTTTTTTTTTTTTTTTTTTTTTTTTTTTTTTTTTTTTTTTTTTTTTTTTTTTTTTTTTTTTTTTTTTTTTTTTTTTTTTTTTTTTTTTTTTTTTTTTTTTTTTTTTTTTTTTTTTTTTTTTTTTTTTTTTTTTTTTTTTTTTTTTTTTTTTTTTTTTTTTTTTTTTTTTTTTTTTTTTTTTTTTTTTTTTTTTTTTTTTTTTTTTTTTTTTTTTTTTTTTTTTTTTTTTTTTTTTTTTTTTTTTTTTTTTTTTTTTTTTTTTTTTTTTTTTTTTTTTTTTTTTTTTTTTTTTTTTTTTTTTTTTTTTTTTTTTTTTTTTTTTTTTTTTTTTTTTTTTTTTTTTTTTTACGAACGATATATTTATCATTAAATATACCTAAGTATAAATAAATTACTATTACCTAATTATGTCATAACATTCGGAAGTATTAATACATAGGCCCGTAGTTTCCGGTAGCGGTGCGTTGTAACAATTTCGTCCCACGGCCCGACCCACGCCGCGCCCGCTTTCCTTTTGCAATCCTTCCTATCGATTACTGTGGCACGTTGGTGATTCATTTTTTATTTGAGTATTTAATATAAGTGCAAATAACGACACACTTACTTGGGTACTTTTAAATTGTTTTGACTTATTCAATAATATTCATTTGTAGTTACGTTGTATTTATAACAATGCTGTGTGCTATGCAATTGCGCATATTTTAATTCACCGTTGCTCTTTTGGCGATATTTATCCTCTTTGATTATTTTTTTTGTAAGATATTCGGTTAATAGTACTCTACTACACTGCCTTGGCATGTTAAATTTCGAACGTCTGTTCCCAGTCGCTTGGCTATACTTTACCTGTTAGTAACTTAGCTAGTAACGGAAGAGTTTGATATTGTTATGTTGATGTCGTTGTGGTACAATAAAATTGAGTGTATCGATAATCATCGAACCCCTTGAACGAAATTGAACCCCTAATCAGGGGTTCAATTTCCTTTTGAATTAAATGTTTATGCATCAGCTCGAAGTTTATTCTGTATATAGAATATATGCAATCCCAAAATGTTTGTTTCGAATGCTCGAAATGTATAGGTTTATAATATAAATGTTCCTCTTTTATTAGACACTACATACAGATTACATACCTTACTATTGAAATACAGCCTTTCAAATTACGGAGTGTTGTATTAATATTTTACCTGTTGTCTAACAAATAAGATGCAAGACATTGTTAAATATAAAATGTCATTAGGTAGGTAGGCTTAAACAGACATTTATAAATATGTAATATATTCCAAGAATTCCGTTTCAATGTACATTTAGTTGTCTGCCACATTCTGATTCCTCTTTAACAGTTACAGCATCCATCTTAATAAAAACAGTCGGTATCAATACAATCTAAGCTATCTCACGTCAAACGTTGTGTTTCTGAACTTGAAATGTTTTTAACTATCAAAAATATTTTATCTTTTATACTGTATCTTAATGTCTTCTTACAATAGTAAGAAGATATTGAGTAACGAATAAAGATGTTAAGATAAAAATGATGGCTTTTGTTAGATATAATTTTTTTTTAATATAGTGGACTTGTTATTGCTGAGCTATATTGTTCAGTGTTGAAGTAAAGACAACAATAAAGTATATATTCTATATAAAAAGGCCTATGAATCTATCTAGAAATCGTTACGAAAATACAAAAAAAGAATTTTTATTTTACGTTGTTTTTTAAACACATTTTTATTGGTATCTATAAGATATGCATAATATACAGTTAAATGCAAGAACTAAAATTTTACTATGTAATAAATTTTCAATAAAAGTAATAATTTTTGTGTAATATCTATGCTGGTAATGTTTGTTTATGTTGTTATTTTATTTTATTGTTAGCGCAATGGTTGCTAGATTATTGTGATGGTATTTTTTTATTTATTTAAGTTCTTTCGTAATATGAAAAAAAAGGTAAAAGTGCTATTTACATCTTCATCTACTATGTATGAATAAAAATAAAAAGAAAATATTAAACATTTTGTTTGTCAGCTTTTACACACTTAATTAAAAAAAATACTTCAGTTGGGTCACTTTCAGTTAGGCCTTAAAATTTAATTTGACAGATTTTTTATATTTTCTACAAAATTTCTAGTACAATGGTGGTAAGTAGATAAGCACGTGTATTTATCATTGCCAAGATGCATCCACATGATAAGTGTCATTTTCTCATCCAATGCTAGCCTCATGGTCAGCTTGTAATTAAACGATTGCTGTTTGTTTTCCTTGTTGACATATATTTTTATCATTTCATAAGTCCTAACAAAAAGTAACGAAAATATTTTTATTTTATTAACCCTGATATTTATATTTTTTTATAAACGAAAGTGAAAAATGTAGCTTTTGTTGCAACTTTTATCTCTGAAGCTATAGGTTTCTAACAGATAATATTTGAATTAAATATTTTATTACTACAATAATGGATCTTCCTTTAAAAACCATCTATTTTACATTCTTTTCATTTGTAAAAACATGTTTTTTTTACTAGCGCGTAAGAATCATTTAATATCCTTAATTGGATAAAGTAAATATGTCCGAAAACATGGTATTAGCCGTTTAGCAATGGAATTATTAACATTTATTAGAAAAATCTCAAGGTAGCTATCTATACAATTAGAATTACATAAATAAACGTGACTACTGAAATGTTGTCGTTTATAACTTAAGTGGTAATTCACAAGTCATTGTGAATTGTCTTACAGTAAATATGAGAGTTTTCTAAGATTGTTTAGGTAAAATAACTTACTGACTTATACTAAACTAGACAACCGTGATAAATAACAATATATTTAAGACTCCATTAAAAAATACATTAATATTTAAATGTATTTTCTTTTTCCACAGAAAGAAGATCGAATCGCTAGGCAGGATGACGGCGATGACGCAGGAGGAGATGGTCGCTGGCGCGCGCACAGTCGCCGCGGGGCTAGAGGCGCTGAGGGCAGAGCACGCGCAGCTCCTAGCTGGTCTGGCTGCGAATACAGATCACGAACATGAAAAAGTGGCTTTAGTTAGGAAAGGCATTGATGCCATTGAGCTGGGATTGGGCGAAGCACAGGTTGGTTTTAGTTTTGGATATCTGTAGATATTTACAAGTGAACATACAAAGAACGACTAAAAAGGTTGTACCAGATAAGATTTGTGTCTAAGTAATTTTTTTTAGAAAAGCTTAAGGTTTATTTTAAATAAACTAAGTTTATAATTAACATTTTAATAAAACGTATAATAAATTGAACGTAACTTGATTCGAACTGCGACTCTTGAAAAAAGTCGAAGTGCTCTGATCGCTAAGACGTTCTATATCCGGCTGCTTCAAATTTTTGGGAATCTGTTTATTATATATCACTTACATTTTTAAAGTGTTATTTACACTCTTAGGATAAGAAAAATAAGTTAAAATAGTTAAAATAAAATTAATTTATTTACAAAAGCGTACAATTAACTGAATGAAATAATTATTAAATGCATATAACTTGAATATCCATTCCGTAAATACATAAAATCTATTTATTTCTATTTATTTCTATTTATTTTATGTAGTATAAATATAACTTGGTTATATTTATACTACATAAAATCTGCATAGGGCAATGCATTTTTAATGCATACAACCGTCGACTGCATTGATTGCTCTACAAATAGAGAAACTTTGTAATGCATTAGACTAATAAACAGTCATAAGATCTAGATGGCTATTATTTATAGAACTGAATGCACAATATATACTGTTGCAATGTATAATTTGAAGTTTTTGTTATCTGGGTTTGTTGCTATATTTTTTATTAATTAAGATATATATTACTACCGACCCGCTCGCGGCTTCGCCTGCGTAAACTACACGACTATATATACATATTTAGTTTTTTTAGGGTACACTTATTTGAAGATGCGATATATTGTTGATTAAGATAATATATTATTTATTACAAGATAAGATTAATTTATTTTGATTAACAAATAAGTTTCGATGTCACTAATATAAAATGTATTTTATATGCTTTAATATTCTTATTTTCTTCTAAATGTATAAAACTATTTCCTTACTGAGTGACTGACAGACAACGCGCAGCCGAAAATACTAGGTGTTCCTTAAGGAGTGTAGATGGAATGTAAGTGAGGATTTCTCAAAATTTTTATAGACCACGCAAGCATTGTTGCGGGCCACAAACTATATTTATTACGGGGCAATATTACTAACAAGGCAAGCTTAGTATCATTTGCGAAATGCGACGCAGCAGCTTTAAATTCCTTTCTATAAATAATGTGCACACGCTGCTTTATAGAGAACGCAATGCTTTATATAGTAATAAAGATGTCCAGGGTCTTCAGATTTAAACATTAATTAAAAATTATATTAAATTCTTCTTATTTATTAAACTGACATTAAACGAGATGATTGTGTTGATATATTTATGACACATGAACGATTCGTCTCTTACATCTCTTACAAATGTTGTTTAAATTGAAAGTACAATTTTTACAAGATGCCATCTGTTATAACAAGAAAAAATAAGAACCGGGCTTACCCCTCTCTCCTTATTAAAAATTTATTACGTATGAATTTAAAGGAAAAATATTTACATGAATTTTTTTTTATTTTTCAATTTAACATAATTCAAATACATATACAAATATCTATTTTTATAATCTTACGTAAGAGGTAACTATTAAAACTACCTTTACTTCCGCCTTGTAAGAAAAAATATGACCTATGTCAATATTGCCCTATAGCAATCCCTCAATCAATCAATCTAAATCATCTAACGTAATATATCTTCACAATATACTTATAATATAAATATATATGGATAAAATAAAAAATAGTAATATAAACAATACGTTATCACCAATAAATTTTTGTAAGTATATCATTTAAATACCATTTATAATCGAATTCCTTGACTGATATCCCTAGATACGTACAAGATTGCCAAACACCTCAGACGGTTAAAAGAAACGTGACGGTATCCGGTTAGTATATCATATGCCTATTTGAATATTATCACTCTATTTGGACGTACGGTCGGACCTTAGGCTTTACGATTAAATGTATTTTTATTTTTATAAAGTAGCCTAAGTTACTTCTTATTACATATGCTGCTGCTAGTGAAAGTCCCGTCAAAATTTGTCCAGCCGTTCCAGAGATTAGCCGAAACAAAAACTACAGACGGCCAGAAATTGTAAAAAAAATATTTTGGAATATGTACAGTGTATCATTATCATCATCAGCCGGAAGACGTCCACTGTTGGACATGGCCTCCCCCGGAGAACGCCATTTCGAGCGGTCACTGGCCTCCCTCATCCAGCGGTTCTCCGCAATTCTGACGAGGTCGTCGAGCTGTTATTTAAATATTTCAACCAGATACAACAATTTTATTTATTTGTATAGATGCTTATAGTAGTAGAAAAGAAAAACTTATTATTGGCTCATTGAACAAGAGTCTGATTTAATGCGATGTTAACGAGTACAAATCTTTATAAGTGAATGATTGATAAACGAAACATAATTGGCCTCAATCACTCAGCAGTAATATCTGTAACTATGTGATATTATTTCTGACTGACTTACTGACTTATACTGGTTAGGGAAAGAGAAGAACTCGGATAGTGGAGGCGAGCGTAAATATATTTTAAAGGGACTCCTTAAGCTAAGTTTACTTAGGTCGTAAGTTCGAAGCACTGCGTCAATGTCCTCTCTCTGTAACGCGATGGGTGCCCATCGTACGGTGGAACGATCGATGGAACGCTAAGGAGTTTCTTCTCTTCTAACATGAATTAATATACATATATATTTTAATCACATTACACATTATTTTATTTTTAAATCAATTATAGAAAAACAAATAAAGATAAAATAACTAATCTAATCATATTTATTACTAGTGACCCGCTCCAAGCTTCGCCTGCATAAATTACATGACTAAACTATTACGATTTTTCGACCGCCCGCATTCTCGCTTAAATCACAAATATTGCTTAAATGGTTGTATTTATGAACCGAAAGGAATGAAATAAATACTCAATGTTAAGGGAAACTTACCAAAATACAATAGTCATAACTGCATTTGAATCGGCTAAGCCGTTTCTGAAATAAGCGTGCACAAACCCACAGATAAACAGAAAAGATAATTTAATATTATTATTTTGAGTGTTTTTACATAGATATATAGATATGCGTATAAAAGCATACTATACTTCATTAGTTAGTATGAATGTAGGTACTCGTAGGTAATGAATGGTTGTTACAACAGAAACTCGTTCAGTGCTCCATTTCCTGGAGCTTTTCAATTCGTTTTATCGTGAGAGGTGGCCTACATTTTTTCTATGGGGTAAGGACGCCCTCAAGACAGCTTTACTTTAAAGCTTTCAACACATCCCTTTCTTGCGAAGCTTCACTTTATAGTAAAATTTAAACAATGCTATTATATATCTATACCGATTGTAAAAGAAATAATAATACAGATATAAGAATTATGTCATAATTTACTTATCATATTATTATGGACTGAATACAAAATAACTGAGGCCATCGTGGCGCAGTGTAACAGCGCCTGACTGTATACGCGATGGTAATGGGTTCGATTTGCTCTAGTGACAAGACAAAGTTTCGCCACTCAACACGTAATGTCTCGAATTCGTGGGGATGGATGGACGGTTCTCGTCGGAATTTCAAGATATCCTCTATTAGTGCATAATAAAAAAATATATTTAAAGGCTAGTGCAGTTTTTTTTTCAGAGATGTGGTCAATGTTTTGATGTTAAAATTAGAACACTACATTTTTATTTTCAAATTTAAAAAGATTACTAGAACTGTGACGTGTAATTTTTATAGGACAATGAGAAAATAGGTGTAGTTACTTCTAAAGAGTATGAAACAAACACGACGAGTTGCTACATCTGTCCCAGTTAAAGCTGTTGTCCTATATTTTTCTAATCCAGGCAACAAAGTATGTTATGATTTTTTATTATGTGAAACATCTTTTGCGATATATCATTTAAAATAATGTACTAAGTCAGAATAAAATCATATTCAATGTCAGTTAAATCTAATTGATCACTGTGGCAGTTAAGAAATTCTACCTATACTACCAGTTTTTTACGTTTACAATAAAAACAATTCATGGATAATATTGAATTAATTACATGGATATCTATCTCACTTCACTGTCTGGCTATAATAGTTGGCTATTGGGTATCGTCACTAGAAAATTGTTTCAATTTTTCAAGATTACAAAATTCACACGAGGACAAAAAGGCGATTCACTATTTAAAAAATAAAATATAATAATTTCTTACCATTTTTATAAATAATGTTGCAGCTTCCGCTTCTTCATGCACGCTTCTCCACTATCCGCCCAAATCGAGACACATCGCGAGTTGGTGGCGAACTCAAAATCGACAAAATAAAATCACGGCCAAAAAATCGCTTTGTATAAAGGTTAAATTGGTGAGAGAATAATCGCAGTACAAATCTGTTTCTAGAGCCCTAGATTAGCGTGCGCCAGCCTTGTGCCGAGGTCTTCGTAAATAGTTGGTACAGCAGTATCAGATCCAAATAACCGGAGTAAAATGCTGCAGTAAATATATTGCTCTATTATATAATTTTAAGTCAAAATTTAATCTAAAAATTATATATCAATAATTGGAGATATAAGAAGTACCACTCCGTTCTCCGCTGGGTGTCCGTGGTTAAGACACTACATATTATTTTATGAAAACTACTTTTCTGTTGGTCTTAATGAGACCTGGAAAACCTCAGGTATTGAAGAACTTAATGATTCGTCAATTCGTTATCTGCCTATTTATATTTTATCAAAAAGTCATTGCTTGCTTAGTGGCGGAACTTTTTGGTACTGTATGATAAGAATTAAAATGACATAGTGACCATTGTGGCGAAGCGATATAGCGCCTAACTGTAAACACGATGGTTGTGGATTCGAATTTCCATCCTCACTCGGGGTATCGTTATATTTAAATTATTTTCTTTGTATTTTTTCTGCTGTGATCGGACAAAGCGCGGGATTAAGTACCGCCACTCAACATGCAATGTTGTATTGAGGCGGACAGCGGAAAACTTTGCTAGAAAGCTGAGAAGCTAAAAAAATTATGAAGGCACACATCCGCCTTTGTTACCGCTCAATGATGGTATCAATATTAGAAAATTAAATCAAGTTTATCATACTCCAAGTCGGGTGAGACCTCCATCCTTAATGAGGGTTTTACAAGGGTGTACACTGTGTATGCTGGGGGTTGTTGAAGTAACAACTGAGTACACAGCCTAGGGGGTGATAAGGTGAATGGTTGAGACGTGTTATGGGAAATTAGGGCGATCGAGCCAGCCCCTTTTGATAAGAGTCTTAAAATACAAGGTGGTTTAGAGAAATGTATGAAATTCGCTTACAAAGTCCTATTAGATTTTTATATTAGTAGAATTGATTTTAGTCATAGATAATATACACGCTTATTTTGGATTTAATCTATCTTCGTAATATCGTAGAAATTTGATATTAATTTGTTTTTAATTTGAATTAGTTTTTAATTTGCATTAGAACTTTTTTATTCTTCTTTTTCAATCCTTTTTTTAATCTTATAGTTATAAAGGCGTGTATATTATCGAATTCTAAACTCCAAACAGAAGATGTAAGTAATAATGGTATTTGTACTTACATGTATGTATCTCCCACCGTTGAATTAAGATTTTTTATGATTTTGATAAAATTTTGCAATGTCAGAACACTTCGCTCTCCACTCGTATGTGAAACTCGTATGTCAATATAGATGAAAGCTCGCAAAAGTCCATTTTTTACATTTAAATTAAACGTAATGCTTAGATAAGAATTGTGTATTTTTTAAATTTTATTCCAAAAATTTAATTATAAGTATTTTTCATTTAATCAAAATTTTAAACCAGAAAATGGGCAGGTTATTTCCATACATGCTTATCATCGATTATATACCCTAAACTTCTCTAATATTGCTTACAGGTGATGATGGCCTTAGCCTCTCATCTGCAGTCAGTAGAAGCTGAGAAACAGAAGCTTCGTACACAAGTGCGTCGTCTCTGTCAAGAAAACGCCTGGCTTAGGGACGAGCTGGCGGCCGCTCAGAAGCAACGCCTCTCCAAGCATCTGAACAAAAAGGGTGTCACAGCTGGAAGAGGAAAACAAGCATTTGGACTTTATGGCGTCCATACGGTAGATTTACTAGTTAAAGTATTATAGTCAATAATCTGTATAATTATTTAGTATCTATATGTCATGGCTATATCGTAGAATCGACGTGCAATGATTTCACGCGAAATAACTTTTTACGATATCAGCCAAATAGTGCGCATTTCGCCCGAAAGACTATTAAATTTGAACATATCATTGAATCTAATTCTATTCCGCCGGAGCCGGTTCTTCTCAGGTCTGAGGTCGGACTTTAGTGTACCGGTGTTAAATTGTTTGACGTTTAAAAAATAAAGCATGCTACTTCTTATTTTGAATAAAATGATTTATAACTATATTTCAAGAATCTTTGTTGTAATTATTTTAATCTTATTTGTATTATTATTTAGGATTTACATAATTGATGACACATAGTTATCTTAGTAATGATGATATAATTGTATTAGTGAAGTTCTCGGGTTAGAGAATATGAAAAGATAGTGACGGGCTGCTGTCAGATTACTATAAAATAATCAAAACCCAAACAGTCCTAAATTTTTAAAACAAGACCGTACTATTACCCAAGGAACATTTGTTAGTATAGTATAAAAAATATTCAAATGATAGTCGGTAAACGAACGTGAATTTACAAGCGATTTCATTCAGTCAGAAACATATTCAATTGAGTGAATCGAACATATGGCGTTCAAAGGAAAAGCTTAAAGTGTATTAAGGTCGCTTAGTTTGTTAATTTTTACACATTATACAAATATTTCATGCCTATAATCTATTGTAGTTATGTTTACCTACATATTGGAAATACACATGTGTTTTTAATACTCTTAGAATAATGGAGAATATTGATTGACCTGATAAAAATCAGGTATGATAACACAAAGCGCGGCGTTGGGCTCTACTACTTAGCGGAATTTCGTTATAAAGGTGAAAATTAAAGAACATGACTTAACGCTAGGTTGTGGTTTTTTTCAGCAAGTACGACAGTGATATAACCGAGGAGTCGGAGACCAGCCGCAGTGGCCAGGTTGACAACAAGCGAGACGACCCCATGGTCGATCTCTTCCCCGATGACGACCATGAGGACAACAGGAATAATAAATGTATGTTCACTTTAAATTTAAATAATTATTGCTTACAACATAAATAAGTTGCATAGAACGTATGGCTTAGTAGTGAGGGGGGCAGAACGCTTGGACGGCTTACAAGAACGCCTGGGATTGCATCCCGCTTCGTTCAAATTTTATACGTTTTCTAAAAGTATATTTAAATATGTTTTCTTTTGGCGGTGGTTGTGGGTCTGAATCTTATTGGAGAAATACTGAAGCTATTTGATAATTTTTTTTTTTAATGCGACGATATACTCTTAAAGCACTTGAGTAGAAATGATCAACATTTTTATATTGATGTGTAAGACACATACACTTAGACGCGAAGGTAAAATAAATACGACGACATAGGTTTTTAAAGAATTACCAACTAATACAAGCTCTTAATAAATCGTGTATGTAATATAACCCGACATGGGATGTAAACGATACTCCTCCATCTTGTGACATCCGGTATTTGACGACACCGCATACTTTTGTATTTCTACTTTGTGTACGGTAAGTACACAAAGTGAGACTAATATTCTAGGATTCGTATTATATATTTAAAATTATGTTTTTTTTAGAAATGGACAAGGTAAAAATAGGTAATGGTTTTGTAATATGCGAAAAATTATAAACAAATAGATTTATCACATCTTATCTTATATCTGTTTTTAGTATTTTACAAGTTTAGGCGTATTATACAGTGTTCCTGGCATAAATGTTCGTTGTGAAGCTCCTATGGATACCTAAAAATGTATCGTATCGATATATTCGTCATTCGTCATTTATATGATTGTTAATTGTGTTTTCTTATTTTCGCGCCAATATATTGTAAAATATATTGTGTAATTAAAATTAAGTGATTGCATTACATAAAGTAGGTATAGTGTCAAACACAATTTTTAAAATCCCCCATACTCTTGGTATTAATCAAATGTATAAAATCTGTATACCAGGATATGGATAGGTACAATGAAACCTCCTCCTATTTGTGACAGAACAAGACCTTGTCGTCGAAGTCGTGTTCGTACGAAAAAAGCTATCAAAGCATCACGCAAAGGGAGGTCACAGAAAATTTTTGTATGCGGTTGAGAATATTGTTACAATTGCGCAATATTGTAACAAAGAAAATGTATTTATACTAAAAGCTCCAAAGAAGCTTCTCAATTAGTCAACAGAGTACAACGTGGGCATTATCCGACTTTACCAAACTACCAGTGACAGTGTACCAGTGTACCAGTTTGGTGAGGTGTTAGCTATGAAGTATTGACTAAGCCATATATTTCTTCGCTCTGATGCCCAAGACAAAGCGCGGCGTTCTTGTCTTGTCATGTCTTGATTTCAGACGGAAAGTGGAGAACTGAGAATAAATGATATAAATGTGGTGTCCCGCAGCCATGTCCCCAACCCCGCCGTCGCAGTTCGCGCAGCAAGTGAACGTGGGCTACGAGATCCCGGCGCGTCTGCGCACGCTGCATAACCTCGTAATCCAGTACGCGTCGCAGGGCCGCTACGAGGTGGCCGTGCCGCTCTGCAAGCAGGCGCTCGAGGACCTGGAGAAAACCTCCGGACACGACCACCCCGACGTCGCCACCATGCTGAACATACTCGCCTTGGTTTATAGGTGAGCTTCTTGAGCTTCTTGGACTGATTTTAATTGGAAATGGAAATTATTTCAAGAGAACAAACCTTTAACTTTACCTTTACTATTCTTTACTTTATTTTAGTACATTACATTATAAATTTTATAATTACATTTTAATAGTAATGAAGGTTTATTAATATTTTGTAGATGTAGCGCAGTTGAGAAGTACCTGTAGTGGCAGTTGTGGGTTTAATTGCACTCAGGGACCTGTTTATAATTTTTTCTCCGTGCATTATCACAAAATTATTTAAATGTCTATGTAAGCAGATCGGTATTTTAAGTACTTTACATAAAATTTTACAATCAATTTAAAAAATAACTATGGCTGTGGCCGCACACGGGTAAGACACTTATTGCTAAATTGCCGTATTAGCCTAACTCTCTGTACCTGAGTGTTACTTCGATCAACATCTCGAACGAACAACTTTCAAATACAGTTTTGTGTATTCTTTTCTTAAAGCGTGTGTAAGCAAATTAAAATGTTTGTAAAATAAAATGAAAAAAAAAAAAAAAACAATTTGGAACCCAATATGCGAAAGGTTACTCAACAAGAAATATCGAATGTATTTTGCGACAGGGCCGGATTAAAGGTGGTCGAAGGGTTGTCACAAGTTTACGTACGAAAGTCCTTTATTTTTTTCTAAAATTTAAAGAAGGGTTGTAAGTAGATGTTAGAGCATAATCAAAGTTGTTAGTAAATGAAGTACTTGGCATCTACGCGGACGAAGTCGCGGACAGCGGCAAGTAATATTATATTCAACATGTATTGTCTATGAGCAGAGATCAAAACAAATACAAGGAGGCCGCCAACCTGCTGAACGACGCGCTGTCCATCCGCGAGAAGACGCTCGGCGAGAACCACCCCGCCGTCGCCGCCACGCTCAACAACCTCGCCGTGCTGTACGGGAAACGAGGTACGCTACGGCATGCATACGGCATGCATACTAATATTGTATGTGAGAGGCACTCTGGCTGATGAACCAATTGGGATTAAATTTTATATAGAGATACTTTAGGGTGTGGAGATGAACATAGGCTACTTTTTTCTCCCATTCTCTCAGCTTTTCCAGGAACTTTATTGTTTTACGGAAAGGAAACGTCGGAACTCGGAAATCTACCGCCTTGTTTAAGCCAGCGAGGATGCGTTTGCAGTCAGACGCAGTGGTAGAAAGGGCATTTAATCGATGTCTGTGTCCGCAGGCAAGTACCGCGAGGCGGAGCCGCTGTGCAAGCGCGCGCTGTTAGGCATCCGGGAGGCGGTGCTCGGCCGAGACCACCCCGACGTCGCCAAGCAACTCAACAACCTGGCGCTGCTCTGCCAGAACCAGGTACGCGCACGCCATCTACCCCAAGTCATTTAGACTGAACACATTTATCATTTGTCTGTTAATATATTAATACTGTATTCTTGGGCGAACTGATGAAGCAATGAAAATGCAACCAATTCATTTTGCACACAACTTGACCGGGCCGTGGTTTATAATATTTACTGCCGCACAAAATATGGGGTTCTACTAAATATATATTTTAGAATAATTATACGAACATAACTATTGTACTAAATTGAAATACTTTAAATATTATCTCATTTAAGCTCACAACCAGCTGGAGACTTAGTAGACTCAATTCGCAACGCCTTAATTCAAGTTCAAGATATTCTTATTTGATAATTATAAAAAAAACTAAATGAACTATCAAAACACATATAATAATAAAGATTTTTTTTAGAATAAATACGAGGAAGTGGAGCAGTACTACCAGCGCGCGCTGGAAATATATGAGAGCAAGCTCGGACCCGATGACCCCAATGTCGCTAAAACCAAGAACAATCTCGCATCCTGCTATCTTAAACAGGTAATTGTATAACTAAACATAAACAAATATTGTTGTGGGTTCGATACCCACTCGGGGACATCTTCTACAGAGATGCTAACAACAAAAAATAAATTGTAACAAGTGTATGAGAATTTCGACGAAGCTAGATATAGAACGTGTGACTTAGTGGTCATAGCGCTTGGAAGTTTCGAGAACAAGAGACGCTGGTTCAAGTCCCGCTGCGTCCAATTTTCTATACGTTTGCTAAAAATTCTTTGTAAGGATATAATGTAAGATTGATAAGGATCTACAAAAAGAACTGACATAATGAGACCAAAATATCTTTCAAAATATGTTTATTTTTTAATATACCTACAGATAATTATATATTCATTACGTATAAGAATTTCCAATAGAATTATATTTTAAATTAATTAAAACCATTTAAGGGCAAATACAAGGAAGCGGAAACTTTGTATAAGCAAGTATTGACGAGAGCGCATGAACGTGAATTTGGCACCATTGACGGTAAGTTCAACATTATTACTGAGATTTAATATAGTTAAACATTATATACAATTTATATCAGCACGGTTAATAATTAATAATAATTTTGTTTCGTAATGTTTTTTTTTAATATCGCATGTGGTTAGTTGGTTGTTGATGTGTAGTAATTTAGTGTGAAAGAGAAGAGGTCTCTCTCTTTTTCTCAAACGGCTATAATTAATTTCTTTATTATTTAGAAAAAATAATACATTACTTGTAAAGCCATCGTCGCGCAGTTGGACAGCGGCTGGCTGTAAATACGATTGGTTGTGGGTTTGATTCCCGCCCGGGGGAATGATTATATTTAAAATTCTCCGCTCTGATACCTAAGACAAAGCACAAAGGCGTTGATTGCCGCCACCCAGCAAGCAAAGTCTCAGATTCAGGCGGTGCGTGAAGAACGGAGTGTCTTGACACCTAGTTCACTCTGACTCCGCTATGCGGAAAAAGCGTGAAGCTGCTAGTTTTTGTACATGTAAGAAATTAAGACAAAAAAATATTTTAATCTAGTCAGATGTTATCTTAACTTTTTTCTTAATATTTTGAGGTATAAACATTTTATGATGTGTATTATATGATGAATACCACAGGTTTTTTTCTTATTATAAATATTTTTTTTATTAAACTGATGTACTATCAGACCAAACTTCATAAAGTCCTCCATAATTTCTCTTTCAACATATTTTTGTTAACTTTTGTTTTTGTTGTAATTAAAATAAATGTCATCTAGTTTGTATAGTTATGATTTTTTTTATTTATCTCGTGTATATATATACCTTCGATGAAGCTCACTGTTTAATAAAAGAAATAAGACTTTATACAAACTTCAATTGAAGTGGAACAGTACAACATTAGAACAGTATTTATATCACTGCGCATTTATTTTTAATGTAAAACAATTTATAAGAACGACTGACTTATAGTATAATAAAAATACTGGCAAAAAGTAAGACATTAATAATCACTTAATTACTGTTTGTTACACATTGCTTCAACGAAGACATAAATAAATTCAATTTAATATATTTTAGTTTTTTTTTATTGTGTTGCTCGCTTGACATTATAATTTTATATTTCAGAATATATAGCGTCATTAAAAAAACCAAAAAAATAACATCCCGTATTACAGTGCAGACTAACATCGAGATGTGCAATAACTACATACATTCCGTTTCAAATAAAAAATATTATATACGTTGAAAATAATATAAATATATATTATATATAAATACGTGAATGACAATATGCCTTTAATTTCTTTTTTATTTTGACACATTCAAATATGTGAACATTTTTTGTGTTTGTAAAGTTTGTCTTTAACTGTTTATGTTGCTGTAAAAACCTTTTGTACAGTGAATAATTAGATTTTCTAGTAGAATTAAAGATTTACCAATTTTAATAGTAAAAGCTCGGAACTGTTTTTGATAATTATTCATTATGAACTCATAAATCGGTAAAACTTGGATTTTACTTCAGAGGGACGCGACAGATGTTTATTAAATTTAAAACAATTTGAAGTTTTACCATTAAAGTTGTTAAGTTTTATTTGTAAAACCTTATTTAACCGTAGTACGGGATTTAACAGTGACATTTACATACGTTTTTTTAAATAAAGTTTTGGATCGAATTGTAATTATTGAATTTATAATAATTGGTGTTTTTTTTTTCATATCATTTTGTCATTCATATTTGTATGTATGTATATGTAGTTCAGGTGAAGAATTCGTTTTAACCAAAGCACAAATCCAACTTAATTATTATTTAATAATTAAAAAGAAAACTGTATGTCAATGATATGTTACACAGATATTTTTTTAGAATAATTTATTGGACGTATTGTTTTAGTAACGAAAAAAAATTAAAAAGAGATTGATAAAAAAATTACAATGCTTCCCCGCTTTTAGTTATAACTGTGTTCTTTATTCATTATTCCTATTATTTTTAGATCTCTCTTTGCATTTTGTAATACTCGAATTTTATTTAGTTTACCATTTTTTTTTCTTTTTGTAGATAATGGTAACTAGTTTATTGTTATATAATTATATATTAATAATATGATGAGTTAATAATATTATGTTTTTTGAATATATTATTTGCAATAAGCCAACTTTTAAAGTATAGATTTTATTTTATTAATTGGTGGTTACCAAATATTTAGCAGCTGGTTATGTTATCTTATGCTATAGAATTTATGATAAAAAACTAATTAGATAATTGTTATTCATTATAGTAATATGTAACGTGATTAATTTTTCTTCTTCAAATATAGTTTTAAGATCTTTAGTTTCTTTGACTTGACTATGGAATTAGTATTTCATAGCATCAAGTCGATCGCTGTTAGTCCAATCACTTTTATCTTTATGGTAAAGGTAAAGAGTATGGTTGTGAAATAAAAATATATGAAATATATTTATTATTTAAGCTCTCTTGCCTGATTGCTGTGAAGCTGCCAAAGTAAATAAATAGTGCCTTAAATATACTATATTATATTATATAATTTTTTTTTTAAATGTTATTAGCATTTATGTCATTGAAAAGAACTTGGTGTTTTTTCTTCTGTACTTTTTTTCTAATTACTATCGTTATATATGAATTATTGTATAAATTTTGAATGTATTCAATTGAATATGAATAAAAATTAAATATCCGTTAGTTATTAGTATTTTAGTTTTGTCCTTCTGTCGTGTGGTTTGACAATGTATGACTTTAGGTGAGTGACACAAGTTTGGATTTTTTTATGTGTGGCACAGGTAGGAAAGGAGCGTTGTGTGTTTTTATATTAATTTATAGTTCTTTACATGCTTAAAACTCTAAAAAATGAGCCTTTTGTGTCACACCTTCCCAACTTGTGTCACATTTGATTAACTTTGACGATATAATTAAAATGTTTTTTCTTTTTTATTTGTGTACTTTTTATTTTTGAGTTTTAGAAAAGATATAATCCTTTTTTACCTAAAAGATTCATAAATAAAATTATAGTTATATAAACATTCTTATTGTTTAATATATGAAAGAAAAATAACTTCTGACACTCCAACTAGAGTTGTGATGTCAATATCTATTTTACATTTGTTCATATTTTACACAATAATAAAAATGATTATATTAGAATATTTCAAAATATGTCGTCAAAGTTCTTATTATTATATTTCTTACATTCATATATATATATATATATATATATATATATATATATATGATATATATGTGATTAAACCTGATCAAACCTGAACGTTTTACAAACAGGCGACAACAAGCCCATCTGGCAAGTGGCCGAGGAGAGAGAGGAGAATAAACACTTGCAAAAGGAGAACGCGCCGTACGGAGAGTATGGCGGATGGCATAAAGCTGCTAAGGTAATTTATATATATATAAATAAAAGTCGAAATTCTAGGGTTAGGTTTTAATATTATTTAGTGAGTGGATAACATTTAAAGGTATAATTAAAATGATTTATTGCAGGTGGATTCCCCGACAGTGACGACGACGTTAAAGAACCTCGGCGCACTTTACCGTCGCCAAGGGAAGTACGAGGCGGCCGAGACGCTAGAGGACTGCGCTCTACGCAGCCGGAAAGAGGTGAGTGATCCAAATCTCCGTTTTCTTCCTCAAGGTTAAGTTCAAGTGATACTTAAACATTAATGAATGGATGAAGGGTAGTGGTGTATTGCAGTTTTGTTTTTTGCAGTTTCAAACATTAATAACCAATTTATGTGCATATAAACTTAAACATTTTTTATTATATTCAAATTGTAATATGATACTTAAAATATAATTCAACGCCAATTATAACAATATTTAACAGTTTTATTTAAATACACAATAAAAAAAACTTGCTACTTATCACATTCATCCTTAATATTTTTTAGTTAAACAACATTTGTAAAATTAGTAAATATATTTTTTTACATTACATTAGAAATGACTAAATCAAATGTTAAAAATATTGTCTGAACTTAACCTTGTTATATTATTTTGATATTTTATTTAAATAAACAATTTTCTAATTTATTTATTGTATTACCAATTCATTATTACTATTTTTGTCATTTTAGGAATGAAAAAAAAAGAGTTCATACATTTTTCATAGATTATTAATATATTCCATAAGTATTAATTTTTTCTCAACAATCAAAGCTTTTTATGTTCCATTTCATTTATTATAATTGTTTTTTATAAAAGCAAAGTAAAATAATATAATCTAATTTACATATTTATGGATATTATGAGGCGGTTAGTTTTGTGGCGTGTAGAAACAATAATATATATATACATAATAATATGTATTCTTACATAAAAAACTTTTTAATAGAGCTTCGTTTGTTGAGAATGTTTAATTCAACTTCAGCATATTTTTAACTTTATATTTGACATTTTTCTGTCACTTGAAGTTACATTTCCATTTATAAGTTATATTGACTTTTAATTGTATTATAAATGTTGAACTTAGCTGTATGTATTTTTAATAATTTTCTTATTTTAAAACTGTTTTTTTATAAAAAAATGATTTAAAACAAAGGCTATGAGATATTAAAGGTATGAGATATTTCAAAGTGTTGTTAAATTTTGTCACGCACGCTGCCTAGCACGGCCCACCTCATGTAAGTCAATTTGTATGACTAATATACATACAATACATATATATATTTAATAATATATCCATACTTATTATGAGTATTAAAAACAATTATTTTTTATTTTTATTATATTTTATTGCATTGCATTTAACTTGCAAAACATTGAACATAGCTAGATTTGAACTGTAACCATTATAGTGTATAAGACCATATAAAGTAGTTAATTAGTTGTAAATGATCTTAGTATATTAAAGCTATTAAAGATACCTTTTTTCATAAATGTCATAAATAAATGTACATAAATAAAGTAAAAAATATGGTCGAAATCCTGCCATATTGAACTCTTATACGAATTTTAATATTTTTATAACAATAATAACTAATAAATTAAACATATTAAACTAAATATATTAATTTATAACAGTAGTACGTAATTATTATAAACTTTAAGGTTCAAGATATTTTATATAATTGTATATTTGTAATCCAAACAGTATGGCGAATATAGACGTCACATAAACATATTTTTTTCAAAATTTAAAATGCAGATAACAGAATTACATTAAAAATCACAGATTATATATAAGATATAGCAAAAATATGGGATTTTAGGCATTGGACATCGTGAAACAGTCGCGAGCGAGGAACTCAAGGCCGCGAGAGGCCGACGCGAGGGAACACGACGAGGTTAGACTGTGAATGGGATTGAAATGTGTCCTTATTTTTTTTATGGGTTTTGTTGTCCTATTGTCCTAAATTACGCTTGTCCTTGTCCATTTCCCTTTTCAAATGGATTTTTATCCTGGCGACATATCTTAGGATTTATAGAATATTCACCTACCCTATATCATCAGCATGCTTGCAATTATACTAGGACCCAATGCATTACCTTCTAGATCCTTTTTTATGACAAAATAAAGGATAAATTAAGCTTATTCTTATCTAAGTTCCATTTGTCTTGTTGTTCTTAATTCAATATGAGACTTTTTTTATCTAATAAATAAATATATTGAATGAATGAATTGAATGAAATGAAAATTATGAATTATATTTGTAATAACTTTGTTGCTGATGAAATGATGCAATACTTTTATATTTGAAATAAGTCTCTCAAATTTGTTGTAATTGCATTAAATTTAAATTTCAAAAATTATCTTAATGATACTGCTGGTACTTGGTTTAAAATATTTTTTTTAACCATATAATGTTTAATTACAATATTAAATACAACATTTTATTAAATGTAACATGGAATATAAGTGTAGGTTTTCTCCTAAGCTCTCGTTTCCCTCCTCACGTCTCTCCTCCCTAAGTTTAGTTGACAACTTTTCTTGTTTGCGCTTATTCACTCGCTGTGTGCTTTTTGTGTTCTAAGGTTTAGCACTACACTGTTGATATTTGAAAATTTGTGTTGAATTGTATAGAAATATAGATTTATTTATATTTGTTGAGTTTCTCAAGGGCTCTTCTCAGCAGAACTATATCCGTGCCAATGTAGATTTTTGTCAAACTGACTGACAATACTGATTAATTGAGAAACCTTTTTGAGAGTGCGTGTAATAATAGTCTATTTGAATAATGAATATTTCGATTTAAAATTTTTATACTTAAAAGTTTTAGTAAAAAAAATATTGAAATATAAAACTGTATGTTTTTTGTTATAATAATTTATAGCAGTGTAGTTTATACGATGCGTATAGTTTGTGTATATAATATTATATTTTTTAGGAATTCTTTTGAATTTTTTAATGATAGTATTTGTCATTAATATATATAAGCTTCTTATGTAACTCAATATGTCATGTGTCTGTGTGTGGCAGCGTTGCAATCGCAATATTTATCGCGGGTCCGCTACGGAGCTACAGGACTAGGTATTCAATATTATGTAATTCTGTGCATTCTATTTGTTTTCCCGCATCTCACGCATAGTGTAGGCAGAGAGAACCTAAGTAATCCAAGACACTTCGTTCTTCTCATTCTCTCCCCTTTTTATATATACTTATGTCCATAATATTTATATACAATTTCTAATTTTGCTTTTAATTAGGTTTTTGTATGTATATATATATATATAGTGTTTTTTAAATATTATTGTATTATCTATTTTTGCACTTGCTTATTTCAATTACTGCACTTTTATTTTATTTTAGTTTGTTTTTGTTTGTTTGCTTTATAGGGCACGAATCAGGCGAGTGAGCCGCGGATGAACTTAAAATCCAAACTGTTCAATGCATTAGGTATCAACACAGGTGGCGCCGGGCAGTAGCAGGCCTAGGGCTCCTCTGAGGCCCTAGGACCTAGGGCCTAGGATCTAGGGTTTAGGTCCATATATATAAGCTCACTCGCTTTTATGTGAACTATCCTCTCCACGCCGGAGCCCCGGGGAACACACTGGAGCCCTACGGCGCTTTAACGAGGATCGTTCATGTCTCACACTCAAATTTTTGCCCGCCTATTTGTGTTTTGTAGTCACTTTATTATATAACTACCGCGTAAAGTTCTTTCTTTGCTATTTTTTACTATAATTGTTAAATCATGTATCACAATATAAAGCCTGTGAAATCCAAAATGGCGGGCTGCCTAGTTTAGATTAATTTATTAGCATGCTATTATAGGCATAAGCTTAAGAGAAAAATACAAAAAATATATTAAAAAACATAAAAATCCATGAATGTGTGATACGGATTTGTATTGGAAGCATGTATGCCGTCCTCAAGAGGTATTGTAATAATTTTGATTATTATATACGAAAGTAGGATTAATGGTGCGACTTAAAGTGCTACTTCAGTAAAGTGCCAGCTGTAACGAGACAGAGGTCTACTAAATAACAAGATACGGGATATTACGAATACTTTGAAAATAATCTTTTTAATATCGATTGTTGAACGCTGGATAGTTTCAAATAGTAACAATTGAGTTACAAAATAGTAACTTTTTACAGAAAATCTGAGACTTTAGTTTGTTTTTACCTATTTATGTTCTTACTTTTTTTTTAAAGGAATATCGATATTCAATCGAATTTTAGAATATAAGTTATTCGATTGTTGTTCGTAATCGTTTCTGTATAGAGTGCTCGTGAAGTATATTTGAAATATCATATGCATTTATATTCTGTGGCGTGTCAGTTTATTTTTTAATTCAATTCAATGCATGATACAACGACGTTGTTTTATTCGCTTACAATTTTTATTTTTAATATAATGATAATTATTTTTATTATTATAATAATTTATTATCTGTCGGATGCATGATTTGTTTTTTATTCTGGAAATATTCAAACGTATTTTATATTATGTAGTTTTATTTTGAAAATGTTATGCTTAACTCATTCCAGTGTAGCGTACGTTTCGGTCTAAGCTTTATGTGAATAGTTTATAAATATAATAGTATTTTTTTATAATTTTGATTTTATTCTTATCCGTACGAGGTGCTGCTTGGGAATGTTAATTTTACACTACATTATAATTATACAACAGACACAGTTTATAGTTATTTTTAATATTTTCTTTTTATTAAATATCACATTAATGAGAATCTCCATTACAAAAGACACCCGAAGATTTTTAATTTAGTACTTGTCTAACATCGCGATGTCAAATGATAATTTTTAATTGTTAATAAATATTTATATATCATTTGTTTTTGTTTTATTTTATTTTATGTTACTTTTTCGAGTTTTGTGCGGTCGTAAGGTGAGTCTACAGTGTTATGCAATTTATAGTCCACGGCATACACATACTTGTACCTACAGCGAACATGTAAGAAACATTAGCACCGGTGAATGCATGAAAACACAAACAAATACAATTACTTACATAAAACAGATATGTCTAAGTTCTTAAAACGGCTTTCGCTGTTAGTCTCGTAGATGCATGTCGCATCACATTCATTTTATATTTTATGTACTACATTTCTAACATTTAGTATGGAATCATTTTCATTTTACAACACGGTAACGGGCGTTTTTTTTTATAAAATAAGAATTTCTTGTTTTTTTACGTGTCAAACATTAAATACAATGTCATTATAACATACAGCCTATAATATAACTGACATAAAGAACCCATTCGTTATTCTTAATTGGAAATTTTAAAACAAAAGTATTATTTAAAGAGGAAAATCGTAAAATATTTGTTACTGGAGTATAAATTGCATAACACGGGGCAGGGCGCGGGCGAGGTGTCTCGGAGCGCCAGTTTCTCGAAACTTCGCGAGAGCCTGAAGCGCTCTTCCGTGAGACTTTTGCACCGACTCGCCGGACGACACTCGGCTCACCTCCCCGACATAGACTACACCGACCCAGAGAGGTTTGTTTGTTTACACTTACAACACCACCAAGTAGAGCAAAAATAAAAAAAATACATCGTTTCGTAGATTTGTATCATTACTCTTATAATCTTAATTAATTATTAGAATAGTAAGTCTTGTTAGAATTTTACAATTATCCCTCTACACCCTTATTTGTCATTAGGCCTAGCGGATTGTTGTTTGTCTCACAAGTATTACTTCACAATTTTTTGTAGTTATTAGTTAACTCACCATTATGTTGCATTTAAGCTTTAAATATATTGTACTATGCATTAGCTTTTACTGTTCCATTTAAAATAGATTTTTAAAATGTCAACATATAAATGAACGGGTGGTATAATATAATTTGTGTGTAAAATGAAATGTTTAACTTACCTCGTCTTGATGTCTATACTTGTTCCCATAGCATGAAGCGCGCAAGCTCCCTGTCCGAGCTCAGTAGTGCTCCGGAGGAGTCCCGGTAGCCCCCGCCCCGGAGGAGGATGCTCATCATCAGATATATCACCTCCACCCTCGTCAGAATATTGTCGTTGCAATCATGATGTTACGTAGATTTGCAAATTGTGAACGTCTAATCGTCTTTCACCAATTAAAAGGAATGTCGACAAAGTAAAATATTTAACTCTACGACAGATATTAAGATTAAAAATATAATTGCCAATGATATATGACATTCTTTAATTTAATGTAAGTTATAAGCTTTCAATTTTTTTTATTATGCAGAGTAATCGATGTTTAAAACCGCCATATTAGCTTTATGCTAATATCAAATATGATATCAACAGTCCCTACGTAGACTGAAGAAGCTTAAGGTTGTAATTTTTTCATTATTGAGAGGAAATTATTAAAATTTCAGAAATTTAAATCAATTCCTTGATCTATGTGGGATTTTTCGATATATCATTCAAATTATCTTTACCCATCTCGAAAGTACCTATAACTTACATTTGTAATTGAATTTGTTTGTTTTTTTAAAGTAATAAATACATACTTTGTCAGCGTCCCTTTAACTTTTAAGTAACTGCAAAGATTAAAAAAAAAATCTTGAACGTTTTAACGTTAAATTTGCTATTTTGTGAAAAATTGAATAAATAGTCCATAGAATAAGCTTACGTCATTCCAACGAAAATTAAACTAAATTTTCAGTATAATCTGCGTCAATGGGAATAATATTGAATAATTGAAGTGCGTTTAATTATACTTAAATTGCGTTATTTGCTTTTGTATGGCTTATAAGAATAATTTCGCAATTCTTAAGTTATTGCCATATTATTTTTATCATCCAACGCCTGTCAAGTAAAAACTTATTTTAGAATAGAGGTAATCAATCTACGTTTTTGTTTAAATTACAATAATGTGCAATTTTTATAAAATACTTGAAATATTTTAACTGATGCATTTATATCAGGTGCTTAGTTTATTTATTCAAGACTTGGAATTAAATAAAAGAATATTTTAGTATACTTAGATGTAGGCTGAATTATTTAATGCTGATGTCTTTTTAACAATATAAACGCCAGATTTTAAGAAAAAAAAATACATTTATTTATGGCGCCTTGTCAGTATTTTGCCCAAAAGTGTACTTAAAAGCTTTCCGTGGCTTAATCACTGCAAAGTCTTTGTAATATTTAGGAATTTAGTAGAATATGTAGATTTTACTGCGTAAGAAGTCATAATAAACATGAAAAACCCAATAAAAAAAGAAATTATAGTAACGAGTTTGATTCTCGGTGGGGTAAGCTAATGAGTTCTTGCGTGGTTTCAGAATAATAATGCAGCTTTTTTTATTATATTGATCTCAGTTATGGTCTGAATAAACATAATTATTAACCATTACCAAGTTTTATTTACAATCTGTCAAACTATATAATTTTTACCCTTTGGGTATTCCGTAAAAAATCAAAATCACAGGATATGAACCTACAGTCAATTAAATTATCAAATCCTTCCTGTATATATATGTTTATACATTAAATATGTAAAATCTCGTTATATTTGTAGAATTTATTGTTTTTCTTGTCTTGACGTGATGGACAACCACAAGCTAATTGTACTAACATATAGGTTCAATTTATCTAACCAGACAAAAGGTACAAATATATATTAAATACAATTTTTTCCAACAATGGGATTGGGAGCCCCGACCATTGTGTGCAATTAGAAGAGTCCTAATCTAATCTTTCAATAGTATATAATATTCCGAGTACAGAACCTAGTGTTGTCACCTGATTCTCCAATTTTTGCCTGATTTCCAGACTATGCGTTGAGTAGTGGAACTCAACGTCGTGGTTTCTCTTACTAGAAATTTACATGTGGGGGACCTCAATACAAATGCACTAAAACTTCATGTATGTTCAGCAATTTCCAGTGGCACAGCAGATATTAAAGAATTTGTGATTTTTATCATTAAAACAACTATATTCTCGAGGAAAATTGGAAAATATAGCCAAATGTTGGATTTACGTTCATTGTTTTTTTTCAAAGTGGCTCAATAGTAACTTTACGCTTTTCAAAGCATATCATGGTAGTCACAGAGTTGACGAGAGACGTTGCTTGTTGAGTGCTGAAACTCAACTCGGCGCTTTGTCTTATCAGAAGGGACGAATGACAATAATTTAAATATATTCATTCTTTCCAGTGAAAACAGCATGAAAACAAAATTATAACAAGGCCACCTACTACTAACAATAGCTTTCGAGGCAGTAGTGAAAAAAAATGCTATTGATTTTTCTATAACTAACAAACTTTAAAACCTATTTTTCTTTATGAAGAATACTCTCAGATTTTTTTTGGCTAGCTTTTTCAGGCGACACATAAAAAAATCTTACGGTGAAGCAGCAGTAAAAGCTTCTTCTAATTTACCAAAATTGTCATCTTTGAGACTTGACTTGTTCAGGTACTTTTGTGAGAGTTAGAATATTATCAGTCAACTATAGTCGGGAAACATTTTGAGAGGGTAAAAATTGAGATATTAATTTGCTGTCTTAGAGCAGACGGTGGAATAACTTATATTTTACATTTTACACTAATTCTTATTCGGAAAATTGCCTATTGAAAATTGAAAACATTACAACCTTAATGGGCCGCAATACACAAAAGTGTTGTTTTTAAAAGACTAACGTCTTTTAGCTGTCTTACGAATTGTGTCTTTTTTTATACATATATATTTCATATACAAACATACATAGAAAGGGAACCCTAAATATTTCGACTGATGAGAGAAGCAGGCGTTACAAGCTGTCGTCGTCCTTATATTTACGGCCGGTCACTTCATTAAATATTATACGGTTACAATTATTTTGGACGCTCTATTTTTTATTCTTTGTCATTATTATAACTCATTTATATAAGAGGCCATCGCAGTGGGACAGCGCTTGAATGTAAACGCAATGGTTGTGTGTTCGATTTACACACGTCGAATAGATTTCACGGGGAACAGATTATATTTTAATTATTTTCATTTTTCCTCTCTGGTAAGGCAAAGCGCGTCGTTGAGTGCCGCTACACGTACTGTAATGAATTCAGGCGGGGAGTGGAGAATGGAGTGATTTGACACTACGTTCTCCCTGACTACCCTGCTATGCGGAAATAATCCTTTAAGGAATTAAGTAATAACTCTTCTTCGCAATTTCACTGTTCTTTTGTTAGTTTATTTGACGGACAACGTGCTGAATGCTTGAATTAGTGGAATATATAGAAAAAACACTGCTGTGGAAAAAATACACCTTATCTAAATTCTTAAGTAAAGTACATAAATAACTCAAAGCCATTTCATCGAAGTAATCATTACCTATAAATTTCTTCCCATTCCAACACGGAGGGAGTATGTTTGGGCAGCTGCTGCCGCAAGCGTCGCGGTGACGAACAATGTACGCTCATTTTTTACATTTGTTTATTATTTAATTCTTTAGTGATTTCACTGCATGATGTTATCTCGCTGAGTCAGCGTTTTCGTCACTTGAAAGGCCATCGTGGCTCAGTGCGACAGTGTCAGCGTGGGTTCGATTCCCACTCGGAGCAATAATTATATTTAAACTATATTCATTTCTTGGCTCTGACACTTATATCAGAGCGAAAAATGAATTGAATTGTCTTGACAAAGCGCGTGAGTTCTTCCACTCAACACCCAATGGATTTCGAATTCGGATGAAAAGTGGAAAACGGAGTGTCTTGACACAAGGTTCTCTCTGACTACCCTGCTATGCGGGACAAAGCGTGAAGCTGTAAAAAAAGCGACACTAGTAGTACGGTTGTAGCTAAGCGATTGTTCTGTATTACCTACGTAGTAAGTCAAAGTTGTAGGTCTAATTATTTATACAGGTACAAATAATTTTAACATTTATAAAATGTTATTCGCACACTTTTAGAAATTAGACAGCTTCATTAGAACACGCGCCTCTTGCAAACCATCCAAGCGCTCTGACCACTAAGCCATGCATTCGACATCCGGCTACGTCCAAATTCTCATACTTTTATTAAAAATGTTTTTCAACTTCCTAAAGGTACAAATAAGCTTAGGTAGGTAGGTTTTTTTAAATCACGCCTCTTTCTGTTTGAACGAGGTAGGCAGGAAGAACTGAGAGTTAGGGTGCCCCGTTCTAAATTTTCTTACCATTTAAGAGATATTATATTAGGTGGCGGAACCTAAAGCCGCACTCGACAAGCAAATATGATTTAAATATATTAATTTAAATTACATGCATATTCACAAAAAATGTATATGAGAAATATAAATTAAATTTTGCGTTACAACTGTGGGCTTAAATGATGTAAATGAGACAAGAAGCTGTAATAGGATTTTGAAGGAGTTTCTTAAAAAATAAGGAACTTTTTTTTTCCACTAAGACTACGAGAACTTAATTTATTTATTACTTATTTACTAAAATAAGTAAATGCTGCATTAGGAAAAGTTGTTTAGTGAGGTGGGCTGCAACAAATGAAAATCAATGAACTTTGCGTCCATTCGTCGTGACGCAGTGGGATTACGTCTGACTGTAAATGCAATGGTTTTAGGTTCGATTCCTTTCGATTCAGTATCATGGATGATGTGTTCTCGAAGATTGATTTCCACGGTTGCAGATTGTTTTCCACGTCCCCCTCAGTTATTATGTTATATTATATAATTATCCACACAGTTATTTTTATATTAAAAAAATGTTCTAAAGGTCTTCTTGAAAATATTTATACGGACACATCTCTGAAACTTCTAGGCGGATTGGAATGAAATTTATTATTAATGTGGAATATCTGATATAGAGCCATAATAGACCAGCTTTACTACAAGATATAAGGAAACTGCGCATTAACGAAAGTTGTTTAGCGTGATGGGTATTTTGGTGGGAACCCTTCTCACCAATAAGTCCACGCAAACGAAGTTGCGGGCAGCTACTAGTACTTATATATGTACGTTGTGTAGTTCTGTTCACCCAATACGTCTTGACTGCAAATTGATAGTTAGAAATTGTAGTGTATAAAATAACATTGTACCTTTAACATTTCCAAAGTTTTTTATTCACACATTTAGGATATGATTTTTCATACCTTTACCCGCAGCTATTGTTTACCGCCCTTGCGCTCTGATTGCTAAGCCATGTGTTCCACATCCGGCTACGTCGAAATTATTACACACATATTACAACTTATTTTTGATGTTAGCGGTCACAGCGCTTGGACGGATTCCAATAGGCGCGGGCTCGATTCTCGTTACGTTCAAAATTTTATACATTTTCTTAAAATATTTCTTAATGTTGTATCTTTCTTCCTACTGTGGTTACATTATTTAATATAAAAAGATACCCGTAATCTAGGGAGATATGTATAGGTAAAGATCTACACTAGATTATTTACTTATTCAATATGATTATAAATTATAAAGGAAGACTTTACTAATTAATGTTTACGCAACCAAAGGATACATCCTCCCTATAACCTATAAATCGCAAACCATTTAGAGGCGGCGTACATCATACACCATACACGTACACGATCCATTTATATTTCCTGTTCTATTTGCATTGCTTTTGTATATAAATCTTTATCAACAGCATTCAGAGATGTCTTTTAGCTTCAAACTGTGATTAAATACAACAATATAATATACGTGCTAAGGACATTTAAAAGCTAAATATATATATATATATATATATATATATATATATATATATATATATATATATATTTAGTCGAAATAACTAAGAAATACGAGACGTCGAGAAGAAAACAATTAATAAAGTATGTGCCCTTTTTTATTTAGGTGTACATAGTTATATAAGTACAGTAAGAATATGTTGAAATTAAAAAAAAAATTAAGTGTCTATTTGTATAGATATATATATTAGAACAACCACTTTTTACTAAGTATGTATGTACACACGGTACATATACCAAAATAACATTTATTTACAATTTTTGTCTGTCTGTCTGACTACCTGTCGGTTTATTCCTGCTAATCTCAAGAAGCGCTAAACCGAGTTGACGGGAATTTCACTAACAGATAGGTGCTGCAATAAGGAGTAACTAAGTCCAGATTTAAGACTTTTATTTTAGAATTCGACGCGGACAAAGTCGAGGGCACAGCAAGTGTTTAAATATAAAGATATATAGACTACCGTTGGAGATCCGCATTTTAAATAAATTTATTTATAAATAAATTTGATCACATGCAGTAAATTCTATAACTTTATTGTTTATTTTTTTTGCTTTAAACATAGCATCTCTGCTACACAGAGTTTTACTAGAGAGAACATAACGCAAAATTCTAATCTTTATAACCGCACAGTTTCCAGACTGTATGTTGAATGATATGTGATCATTCGCTCGAGCAGAAATCGAACCAACAACCATTCAGTATACAGTGAAACACCTAGACTTCGCCACGTGGGCTGGACTGGCGTAGCTTGTAGATTCCTGCTTCGTTTCCAATAACAAAGAGAGAAAGTATTTGAAGTCAATATTTCAGTTAACACCTACCCACTATTAAAATAGCCGCGCCATGGGAACCGGAGGGCAAAGGGTCTCATGGGATTCGCCAACCCCCATCGACAAACACATGTAACTGTCACTTCACACCTAAATCTTAATTATTCAATTATAGTAAAAACAAATATTTTTGATTTCAAATAAATTAGAGGCCATCGTGGCTTAGAGTGACTGAGGTTGTGGGTTAGATTCCCACTCGGAGATATGATTATTTTTAAATTATTATCATTTCTTCGCTCTAATACCGCAAAGTTGAGTTCCGCCACTCAGAACGCAACGTTTAAAACTCGAGTGGTGCCTGGAGAACAAATTGTCTTGACACTAGATTCTTTCTGACTACCCTGCTTTGCGTGAAAAAGCGTGAAGCGTGTACAAATAAATAAATTTGATTTTCAGATTTTTTTATAATTGCCGTATACTATATTGATACGTCTCTTTTTACGAAAATTATGCGAACGTAGATGACGTTTAAATGGAAAACATTATTTTTATAGCCAATTTTAGATTATTACAATAATTATTACAAATACTTGGTAGTGTTCGAATTAAGTCACAAACACGTGTTTTACGCGCTTACTTCTGCTTTTTTGAATTCAACTTCACATTAACAATAAATTGGTTTGTATTAATATTGTAAATATAACCACAAAATTATAGAATAGGTTTTTGTACACTCTATCTATCTATCTATCTATATGTATATTTGAAATTCAGGAGGTTTGGCAGAGAGAAACCTTTTAAAACAATTCGTTTTGCATCTTCAAACGAGACCGTGAAATGTGTACAAATATATAAATACCTATGTATGTTCCTTAGATATTTGAACATTGACGTGTCATTTATATATATACTATATAAATTTCCAAATCCAAAGTTTTATTTTTAATTTTTACTGTAGTGTTCAATAAATTATAAATAAATATTTACCCAAAAAATATTTTATTATTTGAAGCTTTTCATAACTAAATAATAATTTCAATAAAATAATTAGTGTGATTATTTGCCATTTTACAATCTGACTATAAAATACACACTTTTCATAGACAAGCTCGCATAACATAACTAGTATTACAAAACAAACAAATTATATTTTATTTTGTTTTGTGGGACGTGACATATGACATAGTGGCCGTGCGGTGACTCAATTTTCAATAGTCCTGACTCCCGCTCAAAGCACAAAGCTCTGCGCACGCGCATTCTACTTCTGAAAGTTGTTTCAGGATGACGTGTATTTTTGAATAAGAAAAGTGTTAAATATAAAACTAATATCAATGTTTTGTTGAAATACTGAAAGTATCGTTCTTAAAATTTAATGCAGAAGTATTGATTGAAAAATACTGATTAATTAATTTTCACTACTAAAATATTTGTATATAACTATGGAATTCATACGTACAAATTTCTTAATCCAAAATGATATAGAAAAACAAGATTTCCAAAATCCTGAAACTATGTATCAAGAGGTCTTCAATCAACAAGAATTTTCTGACTACTTTCAAATGTTCTACAACCGACCAGAGACTGGTTACACCCAGAGTACACCAGTCCAGGGTCTGGAGGTGTACCCTGGGGAATGGGAGTGGAATGAACAGGTGCTTGTGAAAGAGGAAGCGGACGGTGAGACGACCAGGTCTACGAGTTTTAGTGAGGAAGGTAAACTTAATATTTGTTTTTTTTTATCTAATTCATGTCTAAGTACCTACTGAATCGAGGTAGTTTTTACTGTTTACATATTATTTAAATTTTAAAGAATACAATTATGTATAAAGGAAGAAAAAAAGACCGATCCAGGCGTCCATTTTTACCTTTATTTAAATTATTATCTTTGAAGTTTTGTGTAAGTGTTAAATTTTCTTCTTATTATCAAAGTACCTACCATAATATACATAAACGAGGCCATCGTGGTGCAATGGGTGACGTCTGACTGAAAATGCGATCGGTTGTGGGTTCGATCCCCACTCGGAGGAATAATAGTATTTTAATTATTTTTATTTCCTCGCTCTGGTACCTAAGAAAAAACGCGGCGTTGAGTTTCGCCATTCAACACGCAGTGTTTCAAATTCATGCAGAAAATGGAGAATGGAGTGTCTTGTCTCCCTGACTATCCTGCTATGCTGGAAAAAGCGTTTATATTGTTAGAAAAGCATACAAAATAAAATGTATGTATTACTTCTAAGTACATGGTACGTATATACATAGAAAAACGTTAAAAAATCCTAAGTCCGTCATAGCGCAGTAGGACAGGTTCGATCTCCAGTAACTATTATTTATATGAAACTATATATTTTTATTTTCCGAGTTTGATTAGGCAATATATGGTTAAAGATTCCGCCGTACAGGTTTTCATTTCTTTGCTACTACAACTTGCTTTGGTACAAGACAAAGCGCCGTGTTGAGTTCCGCCACTCAGTACACAATTTCTCAAATTCAAGTGGAAAATGGAGATCGGAACGTGTCTCGACACTAGAATCTCTCTGATTATCCTGCTATGCGTGAAGCTTAGATTGTCTTCTTTTTTAAGCAATTCTATGTAACTTATCAAAAAAATAAAACCCTTCCGTTACTGACTGAATGACTGACACACAACGGACTGTAAAAAGTCATAACCGTAGAAAGCCGAAATTTTGCCTGTAGGTTGAAGGTTCTTTGTGAAGTGGCAGAAATTTCTGACTACAACTAGTATAAAATGTATACGTTACTACACTTTTTAAATATTTGTACGATTTCTAGCTCTTGTAAACAGAGCTACTAACTCTTAAACATCCCACCAATAAAACCCACCTGTGCCACTGTGCAGTAAACAACGAGGCGCCGGCGCTGCACGTGATAGCAATTCACCTGGCCATTATAATCGTTTTTATTGCTGTGTTAGTAATAAATTGTAGGTTTTAAAATGTGTCAACTAGTTTCATATCTAATACGAGACGTTGCCAGCAACTATGAAAGTAATATCCAAAAACATTTTTCGAATTTACGCCTCTTGGTAAAAATGTTGGTAGCACAAGTTTGTTAATTATAGTAGCCAACGTAGCCGGATGACTTAGCGGTAAGAGCCCTTGGACGGTTTTCAAGAGACAAAAATGATTAATTTTTTTTAATTTTAAAAGTGGTAGAACACTTTAAAAATATTAAAATAAGTAATATTTTAATCTCATATATTCTTCGAGAAAATTATACTCCAAATTGGAACTTTATACAACCAGTGGTTACGGCTGAGTCTGTCAGTCAGTGAGTTATGGAAGAATTATATGTATATTTATATTGATATGGTAGACGGAAGATTATATAAAATTGTGTTTAGCGGCAGAACTTAACGCCCCGGTTTGTCACCAGAGTGGAGAAATGGAAATAATTTAAATGTAAGCGTGCCTCCGAGTGGGAATTGAACCCACAACCATTGTGTATACTGTCACACTGCGACACCTTGGCCTCAACAAATTAATAAATAATTAGAATGGATGAAAATAGAAATTGAAGATATTTATTATATCAATGTCAATCTTTAATTTGTACAGTATTTATCGAAAAATATTAAAAAAGATGTCAAACACTAACTTCTATTTAAAAAAACATATATAATTTACATAGAAAATAAATAATAAGATTGGACTCAAAACCACATTTTACATAGGTACAGTAGGTGGCTACTGTATATGAAAAAAGGGTTTCATTTCAATTGTCGTTATTATTTTCCAAATTTCGAAGTTAGTGATTAATTATATATTATTTGACAAAAAAACATCTTTTTTTATTAAAACATCAATAATTAAAACACAAACTAAAAACATTTTTTTTTTTCATTTTAAATTAACCAGAAGCAAACTCCCCATCAGCAAATCGCAAAGAGCGTACAGCTTTCACAAAAGCTCAAATTAAAAGCTTGGAAGCAGAATTTGAGAGAGCCAACTATCTGACACGCTTGAGGAGATACGAGATAGCCGTTGCACTACACCTTACTGAGAGACAGGTATGGACTGTTACCAGGGCAGAGTAGTAAGATAATTTAAATATGGGAATGATCCTCCGAGTGATAACGAACCCACAACCGTCACGTTTGCAGTCAGGCCTTGTCCCACTGCACCGCGATGGCCTCTGAAAATTATTAAATAATACAAGGGTAAACAGAGTCGCAGTTTCTAACATCGCATTTTCAGAGCGATAAATGAAATTAATATAAATATAATCTGACCACGAGTGTACGTCGAATCTACTACAATCACATTATGAGAGTAGTAATACTCTCCCACTATGAGATGAATGGCATCAAATTTAATAGGAATAACTAACTCTGCCTGCAACCTTGTCCTCTTGAAAGGCTACAATAAAAGTAGGCTAAGTTACACCTTATTACATCAGCTATCTGCCAGTGAAAGTCTCGTCAAAATCAGTGCAGCCGAATTTGTATAGATTAAGCAATCTATAATAAAAATATAATTATATTAATTATTAAATTTTTAGGTAAAAGTATGGTTCCAGAACAGAAGAATGAAGTGGAAACGAACTAAAGGGGCTTCGAAACATAACAAATAATAGGAATAAGCAATTTACTAACAGTTAACTGTAATACAGCACCCCTTTTAACATTCCGAGAAGTAAAAATGATTTATGTGAATAAAAAAATCCTTTTCTAATCAGAAATCTTAGTGAATTCGTGTCACTGCTATTTTCATTTTATTGTGGTCACTAACATTATTTTAGTCATTAACAGGTAAATGTTTTACTTTAATTTTATATGTAACAAACTCGAAACTACTTATCAAGATATTATAAATCAAGGTTTTTTTTTAAAAAAGTATCTTTTAAATATTTTAATTAGTATGTAATCTAAGTTTTATGTAATCTTAACCTAATAAATTGACGCAAAATATATTGACATTAATCAATATAGAGAAAAGCAATTGTTGTCCCAAATAATGTCCAATTGAACAAAACTTCAAAGTGAAGAGAGCCCAGCCTTAAGACACTCCGGTCATTCTAAGACATTACTTTTAGCGGCGGAACCCAACGTCGCATTTTGACGACTATGACAATGTAGCGAAAAACAATTTTAACGCAGCGGGGTTTGAACTCTTGAAACGCTCTTCTTAAAACCATCTTGGAAGGTTACCAAGAATTCCGTTCGAAACAAAAATGTTTTTTAATTTCCTAAGTGTGTAAATAACACTTATAATGCTACAAATATCTACATGTAGATGTACTTTTATTAGAAATCATATAATTTATTTTTCAAAAATTTTACTTATTTTTTCAATTATAATATCATCCATTTGAGTACTAGCCATAGTGGCGTAGTAGTAGCGTCTGACTGTAATCACCAGTGGTTCTAAGCTCGATTCCCACTCGGTGAATGATCATAATTTAATTATTTTCATTTCTTTGCTGTGCCGGTCAAAGACAAAATAGTGTTTTTACACGAATTGTCAATAACCCAATAAACCTTATTGTTAACTATTATTAAACAGTTTGAAATAAAATAGTTTAAATCAAAGCTACAATAAATTTTCATAAGATTTTATTTACATCACTATTTTTCACTATATTCTTCACATGTCTTAGAAAAATAGAATATTGTAAGAATTAGTGTAATATAATTAATATTTTAACAAGGTATTTACTTAAGTATATAAATACTAATTGAATCCACACTTATGTACAAATTATTTTATATGAATAAAAGAAAGTTTTAGTTTTAAGAAATAATAAAAATAATTATTATAAATAAGACTTGTTTGTTCTTTTAGGTTAAGATTACGGAAGAAACTTTCATACCTTAGAATATATATAAAAAAAACTAAATAAAAAAAAACGAGAAATTTCTTCAAACTATTCCATCGCTATTCTTATTAAAATTACTATATTTATTTGACCATGCAACATTATATTATGAAAATATATTTTCTTTTCTATTTGTTAATATTGAATTTTTATAGGCAGCACAGACTTTCACAATCACTGTTAAAAAAGTACATTTATATAGCACAGATAATTTCAAATTATTGTATAAACCAAAAAAACTAGGAAACATATAAATAATAATAATAATAAAAAAAAACCAAAGTTCAGGACATAAGGATATGTTTATTAGACAAGTCACGTCGCGACGCGACGCAAAATAATTGTAAAACAATATTGTAAACTAACACACTATCTTTGGAAGAAACTAACATCTGGCTCGCTTTTGTTCAACTTTTCACTTCCAAAATCTAAATTATAACAATTAATGCATATTAAGGCGAACACTTCATACAAAGTATTACAAATATTGCCATTTTATTTTTACTATTGTTAAAATAAGAAATAAAACCATGATTTTGTGTAAAAAACGGCTCCAATAGGCGCACAGATTAAATAAATCCAGAAGCTACTATAACGTAATGATACGGTCTAATTTACATACACATAATGAAAAAAAGGCATTTTCAACTAAATAAAAAAGAAAACTTAATTAATCATACAATATGTCTGTACGTTGAATACATTTGCCATAAACATGGGTATATAAAATCTATGTCTTAATATCAACCTCAGACATGTCTATAGCATAATATATAAAGAGTTAACTAGTTACATAGTTATGTACAAGGATATTCATCGGTTTTTTGTGAATAAATTCAAACATTCGTTTCATTTCAAGCGTATTTCATTATTTACATGTTCAATACAAAAATAGTTTCTTTGAATAACTATATTTTTTTTTTATTTTTCTTATTTACATTCCCTGTCCTTGTATTGGGCTCTTTTGGAAAAGAAAAAAAAACCAGCGAGATAATGTCAAATTAAAATTTGTATCTAAGAGCTTGAGACAGAAAAGAACAGAAATAATCACAGACAGTCAAATTTTTGGGAGGTATATTAACCTATAAAAAAAAGAATATCTTGTTGCGAAACCCAAAAGCGTGGGAACGTCAGAAGCTTCGCCTTAACACACCTGTACGCTGTACATGGCTATAATATTAACATTGGCCTGTATCCTAAGATATTTCACCAAAAATAAAATACTAGTAATTTTCAACAATATATATACGTCTAACTTACAATTCAACCATGAGCGTTACCAAATATAAAACTCGGCCATCAAAATCGATAATCGCAATCGAGTCAGTGTCAATTATTGGAAAAAGAAATCGATTTAGGAACATCGATTATCGATAAGGAGAGCGGAGTGTATTCTTGTGTTTATTTACAGTGCGAGTGACGTCACCGCGAGTGTAGCCGGGAGGCACTTTAGTATATTTCCTTCAGGGCCATCATCTAAACATATTATGGAAAAATATTTCTTAAATTTGCACAACAATTGGTCTATACAGTCTCTACAGAGTAACGGATGAGTCCCAAGTAAATACACCATCATTATTCACAGTCAGTTGAGTTTCCATATTGTCCACAATTTTTGGTATTTTAAGTGCACTATGCTATGTATTTATTTATTTATGTATTAGTTTCTACGAAACATTAATTATTAATTTAATATAATATTACATTAAATGGAAAAATATGCTCCGATGATATTTAGAACTATAGTTACAACTATACACTTAGATTCAACAATTTTTATGATAAATAGTTGAAACATTTTAATCACTTCAAGTCTCAAGTCCGCGCAAATGATACGCGTTGGTTTAATGAAATTTTCGTGTGTGATGAATAAATTATAAATGCATTTTCTAACCTGACTAGACAATTTTGTATGAAAAGTCCAAAGGCAGTGTCTATTTGAGATTTGGGGGAACAAAAGCATAAATAAAATAAATAAAAGCGAATGAGGGTATCATTTGCGCAAACACGCTCCAATATTCACAGCTCAGTATTGAACCTACTACACTAATATTTACATAAGGCTTCATGTGCTCTCACTTAGGTATTGCTCGCCAGTCGGCATATCACTTATACAAAAACCAATTTCCGAGTCACTTTGGAAAACACTTACACTTTATTAAGTTGGCAACACTTAAACACTTTTATTTATAATTCTTTTTTAGAAATTGCATAAATTCCTTAAATCAGGATTCTTCTATATGACAGGACATTTTAATGTGCCTAGATTTTTGAATCCAGTTTATTTCAGCTCAAGTTATTACAGCCAAGTGTTTTTTATTGCGGCAACAATGTTATATATAACTCTTGTTTAACGAGTGGCCTCATGACCACGTGGTAGGCCGTTCGTTATGGTCTTTGGTCACTAACGGATGAACTGGTTATAGACACTACATTGGCCACCGTCTGCGGTATGACAGTCAAAGATTTAGGTATTTTAGGTAAAATCATTGAATTTGTAACAAGTGGAAGGCTCGACACAGTTTCCGTTGTTATGGAAACCGCCGGGCCTAGCTGTGGTATCTTCATGGGCGTAGTCACTAGTAACGGGGAGGTTATGGTGTTTGAGAGGGTTTGTGACGTCACAGTGGCTGTTTTTGACGGTATGGGAGCAATGGTGATGTTCTTCAAGCCGACATTTTTCAAAATTGTCGCAGCATTCGACCCTATGTTGAGATCAGGCATTTCTTTACTATCATCCATCGATATATTCTGTAGGACAGTGCCGCCATTACCTAGCATCGTCGAGGGCTGTATTTCAGTTATAACAGTTGTTTCGTCAGGGAAGGTTATGCTGAGGTTTTTGCTCTCCTTGTTTTCTTGTAATTTTTGTTGTCTTTCGCGTCGTATTAAACACATTTTGTTGTAATCTTCAAAAGTTATGTGGTACCGGGTGCCTCCAGAGAGCACTTGTACCAGGCTGGGCAAGGAATGTCCATCTACAGCTAACTTGAGAGGTTCCCGAGCTACTTTTGCAAGATTTTCCTGAAACATGATAATTTATTATAAGTTGACAATTTAATTGGTGATAACAACGAGTAAAGGCACTATTTACTACATGTCTAGTCATACATGTTAATTTATAAGTGTATAAGACAATTGACATGACTGGATAAGAACCTTTATTTATAGGCTAGATGTGGATTCTAAGAGAAAGAATGTAAATCTTACTATAGTAAGAAATTAGATATACTAAATTTAAATATTAAAATAATAATTATTAAGCAATTTTCATCCAAAAATAAGTCCTTTAATCATTAAGTTCATTATATTCAACATCAGAATTGAAAGTCTAAAAAAATACTCACTTGTGTTATAGGCATGAGATTAGGCCTCCACCCCTTGCTATTTGCTTTCACCTTTTTGGGAGTATCCAATCTATCTTTTCTATCTTTCTTCTCTTTGACTGGCTCAAACTTCAATCCAGGCATATCTTTCTTATCTTTTCCATCATACTTGGGTGGTAGAGGCGCGACAGCCACCTCTGTAGGATCCGAGGCTGACACTCCTTTGACTAACTGTTGTATATTGTGCAATACGTTTTGTATAGCTTTCCTTCCTTGAGCGTTAGGCGTGTTTATTGCTATTAGTTCTGGAGGCAACGCTTTCGCCTTTTTCTCAGGTTTAGACTTGGGTTTAGTAAAACCTGGCGGCGGCATAAACTTCTTCGGATCCTTGTCCTCATTTTGATTGGATTTGAGCAAACTTTTGCCGTTCATAGATGGTTTTTTGCGGAATTCTATGAGGCTGACTGATTCACGTCTGGGTTCTGGTATTATATTATCATACGCTCGTAGTCTACTCTGGACTGAGGTGCTGTAGTTGGCCGCATGAGGAGAGGCGTTATGTGCCAATATTAGATCACCACTTCTAAAATATTTTTCCAAGAGTATCAAATGCCTAAGAAAACTCGATTGATTTCCATATGGCCTTTGTAATTCACTCCAAAGTTTTTTAGTCTCTCCGTCGTACTGTATCGTAGTGTTACATTTCTCCCACCCTTCTGGTGTCACTCCTTTCACATTATTAAACTCTATATTACATTGTAAGTTCATTTCTTCTTCGCCGGGGAACAACTCCCTAACCGATATAGATGGGTTAGTTTCCAGCCTCTTGACTGGATTCGAGTATTTTAAGTCAAACTTTTTAGGCTCTTTTTCTATCGTCAGTTTCTTTGACAGCTCACTTATATTTTTCTTGACTTGAGTGAAGCTTTCTGACAGCTGCCATTTGTTTTTCAATGTGTTTATATCGGCGGATTTTTTATTAGGTATAGTTTCTATGGTACACTCATCATTTAATGGTATATTCTTGAGTATAGTAATTTCTCTAGTCTTCTCCATTTCAGCTTCAAACTCATCTGTCTTACTTTTATCCTTGTGGGATAATATTTGACCTATTTTGTGTAGTCTTTTAGAATTTTTCTCATGGACCCGGTGTTGCTGACCAGGTTTGTGGATACCAATATTATGGACTTTGAGGATATTCCTTTGTTTTTGTGTCAAATTGGTTTTATGTTGGAATTGGGCCGGATTATTTTGTTTTTGTAACAAATATCTCAGTTCAGTTTGCTTATCGAAGGGCAATAAAGGAGTTTCTACGTCACACATGAAATCTGCCTCAGATGTATCACTTTGGGGGTTACTTTCAGTAGCTTTAGCGTTAGGTACTAAAATCTTGTTAGAAGATATTAGACTCTCTATATCTTCTTCTATATGTTGCTTGTTTTCTTCTCCACTCGTTTCTTCTTTAGCCTTCTCTTTTTCGGGAGAGCTCTCCATCGTTCGTTCTGAGGATTCACTGTCCTTTTCGGGTTCCGTAGACTTTCTTTGTTTGGATTTATTACGAGCTTTCTTCTTTTGCTTGCTGGCGCTTGTGTTGCAGTCTTCTAGAACTTTAGCATCGTCGGCGCCTTGGTGTTCCGGCGGTATTTCCACTTTATATATTTGTAGTAATCTAGAAACAGAAATATATATATTTTATACAATATTTGACAAAAATACATTTAAATTTATAGTTATATTATTCAACGTTTTTTTTATAATTTTAATTTTTCGAAAACATGGAATAAGTGACTAAGCAATAAATTAAAATGTAGGTTTCGATCGTCGACATTTAGAACATTTGACCGAAACCACAGTCTTACTATCAACACTACGGGTGGCATTTCGATCCCCATTCGAGTAACCCATTAAAATAAACAACAACTGCGGCGTTTTGTTCCGCTACAACACTAGTCTTAACTCCTGTTTCTGCCTGAATCAACTCACTTGCGCGTGTAGGCCTCAGCGTGTTTATCGTTATGTCCAGGCCTCTGCAGCAAAGTGCAGAAATACCTGCAAACTTTACAGAGCACGGGCCGCTCGTTAAACTCCACTGGTATGCCTGCTTGCTTGAACAGTGGGTTAAAATCCGTGTAGTCCTGGAATTTAAGTATGGATTAGTTATGAGGTTATTATAATAAAGAGTTATATATTCGATTTTAAAGAAATAAAAAAGTAAGGTTATTTCGTAACCCTTTCGAAATATTTTTCTTGTAATATAAACACCGATAATATAATATCAAATTACATGTAGTTACCGAAACGCAATGCACATTTTTTTGTTAGGGCCAAGATATAAAAATATGAATATTATCTCGTGTAATAAATACCAAAGCCTACAAAAAACTGACTTAACTCAAAATTTATATAATTTGTGATTTTACTATAAAAAGCATAGGCTGAGAATCCTAATCCTAGAAACCGATTTACCATTACTTGAATATTTTGCTTTTGCAACATTGTTTTAGGATAGGAGTGCATCTCCTAACTCTAACTTAGTTACACAAATAAAATAAAAAACCTTTCCCTATTTACCTGAACTGTGCTTACGTAACTAAATTATACTAAACAATAATAAAATATTTTGTTAAAACAAATATGAATTCAATATTTTCCCGCTAACCAATGTTGTATTATCCGTACACACGTACAAATTTACAAACAAGAAATCAGCCAGCAAAATAGTGTTTTACATTGATTAATAAAATAATAATAAAAAAAACAAGTTTTCCACCAAAGAGCATAAAAAAGCAACTTACATGATGTATAAAGTGCAAGTTGTGGTGCTTGGTCAGTCTGCGCCTGCACAGCACGCATGCCATCAGCGGCGACAGCGCGCGGTAGTGTTCCGCACACAGCGGGATGGTGTGCAGGCCCGGGTAGTCGGACTTCAGTTTTAACTGCGAAAAAGCGGCGATGTTAAACTCCGGCACCGTAACTCACAATAGTACTTTCAGATATGAACAGTGTTTTAACGAGAACTAACAATAAAATATACTTTAACAAATAAAAGCACCAGAGGTTAAAGTATTTAGCATCAAACAAAATTTATTAATTAGTGGCCGAAATTTAGTTACATCCCTTAAATATAATTCGAACGTATAATCTGAATTAATTATATATCCGTAACCAAAACAGAAACTTATATAGTATTGTGGGTTCGATCCACATTTGGGCGAATGATTATATCTATTAAAAAAAAGGCTAGCCATTTTTTTGAAACGTTGCGTATTGAGTGGCGGATCTCAACACCGCGCTTTGCCTTACCAGAATAGAGACATGAAAATAACTTAAACATCGACGGACGCTACGTGGACTCCAGTAGGAGTGCAACCACACAACTTTACAGGAGAGAGATTTGAAGGTTCCTTAGGTCTGTAATTTTGTCGTAATAATGTAATTAAATGATTGAAATTTCATTAAATATAATATTTAGCGTTCTATATATATATATAAATAAAATTGGAATGTCTGTTTGTAATATTAAATTAACCGCTATTATTAAATGCATATGTATGTATGGTAAGCATATATGTATATATGCATGTATGTATACACGGTACATAATATACTAAACATTTTTTTTAATATTTTTTGTCTGTCTGTCTGTTCGTTCGTGCCAGTTAATCTCGGGAACGGCTGGACGGATTTTAAAGTGACTTTCCCTGGCAGAAACTTAGTCTACTATTTGTTTGAATTCCACAGCTAGTTTAAAAACAAAACTTACCAATTTATTGACACCGGATCTCATCTTGATGAGCCACTTGCGCCTGATGGCGTGGTCGGCGGGCGCCGCGCAGCCCGCCGTGTGGCAGCTGGCGAGGCGCGTGGTGGCGGAGGCGGGCTCGTCCTCGCTCTCCTCCTCTATGGGGGGACTCAGGGGTTTCTCTGGACAACTGGGTGGGAGGCAACTGAATTTATAAAACCCTGCTGGTTTATATGGAAAAAAATAGTCTCTTCAAGAAAATAAAGTTTTTGTACACCGAAATAACTTGCAATGAATCATAAATATTTAAGCTTTAGTATAATAAAGAAATGTAGCATTGTAAACATACTTAAATATAATATAAACATTTAAAACCCTGATGTTTTTTTAATTTTAAGGTAGCCAGAGAGAAAGACACTCCGTGCTCCCCTTTACGTCCAATTTCGGCGGAACATAATGCCGCAATGTCAGTATATAAAAAATATACAAAATGTGAGATGTACTGGACACTTAGGCCTTTTAAGTTGTATTTGTATAAGTTATTAATTTATTTTATTTAGTCAATAAAAACAAAAGTATTATTGTAAATAATATTAACTGACAAAAGTGTCATTTAAACTAGAAATATCAAGTGGGAAAGTTCTGTTAGAGCTTATTCTTTATTATTCATTTTATAAAGCAGAGTGTCGACTATAATAAGAGCAATTCTTATTATTTCATAGTTTCTATATTATATACCGACTTGTTTAAATAGAAATTTTAAATGTCTGGAATATATATTTATTTATTTTTTTTTACATTTGACCCCCTTTCCGTTTATGCCAGACGATTGATAGTGTATTGCCCGAGAGACATCGCCTTTGATGGCTGTATAAGCCGATGCGAGCGACACGCCCAACGACAAGCCCACCAAGTATATTTACATCAATACAAAATAGGAACTCACATAAAAACTAGAGAGCTATATTATGTACTTTTAAAATTTAACCCCTTTGGAAAAATTCAAACTAAAAGACGTCAAAATTCAGACTCACAAGATTTTTCCACACAGACGAAGGTCATTTTAATAAAAACCATATTAAAACATCGACTCGTCTGTGTGAAAAAAAACAAACAAAATACTCACACGTTAGCCGGCGGAGATGTAGGCTGCGGCATGTCCGGGGGCTTCGCCACCGGCCTCTTGCGGTACGAGGGGCAGTTGGCGCGGCGGTCCACGTGGCGGTAGCATGCGTCGCACAGACAACTGTCTATTGTCAACTTCTCCTCGTCTATTTAGTGAGGGAGAAAAAGAGAGAGACAGAGACAATATAATGAGGGAAAGAGAAAGATATACATTAATATTATATTACTATAACTACTTGCTTGCCAGCAACTCAGTTTGCGTGGACTATAAAACGCAAATTTCATGAAATCATGTGTTAGTCCTCCCCTATAATCCCTTAGGAAGATACATGCCAATTTTCAGCCTTCTATGGCCATTACTTTCGGTTAATTGATACGGTGCTAAATGGGGATTGAACCAACTATTGTACTAATTAAATAAATTTATTTCTTTCAGCTTCACGCTAACTAGTGCGAACACTGTGTTCCCGCTTTCCGACTGAATCCGAGACATTGCGTTGAGTGGAGTTACTCAACGCCGCGCTTTGCCAGAACAGGGAAATGAAATAATTAAAATATTTCACCAAGTGAGGATCGAACCCACAAAGCTTTTATTTATATTTTTATTTTACAAAAAAATGCGATACTTCTTTTAAACATAATTGGTTAAATAGCCGTGATGTTATTTTTTAGAAAACATTATTTTAGAATAAAACCAAAAAATACAAAGCTAACAATAATTTAACGCTTACACAAATGAAAATAAGATTGAAATTAAAAAATTATATATCTTATACAGTTATAACAATATGTATAATCATTGCCTTACAAATAAAAAAAATAAACTAGAATAACACTTACTATCTAGCACTTTCTTCTGCCTTTCACCGCTTTTCATCTGAGCTATATGGCATGGAGTGTCAAACAGTCCAAACTTCCCTCCACAGTAGAAACACTGGTCCATACACAGCCTCCCAGGGTGAATGCTGAAGGAAGATGCCTTTTCCGGGATGACGAGGTTCAGTGTTTCCTTTGGTTCTGGTTCTGGTGCGACTTCTCCATCTAGAGAAGATTGGGAAGCTGTTGAATCTATTCATTGTTCTACCAGAATGGGGATCGAACCCACAATCATCTTTTTTACAGTCAGACACTCTCTATTTAGTTTTGCATTAAGCAATTAGTGTTATTGAATTACCTAATAAATATATAATAAATTTCATACGCCTAGTATTTTTTCAAAAAGGTTTTGACAATGTAAATTCTGTGTTGAATTTAAAATCAGTTATTCATAGAAATTTCCAATTTTATACGTTAAGATTCTTGTACGCAGCACCAGGTAACATACCCTTCCCCTCAATGAACTTTGAACCTATAACCATCGCGTGCAATTAAATATGTCTAAGCTTCGTCATGACGGCGATGTGATATAATAATAATTTCTTTAATTATAGATTCATATCATATAAGTAAGTCCACCACCCTGGGTACCAAATAGTAAATATTAGTAGCTAGTTTTTAATATAACTTATATATTTATTTTAAAATCAAAAAATAAATATTATTACGAATAAACCATTATTTTTATAAGAAACATTAAAATTATTATGATAATATATAATCTTTGGAACTCCTTACTCAATACTTAAAAAAAAACTAAATATATAACTGAATTAAAAAATAGTATTAATTTTAATTGTGCTATATATGAAATAAATGAACTTTATTTTTATAAAAAACCCTAAATATTTAGTTATTAACATAAACGTTATAAAAGTCATATACGAGTATATAGCTATAGCAAAAAAATATATTTTCAGTTAGTATATTAATATAATTGAATCTTACTCGATTAATCCGAATGGCACTTTTATTGAATGTATTTTTATTATTTTAGATACAAATTAACACTTATTGTCCCCTTAACCTGATATTATGTAAATTTTGTTAGCAATTTGAAATATTAAGAGTTAATATTTAAAAAAATACCAAATTCTGTTAAAATATCTCGCAAATAAAATGTATATAATTATAAAACGCATAATTAGTACGCTTTTTTTGTAAAAAAAGAAACTACAAACAATTTTCATTTTCAAAAATGAGTTTGATAATGTAATTACCAAACAGCTAAGCTTTCTTAGAAGCTTGTACATAACTTTTTTTTATCCGTACTTTTCATGTTAATCGATTATCTGGCTTCAAAACTATTTGCTTCATTAAAAAAAAAACAGAATTTGACATTTAAACCATCGACAAAACTTAACACCTTTGAAATATACTTTAAATATAAAATGCGATATAAAACGTGTCTGAATATACACAATGGTCGTGAGTCCGAGCTTGGCTCTGGCAAGATTTTGTATTTAAGATATTATAGATGTAATCGATTAAAGATTTTTAAACAAATTTAAACATCGAATATTGATTGACTGAACTAACACCGCGATGTCTAACCGAGTCAACAAACAAAAAAATATTCAAAAACTCAACTCTACAAACTGACACTTTTTCCTAATTAAAAATTCTAATATTTTAAGGTTTATTTTAATTTTGCCGATAGTTTAAGCATGGGGTGAGCAATATCCACACACCATGGTTATTAAGACGATTACTGTAATGTGACTTTCTGTGCCCACCCTCAGATGCTGGCTGTGCAGCGCCCTGTAAAAAAAAATATATAATTAGGTTTCGTCCTTCGAAACCACAAAAAATTATAAAAAGAACAAAAACAGGTTTTTCAGAACTTTATTCTGTTGTTCTAATATTAAGATGACGTGTCGGTCTCTATTTCAGCTTATATTATAAATAATTCAATAACGAAATTTAATGCCGGACTTTGTCTGATCCGATCGGATATCGAAACAAATATAAAGTAAAGCAGCGTACACTTTTATCGCATATTGAGTGGCGGAACTTAATGACGCGCTTTGTGTTGAGTGCAGAAAAAATCATATATTTCAACCCCCCGAGTGGGAATCCACTGTCATATTTCAGTAAAGGATTTAATAAAATTAGCCTATTGATAAAATATCCCTTCTCCGATTAAATACGCATGCAATGTTGCAACTGAAAACCTACATAAACAAACTTATCCCTAAACGAGGTTTGTGTGTTTAACTGCTTTATGATGACGTCAGAGAGAGTGTGTGTGTGAGAGAAAAACAAAGCTAGTAACAAGTGACGTCACAAGCAGCAATATCTCAATAGTATGATTTGAGTAATTAGAAACTTTTATTTATGTAGTAATTTTAAATATATATATAAGCTTTTAAAATGCAACGGTATACTGTAACTTTATAAAAAAATGTGAAATGTAGTATAGTAATTTTACATATCATTAGAGGTCATTCTTCTATATACATAAATAATAATTAACAATTATTTGCTACAAGTAAAACAGGCTAGTTTGTATCCATATGACCATCCCTTATGTATTTTATCCTTTTAGAATTTGAACCTGTGACTTTAAAATTGCTTTGTTGAGTAACTTAAATATATTACAATATATATTTTAATCAATTTTAAAAAGTACTTTTATATTATTTGAATAAATATTTATTTTTATAATTAATCAAGATTTTTAACGAAATATTGTAAATGAATAGTTTTGTTTTTTTTAATTAGGAGGAAAATACATAAGGAAAATAAAAAATGCTGGCATACAATGAAAACGATCAGTACAAGCTAATTCTAAAAAAAATGTGAAACCTAACAAGTGACAGAGCTTAACAAAGCCTTTATACTTGCTTTAATGATGTGATAATTTATAAGAAATACTTAACGAAATAATAATTACATTACATATTAAGAAAAATAAAATATATATATTTTAAATATAGTTAGAGTAATATTTTATGCTCGATAAATATTTTTATCAGGAGGTAGTCAGTCAGACCTAGTGTCAAGACAATCTGTTCTCCACGCACTGCGGAAATTCGAAACATTGCGTGTTGAATGATGGAACTCAACGCCACGCTTTGTTTAAGCTACCAGAGCAGAGAAATGAATATTTTATAAAAAAAACAAGGACAAAATATTTTTAAATATATTCATTCCCCCGAGTGGGATTCGAACCCACAACCAATCGCGTTTACAGTCATACACTGTCACACTACGCCACGATGGCATTGATAAATGTATTCTATAAAAATGCATGCAATTGATAATATTTATTAAAAATATGTCACCTCTCGTCCCCCAATTGTGTAGAATTCGTCTTCGCCACCAGTATCACCAACTTCCAGCTGAGGTCTCCCCGATCTTCCTTTACTCTTTTGGAAGGTCATTTTCAGGGAGCTCCTGTACTTCTTCTTGTCCCTGTCCCCAACTCCTCGATTCAACTTGATCACAGTTTTCAATGTACCAGTGTAATCAGACTTCCCCGCTTTGCCCTTGCCCATGGAATTGTAATAATTACCGTAAATACGCTCTTTTTCTTTTAATTTTTCTATTTTAGCCTCATTTGCGGCCTTATGCGTCAAAAGTCCTAGCGTCCGAAGAACATTCTCTTTACGCTTCTGACTTTCTGGTGTCTCCAGTATTGCACTACTTGGTCCTGGTAAGTTTTCAGTAGAGTTCCTTGCAGATTTCACTTTAGAAACTTTTGGTTTCGGTTCCTCGGGCTTGGTTTCTATTGGTTCCTCTTTCATTTCCTCGGATTCAATTTCTGGTTCAGGTTTCTCCGATTTAGTTAACTCTGGTGTTACTTTAGGTATTATTTCAGTATTTTCCTTTTCTTCTATTGTTGGTGTATCAAGCTTGGTTTCAACAGTGGTTTCAGTTTTCGCAGAATCAGCCACAATGCTATCTAGTTTTGGGACCTCAGAGGTCAAAGATATGTTTTCAGGAATGGCTTTCACAGTATCTAAAGGAGGCGCTAGTGCTTCAGCTTCTATAGGTTGTGTAGATTCAGGAGATTTTACTGCTACAGGCGTGGGAGTTATGGAGATGGGAGACTTTATTTGAGGTGGAGGTGATTTGATTTTCTCTATAGTGGCCATTTTCTCCTCTGCCTCCACACCAGATTCTGAAGATTTTCTTGACAACGAACCACCACTCGATTTTCTTTTAGTTATTTGTACTTCATTATTCAGTTTTGATTCAATAGTACGTGGCGTTATCGATATTTGATTCGAGTCTAACACACTGACTAAAGCTTGACTCGAGTGGTTGGGATGTAACGTAGCGTACTGGTGCAAATCGATGTGTTGTGCCGGCGCAGATTTCTCAGATTTCTCCACAGATTTCCTTATCTCAGTCAGTGTCACATCTTTGCCCAGTGACTTCTCAAATATACTAATAGCGTCGGATTCTCTTGAATGAGTCGAACTAGTTGACTCTTTTCTGGTACTAACACTGTTTCTTTTAATTAATGTTACTGAATTAGGAAGGTCCACATCTATCGATCTGCGCACTTGATCTCTCTTCACTATGGAAATAGCAGAATTATTTTCAAAGCAACTCAGAACATTTTCTTTTTCGATTAATTTTTCTGGAGATCTGACAGGTTGTAAAGCTTTTAGAGGCTTAATGTCTGCCCCAGATTTAGGTATTAAGACAACATCATTTGAGACCATCACAGATTTACTATCATTCGATTTAGATTCTGATTCCTGCCTTTGTCTTTTTTTGTCGAATTCTTCGAACTCTTTCAGTCTATCCATTAGTTTATCTATGCTAGCTACTGTGCTAGTAGGTTTGTACGTTATTTCCTGTCTATTTTCAGTACACTTTTCATCTGAATAATGAAGGCGTATATTTTCGCTATCATCGTGTTTAGAGGGTGTGCACTCGTTATTCATTTCAGTGATAGAGTCTTTGTCTTTAACTGGGGTTTCAGGTGTAATGATGCTGTTGTTATCCCCCAGTGGCTTGGAGAGGCCGTAGAACTGACGCGCTGACTTTGTTTGTAACTGGTCAGTACTTGTATTGTTAGTCTCATTTGATATTTCTTGATCTTGATCTATATTCTGATCTAAATCATTAATGAGATCACTAATTTCCTTTGACAATGTATCAACTGTCTCTATCCTGTCCTCTCCTAGCTCATGTGTTATTGTACTACAACTGATGCCATTCTTGGATTGGCTAGTTATGGGCCTTGAGGCTGTTGCTGCTTTCTTTCCTCTTCTGGCTTTTCTTATATTTTTAGATACTTCTTTTGAGTTAAATGTTTTTGACATGCTATTTAATATATTACTACGCTCTTGAAAGAGTGCTTCAGTCTTCATCAAATATTTTTCTTCTAGTTCTGATACATTAATGTTCTCTAACTTAATCCTATTACTGTTATTGTTGTCAGAGTCCAATGATGTACTCCTTTTTAAGCTCAATTTCTTTTTATCTTTTTCTTTTAAAATAGTACTAGGCTCTGTATCTGTTTTTGTATCTGTCAACTTTGAATCAACACTAAGAGAAGGCACTTTTCCAATAGGAGAGATCTGTACATTATTTTCAAATTCTACATCTAGTTCAGTCTTCGTTTTTTCTAAGTTTTTGCTGAGCTCACTCTCATTGAGTGTTTCGCTAAGGCTTATATCGGATTCAGTTATATCTGAGCATTTAGATATCTCACTGCCATCCCTTGAGCGAGACCGACCCCTTTTCAGCTTCTTGCTTTCTTCAGAGACCTCAGGAGTGTCAGCTGGCTTTGGATCTGAGAGTAATCTCCGTCTTTTCTTCTGCTCCTTCATAACAACTTCATTTAAAAGATTATTTTTAACTTTCCTAGGTTTTCCACTCCTTAAATTTTTTCCTTCAAACAGTGATGGACTGTTGCTTCTTTCAGAGCGCATTGAATATGGACTTGTTCGTGGTCCCAGGACTAAACTGCTTGGAGAATCCCCTAGAACAGACTTCATCATGACCATATCCGAACTGAGCCTCACTCTCCTGCCTGCTGTTTTAGGACTTGAAGACCTGGAGTTGGGAGTTAAATCATCAATGGGCTCCTTCTTTATTTCTGTGGCAGGTATGAGTAGGACGGTATCTTTTTCTTGAGAGATATCAACTTCTTTGTTAGTTTTCCTGGTCCGGGTTACAGTCTGTCTAAGAACCTTTTTCTTTGCACCAGGAACTTTTTTTGTTCTCAAAATTTTTGTTTTTTTAATACCTAGAGGCCTTTTCTTAACTACTGCTTTAGGCCGGGTTAGATTTTTCTTTAGGTCCTTAGATGTTTTAGGATCATCTTGAGGTTTTGTCTTGTCCTCTTCGTTGAGATCTGAGGCCTTCTTACGGGCACGGGTCTTAGGTTCCACTACAGTTTCTTCATCGGGGCTCTTTTCTGGCTCCTCTTTGCCTTGTTTAGTTTTCATGATGGAATGTGTGGTAAAGGATTAATCTTTTCTTCCGACATTAGGTTGCTGTTTGTCAGCTTCCTTTACTTAGTCAATCCGGAGAGATTAAAGTTGTCCAAGGATTTGATTTGTCCTTGTTAAGAGTTGTACCCAAGATTTGTCTATATACTAAATAATTAGATTGATTCCTGGGTAAATATTTAATCTGTATTTGTGTAGAGTTGTAGAACTCTTTAACTTGTGTAATTCTTGTCAATTAATGATATCCAGCCATTATTTACACTTTGTGATATGCCATCTGCACCTGAAATAGAGAAAAAAAACCATTTTAAAGTCAAAGCTTAATGTAAATTCAATTAAATCCTTATAATAACACAATGTTCAATTAAACCAGTTATCTGTCATTTATTTGCAATATATTTAATAATTTTATTTATTTTATAGTATAAAACAATGAATATATTGTTTATAAGTAGCAACAATTATTCAACACAACAATATTCTCAAGTAATTCGGTCACAAATTAAGTCTAAAAGTGGTGGTAAACAAAAGCGATGTCCGAAGCGACGTTCAACAAGTTCGCGTTCATATTTCACCTATTTTCGCTACGGAATGTAAATAAATAAAACTTAAAACGTTCAGTCGGACGCGTAGACATGCATATATCGTGATAATATTTACGTTTAAGCGACGGTTGCACAGAAAAGTGAGGCGGAAAAGTCATGAAAAGTCATGTTTTGGTGGCGCAGTGGTGTAGTGTAGTGTAGTGTATGTGAGTATGAGCAACGCCACCTACAGCTGAGCGATGCGTGTGCGTCGCGAGACAGAAAGCACCGAATCATTTCCCTACCCGTGGCGCACCTCCGCTATGTACTCACTAAATACTCACTATATATCCCGTGAAACACCCAAAAACCACAATAAACACTCACACCGACACTCAACACAGCATAATATGCGTAAAAGTTCAATAAAAACACGCGTTTAAACTTAAAAAATGATTTTCGAAAAGCCCAAATGTCTGCAGGCGTCCGCCATAATGTTTCCTTCGAAACGAATAATATAGTTCTTATTGCTTGTAGCGAGCGATCGCTCTATTCGCTATTCAAAATGGCGACCGTGTGGCGTTCACAGTGCGCGTTTAGACGTTTTTTTGTCGGAAAAACCGGGAATATCCTGAACAATTGTGCAGATTTAGGTTCCACGGTGCCAGCACGGGTGTTACCGGTAATTATTGCACTGGAGATGCTCCCGACGCCACGAAATGCGCCTCCGACCGCGACATGTGACAGAACTATGCCTGTACACATGGCGGCGCAGATAGCTCGCGACTAAATAATCATTTATTATTATAATATTTTGCTTAAAATTGTTTTCTTTTAATTAATTGTGACTTTTTTTTTAACTATTTTGCTATTCATATAGTATAATAGGCGGACAAAGTAATTGTTATTTGAATTTTTCTGTTTTTTAATTTATTTTGTTTTTTTTTTTCAGGTACAAGCACTAAGAAAATATTCAAGTTACTCTCAATCCCCGTTCGTGCACAAAATCGAAGAGCAATATGAATTTGAAGTAGTAAAAAATCCTTCTGAGTGGGCGTACGTGGATAGACTGTTACCTTTCGAGACCATCCCTGATGTTGCCCCTAAAGAATCTTACCCCTCTGGATGGATCCCACCTAAGGAAGAAGCACAAAATTTACCCTATTTTATACCACGAACAAAAAATCATCAAATCCCTATATATTTATGTTTAACTCATAGAGGTAATAGAAAAATATCTATGATAAAGAAAATAGAAGGCGATATATGGTTAATGAATGAAGAAATAAAAGAATTATTAGAAAAAATTAACAATCGCTACGTAGAGACAAGAGTTCACGAAATGGCGAAATTTATAGAAGTTAAGGGTGACTTTGTTAATCCTTTAAAAGAATGGGCTTTTTCTAAAGGTTTTTAAATTTATGTAATTATTATGTAGAATAAACTTGCATTTAGTAATTATTTTGTATTATTTTTTCACCTTAGTTTTGAAGACTACATTAAAATACCCTACTTTACATTTTATTCTTCAGTTAAAAATATAAATTAAATTCAACTTGCTTTTTAAATTAATAATAACTTTTCTGGCTTTTTAACTTAACACTTATCTACATTAAAACAAACATTAAAAACTAATATAGTTACTTAATTTTCCAAAATTATAAACATCTCACATGAAACTACTAACCATAATAAACAAAACAAAACAAAAAACGAAAATGATTACACCAATTTTATAAGCAACTGAAATATATGAATGAATAAACATCAAGTTTCGGCGCAAACCTGTCTCGCCGAGTGTACATGAAGTGCGCTTCGTATCGCCGCCACAAGGGGCGCTGTCGACGGCGGAAGGTTTTACCTACGTAGCTATATAACATCCGTTCTTGGCCCTAAACATATTATTTTCGATCCACTTTATTTCTTTGTTTTAAACACATTTTGTCTACACTTTCCCATAAAATTTACCACACATTTCAACACTGTAAATCCAACATTAACATTGAGAGGTTATTTTTGATTTTAATCAGAATTAGGTTATTTAATTCACTTTGAAATGTTTCACAAAGTTTAATAAGTTAACAAACTCGCACGAATCATTAGTTTTCGCTATCTTTCTATATATTATGTGGTTACGTAAGCGTGTTATGTACGTACCTATGTAAATATGTACAATCAAGGCCAAGTGCTTTCAGAACATGACGTTGCAATCAATATAAATAATACGGGGTTAAATAGTATTTTTTTTTATGTATTCTAGCTTTGATCGCTTTAAACGAACTAAAGATTAACAAATAAACTCAAACCATTATTAAAGCGACTTTATATAACATTGTTTGTAAATTACGATACTTTTTTTTTATTACGTAATCATTATATAAGTACGGTAAATATGTTTTCTGCCTAAGATTTTCAAAAATAAAATAATTAAGCAAAGAGTTTCTTTTGTACTTTATCATCGTTGTTTAATGTAAACAAAAAGTAGTAATTACTCAATTAAGTTAATTTTGAGGCCGTACAAATGAATGTTGGTACCGAAACCTTTACGTTGTAAGTTGTGAAACTCTTTTGTTCTCTAGACCGGATGTAAACTTTGTTTATGAAAAAAACAAGTCCGCTTTCGATGTTTTTTACTCTATGATATTTGCGTAACAATCTCAGCCCCATTTCACAATTGAATACATACATTTGCATCTAATATAATGTTTTCTTTTACATTTTATAATAATGTTATTTAATATTGGTATAAAATAAGTGGCTGTGGAACGACAATAATAATTTAACTTAGATAAATAACGTATCAAATAAGACAACAGTTTGATTAATAATATAAGCAATACATAAAATCATTTAAGAAAATAGTTTAGCCGGAAATACACATTGTATATATATATATATATATATATATACATAATAAATACAATTTACAAAAAACAATGTCAATTTAGTCGTTTATATTTTTAGATATAGCTTAGTTTTGAATACAAATATGTAAGTAGAGTACAAGGAGTAAGGTTAATAATAATTAACTAATGAAGCATAAGCGTGTTGCCTCTATTAGCATGTAATTAGAATCGAAATTCCAAGTATGAGTCAATTATAACTAAAAAAGTACCTATAGAGGTTCGATTCCTCGGCGAATGATTATTTAAATTATTTTCATTCCGCTCTGATGACATAACTAAGCACGGCATTGAGTTTTGCAACACACAATTTTTCGGATTCGGACGGAAAGGAGAGAACGGAGTATCTTGACACTAGGTTCTCTTCAAACGGGAAAAGCGTGAACGTGAACGCAGATACACAGGTGTGTATCTAATTATTTTTTTTACAAACAATACCATCACGGCACAATATCATAATCCGCACGACAAGTTACATTGGCATTAGTACGATATTTTTTAATTTGGTTAGGTAGAGTGAGGAGCCCCGAGCTCCTCCTAGTGGAGGCGAGTTAATGCATTTTAAAGGGGCCCCGTAAGTTTACACTTGAGTCGCAAGTCCCAGGCACTACTCCAGCACGGCGAATGTATGGAATGCTAAGGAGTTTTTCTTGATATGGTTGTACGAAATTCGGGATTGAGCTCTAAGCCATGAGCGGTAAATGGAGACATGATTACTCCGTACGAATCTTCTTATATTAATCTGTTAATATTATTACGATAGGTTCTCTCTGCCTATACTATAATGTCTGACTAATAGCTTAACAGTTCAATTTCATTTTAATACGAGTAATGACGTTTCGAACCTGCCAGTTGAATGACTTCCTATATGTCACGTTGTATGGAGACCACAGGAAGGAGTTTGATCGGTAAAAAAGATATGAACTGTGTAACAGTTATAATAGAGGGTATATTAAAAAAAGATCCACTAACACGGTATTAACATAAAAATAATCTATTTGCAGGGTATATGTTTGTGAAGGCAATCGTTTTGTATGAATAAAACATTGTCAGTCCTTTTGAAGTTATGTTAATTTATAAGGTGTTTTGGTTTACATTTTGATGTAAAAAATGAAAAATTATAAGAATAAGCATATAAATTTTGAAATATTTAAAATATATAAAATAGTACAAAACATAGTCAGTCAGAGAGAATCTAATGTGTAGACATTCCGTCTTCAGCTTTCCGCCTGAATCTGAAATATTGCAACTTGAGTGGCGGAATTTCACCAAAACATATTTTTCATTGTCTTTTTTTAATATAAAACTGTAAATAAAAAAAAAATATTACTATTTTATAAAAATTAAAACCAAACTAAATATATAAAATGGTAAGTATTGTTTTTAATTAACAAATATTACAAATAACGCTTATTAATTGTTAAAAAACAATATATTATATTACACGGTATTATTAGCTTCACTTGTATCTATCTATCATTGAAATAAAATCTTGCAACGCTATTTTGACCTACTTCTCTGTATGATTTGCTTGAAAAGTTGGCACATTTTTTCGGATCAACGATGACGACAATATTGTCACGTCGTCCTGGTCCATCAAGTCTATTCATTGATAAAGAAGTAATGATTTTTATTTTTTTTAAACCTAGTGTCAAATTGAAGACATTGCGTTTTGCGTGCTTGCATCAGAGCGATGAAATGAAGATGTTTTAAATATAATCATTCCTCCGACTGTGGATCGAACACAAAACCAATCGCATTAAACGTAGTCCCACTGGGCCACGAAGGCCTAGCTTTACATGAAAAAACAAATATGTTATTTGGATATTTTTTTAAGATTTGTTAACCTTTAAAGAAATATCCCGATCATATGGTGATCGAGATATACTAAATTCTGCGTTATTTTAAAAATATCGATAGACAGATGAACAAAGCTATTTTAGACTTACTATAGTTGTGTATTGAATACAGCGTGACTAGTTATGTATATTTTTATTTCAAGAGTATTCTTTTTTCTTAATTTTGCGAGATATAATCCCATAACATATATCGATGTTATTCAAGAGTCAACACTACACAAAAATGTCGCTACGTATGAATTTTTAACCAGAATTTCTATACGAATCAGGAAAATTCTATGAAATACGAGTACTGTGTGAGTCAACTAAAAATATCCTTTGTATATAAAGTTGTGATTCAATGAAAAGTAATTCACTTAAGTGGAAACTATAGGTATTATACATACAACTTGTAATAGTTAAAAATACTTTTCAGCTTTACGTATTATAACACTTTATGCAAACAGTGCTGTTGTAAGTTTTGGGGCCCTTGGGCACGTGCGATATTGGGACTCTGTAAGTTCGAGGGTCCCAGATATAGGCAACTTATGCCCGCCCATAGGCGGAAGTAGTACATACATATGTGTATATATTAAATATTATTTAATAAATATAACATTGGTAAGTGAATCTTAAAATTAAATTTAGTCTTGCCCGCTTCATCTCGCATAGGTAGCCAGAGAGAACCTAGTGTTAAGACACTCCGTTTTCCGCCCGATTCGAGACATTGCGTGTTCACAGGCGGAAATCAATGCGATTTGTTAAGCTCATAATTACTACTTAATCAATACGTTATAGTTTTCGATAATTTAATATGGTTTTTTTTTTTAATATCTGAACGGCAACTTTTAATTACTGGACGTATCGAACTGAAACCGATTGACCTATATACCATCTGTGACGCAAAGAACGATTTTCAATAATATGATCCTTGAATGGGTGAGGTAAAATAAAAATTATTAAAAATCTAATTGAATTCGAATCGTGGCTCAGTATGACAGGTCCTAGGTTCACTTTGACCCTGTGATATGCGGGAAAAAGGTGAAGCTGCTAAAAAAAGCCTTTATGTCTTTCTGAATTTTGATATATTTTTGCCAATTAGCGTTATTTTGCATACAACAGTACGAACACATTAATATATATGCTTAGTCTTGCCATAAATATTGTTACACAGAAAAACAGTATTTTTTTTTGCACGTAACATTTATTTCTATAACAGTGTTTTAGTTTAATACATTAATATAAAACCATTAAAAATATATAAAGCTTTTTGGAAGTGGTATCCATTGGCTGCAATACATCCCTTTAAACGTTGAGGCCAGTTAAAAATGCACAGCACTCTTTCTATGGGAAAATTCTTCATTGCCAAACGTATGGATTGTTTTAGGGACTCCAAATTATCATGGCGTTTAGATCAAGCCTTAAGAGTAAGGTTTAGAGAGCTAAAACTGGCCATAAATCATAATGCAGTGTATTAAGATAAGGACTAGATAACAGCTAGTCTTCAGCCATGATGAAGCCCGGAATGTACGTTTCTAACCAAGGTTGGGTGGATCTAGTTTTATGACCCGGTAGTATATTCTGAGTTTTGCTGAAAGGACCATTCTTGGTTTTTGAACAAGGTGTTGTTAAAGGGCTTAACTGCTTTCGCGAGAATGGTATCTTGATACACTTGTGCCGATGTTTTGATACCTTTTTAACAAAAATATGGCTCAGTCACTCCTTCATATGTAACACCCCACCAAACTGTTCAATGAAGTCGGATAATGCCCACGTTGTACTCTGTTGACTAAATGGGACTCTTTAGAGCTTCCAGTATAAATAAGAAGCTTATGTAGTTGTTTTGATTTTAACATCCTATTCTTTTTTAAATTACCAGTTACAAAATCACCAGCGCGTCTGTTGTAGGCTGCAAGTCCTAAGTCATATTTAAAAATATGCGAAAAATATGCATATGCGCGATATGGTTCTAGCTGCTTTATTCACGAGATAAAATCTTTTGCTTTCGGACACGATTTCATCGAATTCTTATCCTTACTGCTTTGATAGCATTTTTAAGACGAACACTATAAAATATATAATGATTTTAGTCTGTCACAACCAGAGGAGGTTTCATTGTACCTGTCAATACACAAAAATTTTACTAATACCAAGTGTATGGAGGATGTAAAAAGTTGTATTTGGCACCATACCTACTTTATGTAACGATTCAGCGATTCAGTTCTTTTTATGTCTAAATTCCATTTTAATGTGACAAAATATTTAACAATATATTAGCGCGAAAATAAGAAAGCACAATGACCAATCATATAAAAATGACAGATTCCAAATTCAAATGTAATATTTTGTTTATTTTTAATTATTTTAGTTTAGTTTATATGGCCGGACTAAGTATATATATACTACTATATATATGTTCTCGGTCACATGGTGATCCTCCTCAACCACCACTAGCCGGGGCCGCGGGAACCCCAATCAGTTTCCCCAAGCTGACCCCAGCGGTCCCTGATTAGGGCGGAAGGACATTTACATGTATATCTTAATACTGGTTAACCTCTTATTATCTCTGGGTACATAATAATGGGATGTAATGGGAATAATATTGAATAAAGGAAGATAACATTATAAAAATTACATTATATTATAAAGAATATTTATTTATCAGTTAATTCAAGATACGTTTAATTATACACTTTTGAATTTTGTCGGGTTATATATTTTGTTATTTAATATTATAACTAAATCTAATCACGTTTAGAATTTTTACATTTAGCATTGAGTTTAAAGCTTAAATGAATGAATTGGTAACTCAAAAAGGTGAATTTTATGCTTAAATTTAAATTTATATTCGAACGTTGCATGACAAACTTATAAGCTGTCAGTAATATTCCTATATATATTAAGTATATATTAACCAATTCAATGTAAGTCGCCAAAATTTACTAAAACTGCACGCATAGTTTCCGTGAAAATCATTTAATCTATAAAAACACTGCGAAATATTTTGATTGTGACATATTTCTAGTGCGATCAGTATATTAGGAGATAAATAAAAATATCTCTGGAAATATCAATCCGTCCACTCTCCAACCATGAACCGTGACTGAATAAATGACCGTGGCTCAATACCTTTATTAATTACTAGGGACACGTTTCGTATTTCCGGCGGTCTTTCCGTAAAACAATGAAATTCCTGGAAAAGCTAAAAAAATGGGAGAAAAAGTAACCTATGTTCATCCCAAAACTCTTAAGTATATCTATATAAAAATTCATCATAATAGGTTCATCGATTTGGCCGTGATGACGTCACAGGCATACAGACAGAGTTACTTTTAGCATTTATAATATTAGTATGGTTTTGCAGAGTGCTATAGAAAATAAATAACCGATCACTATATATAAAACTCTTGTTACTGACTGACTGACAGATAACGCGCAGCTAAAGCTTCTTTACGAAAAAATCTAAAAATGAAATTGGTCATTTACTATATATAAGGCTAGAGTTAGGATCATTATCTTACAATGTAGCTTATTTTGTATATTTCGGATTCGGGCGGTAAGTGGAGAACGGAGTGCCTTCAGACTAGTTTCTTTCTGCCTACCCTATTACTATATATACGAAAATAGCTGAAGCTGAGAGAGATGAGATTGTGTTATTTTTGGGTACCTTCATAATGAATCACCAGTTAAATCGTTTGCTTTGCTTGTATTTGTTATAAATACTGACTTCCGGTTTACAATATTATATTATTACAGACTAGCTGTGCACCTGTAACTTTGTTTGCAAGGACTTTATATCCCTTGTAATATTAATAAGTGTAAAATCAAACGTACTTCTTTTTGTATGAATTTTGAGAAACCTTCTCTTAGTGCTTTCCTACAGTCCCCAAGGAACATACCAAATATCAGCTTTTAATGTCCATTAGGCTTGGCTCGGCATTGTCTGTGAGTCATTTACTAACGGAAAACTTTTATATTTATTTGACTTTTATTTTATATTTATTTTGACTCAATACGCTAACGGGTGAGGCAAGAGCGAAAAGTCAATTTCGCTTGAGAAGGATCGGGCCCAGGAACTATTCTACAAAAGATTTCTTTTGCGCCTAAAGTTCATTATCATAAAGTACATGCTTATTATTATTATTACCTTTATTACATTAATACGTTAAGGAAAAAGGAAAACATTGTACTCCATTGTATAAAGTTACATATGTACCACCAAAGGTCTGGCAGAGATTGCTACAAGCAATAAGACCGCCTTTGCACATTTTGTACTACTTATCAAATCTTGTGAACTGTTTGTTCCTTGTATAGTCTTTGTGTGCAATAATGTTTTTTCTATCTATCTATCTATGTTACACGTTTCTATAGCAACGTGTATTTTACTCACCAACGTGTCTAGTAGATTTTTTTTAAGTTGTATACAAATCTTAATTCCAGAATAGGGTGACGTTGTAGCGATTAATTATGCTAAAGAAAATGTATAAAGTTGATTATTTAAAGCTTCAGTAAAAGTTTGTTTCTTCTCAACGGAAATCCCTTTCGTAACTGTAGTAGCTTTATTCGATGATTCCAGAGTGCTTGTAAAAGCTTATTTGAATAAAAGTCGCTTCAGTATTATTATCTATTAATATGAATTATCATCGGAACTAAAGCATATATAAAGTAATGTTTGTCCTGCATTTCATATTTAATTTCAAAAGTTTTAAAATTATATTATATTATTATAATAATATTTAAATGATTTTCTTATTGTTTAGAAATAACAAATATTATCGTCGTAATAGTCGTCAAAAAAATACATAATATAACATTATGATTATTGTAATGAAGGCACTTTAATTTAATATTTTTCTTAAGAATCTTTATTACAAGTTTAGAAGGTTTTCTTGTTTTTCAAACTTTCCTCATACTCAGTGACAAACCCACTGTGGTAACAACATAAGCAATTCAATATTTTGTCTCGATTTCAGGCCATAAGTGGAGAATGTAGTGTTTCATTACTCTCTGATTACCCTGCTATGCGAATGCGAATAACACGATATTTTTCATTAAAAACTAACAACCATAAAAATACATAAGGACTTACATATACAGGTGTCCGCCCACGTCCCGCCGCCGCCTAAACAAATAATAACCACTATATAGGCACTAAATTTAAATTTCGCTTAAGCTCGGAGCAGTGCCTGGGACTTGCAACTCAAGTGTAGACTTAAGAGGTCCCTTTAAAATACGCATTAACGCTCACCTCCGCTCTCCAAACTCCTCTCTCTACGTAACCAAATTTGTAAATATCCTACTAATCCCACTAATCAGCCCGTTGTTTTCATATAACTAGATGAAGGGTGCAGCTGGACAAAGTGAAATATAAAAACCAGCCAAAACGGGTATACCGTTACCGTCGAAATTTTAGGAAATCTTTTATACTCTCCAAGGAATTTGTAACCTTTGCTTCGTTGTGCCGAAATATATGTAAGTAGCAAAAGTGAGTTGTTTCTGATATTTGCAGTTGAACATCTAGAATCAGTATCCATCATAGTGGGTCGAATTCACGTAGAAAGCATGATGATTTACCAGACTGCCAAACTCATTGAGACGTCGGACGATTTTTAAATACATACGAGTATAGTAACTATTTGAGTTCCAACTCCTCAGTTGGAATAGTAATTTAAAACTATATGAAGAGTTGTCTATACATTTGTAATGTGATCACTTTTTTTCTATTTTTAACTGTACTATACTGCTCCAGAAGTAAGCGCGAAATATATGTTATAAAATATATGTTTGGTATGTAAACTAAACAATCGAATACTCCAGACGATAGCTATTTCATTTATTTCTTTTTGCATTTTTTTACATTGACTTTTGCATCACATCCACACATTTCTCATTTTTTGTTAGGTAAGATTTGAAAATGTAATGGCTTTTGACACGCACATTTTTACGGCAAAGATACATAATATTTTACAATACCCAATGGCATAGTTGTGATGCACACGCGATGGTTACGAGTTCGAATCAGACTTTTTAGAGCTGGTGAGGTGAGACATATCTGGGTTAGCCCGGAGTTGAGTTATGCAATTGAGAGTTATGAGTTGAATACGCAAAGTCTCTTTCGTGGAAAGGGAAGAAATTGATTTGATATTTTACTAGAATGTGTAAAAATAGAAAACCTTAAAATAGCTTATTAGCTACTATTAATATAAAGTAAAAGAGTTGTAAGATTTATAAAGCTACACTAGCAAGCAAGCGCTAACAAGCTATGTAGTATAAATCGAGGCGCTTCGAAGATTCGAAAGTCAACTTTGTATTGTCAAATAGAATGTGCATGGAATTTTGAGTTGAAAAAATATAAAAATATCAATTTCGATAGCAAAAGACAATTTTAAGTATGAGGAGGTTTACTAACACGTGACAATATATGACGAATCATTAAGCTGACATGGGACTAAATTTTACCTACAAAATCTAAATTTATAGCAAATATCACACGCTGGAGAAGAAATACTCTAGCACTTGACAGAAGTCTGTATATCTATATATATAGATATCCTACATCATTTTGCTTCTATAAATACTTTTAAATATGTTCAGCCGTTCGTATTTTTTTTTTCATCATATAGCAGGGTAGGCAGAGAGAACCTAGTGTCAAGACACTCCGTTTTCTAGAAAACAAACTTAATTACACATTATAATTATGTTATAAAAGGAATTTAAGTACTTTAATATAAAATGAATCTAAATTCTAGATTAAAGTGGAAAATTTAATAAATTCTCAGCTAAATGAAAATCTAACGAGATTTCATTATTTAGGTTGAGACCGCCGCGAGGAAGAGCGACAGAAGGACGTACTTTAAGGTCATGTATACATGAGATCTCGTAAGCCTTTATGCACACTTTGTAGTAGTCCACGTATGTAGTAGTCCCGTTAAAGTGTAAAATACGGATTGCTTAGTAACGTATATATCACTTTACACAAAAGTGTAAGTAACATTTTTGGTAGTGTATGTAATATTGATTTTTTTTATTTAATTTATTTCTAAATCATTAATACGATAGCTATTCTATCTATCCTACTCTTCTTTTCCTTACGCATAATTTTCGGAAAATGGAGTCGAATATTATTCTTGTATTTTATATTGTTTAATGTTAACTTCTAACGGATTACTTACATTACGTTATAGGTAAAAAAAGAAATAAAATATATTTATTTCAGTTTATTATTTTCTTTAGCTACATAGGAAGTGAGGGTACCTGCCTAGTAAGTTACTGGTAAAATACTAGTACTTGTCCGTGTCTCTTCTAGGATGCCCCGCTCTTCCATAACACTTCATACATTTGAAGAAATAAACATTCACAATATCTTTAAATACAATCATAAAATAAGGGAAATTAAGCTATTTACAAATATATATAATAATAAAATAAGGGCAAAGTGTATGTGCCTGTTTGTGTGTGTGTGTATGTGCGTGTGTGTGTGTGTGTGTGTGTGTGGGTGGATGTAAGTATATGTACTTAATAAATAATGTAATACTTAATGTTGTTTTGTACTGTCATAATTTAGAGGTACCAACCCGTTAATATTTTCTTACATTGATAAAACCTGTGGATATATGTGGATTGTTTTGTTTACTCTCTTATATAAATATTTACTGATTGCAAACTGTTTGTTACCAAATTTAGATTTCGTAGGAGGAACATATGCTGTTACATTTCTTCTTTTATTATGTTTTTGAAAATTACTTGAGAAAGTAATAACGCTGTGTACTCTTAAAACATTGTGCAAACACTGTGCAAAGTGCAAACTGTGCCTTTCTTTGGAAAATCTAAACGGTTTGAAAAACATAACTTTCAACAAAGTTATTTGTTCTATTCTGTTCATTCTATTTGAAGGAATTTTATTTTTGATGCACCTCCCCATACGGAGATGCAATCTCCCAGCACTAATTGTACTATAGCAATATAGATTTAAATTAATAGTATTTTATTTGTTATATGCCTTAAAATTTTAAACATCCATATAAGTTTTCTAATCCTGGAACTAGTGAAATCTATGTGTGGATGCCAAGATAGCCGTTCATCAAGGTAAAAACAAATATTCAATCATCATTGTCTGTACATGGCAGATATATAAGAATAAATATTATTGGGGGCGTTTATCAATGAAATAGAACTCAACTCGTTTAATTTATTTTTCTGTTTTGTCTGTGCGTTCGTGCACGCTATTCTCCGAAATAGCTGAACCATTTTTAACGCAATTTTAATTATTGTATTTTTATAAACTTCCATTAACATTTAGTATTTATTTTATTATATAATCGGTTTATAATTAAATAAGTTACAAAATCTTAAATTATAAATTTAAGTGGAAAGCTAGAGGGTGAAAGCAATAGTTAGTTATAGATGTAGTATTTTAAGAGTATTTTATTATACACATATACCTTGTATTTGTGATTTATTCACCTTTTGAAGGCGAAAACTGGGGGCTTATTAAGCTTATTTTTACTTCTTGTATTAATGCCGTGTCTATCACATTTTTTTTAAAATAATAGTGTATGTTTTTGCGGCTTACGTTAAATGTACACTTTAATAAAACAAGAAAATTCACTTTTCTTCATTTCTTATAGTACACGAGGCCTTTACACGCGATTAGTTGTGGGTTCGATTCTTATTTCGGGGGTATGATTATATTTAAAATATTTACTAATGGTCTTGCATTTTTTTTAACATTATTTAGGAAACACACACTTAGGAAATTGAAAAACATATTTAGAAAACGTATTGGACGGTTTCCAAGAGGCGCGGGTTCGAATTCCGCTGCGTTCTAATTTTTATACGTTTTTTAAATATGGTTGGCCCGTTGTATGTTTCAAACTTTCATATTTGTCACCATCGTGGCGCAGTGGAACAGAGTCTGATTGCAAACGCGATTGCTTGTGGGTTCTCGATTCCTTTTCGGGAATGATTCTATTTAAATATTTTCATTTCTACGCTCTGGTACAAGACAAAATGCGGTGTTGAGTTTCGCTTTTCAATACGCTATGACTTGAATTCGGGCGAAAAGTGGAGAACGGAGTGTCTTGATGCTAGTTTCTCTCTGACTATCCTGATATGCGGGAAAAATTGTAAAGCTTTAAAAAAATATATATTGGCATATGAAGTATTTTTAATCGATTTAAAAAAGTAACTATAATTTCACTACGTTTTTACTGTTTACTGTTGTTTTTTATTTATATTTATTACGTGATTATTTCGCCAATTATGTATAGATTTCCAAGATTCTTGTTTTGCTTAGTAGATGCATCTTCAGTGGTAGTTTTGCACTTTTCGAAATTAAATAATGACAATGAATATATACAGGAATAATATTTTGGATTGTTGTTGCATATATAATTATAGTCGATTTTTTATACTATCTAATTGCATATAATGAATTTGCCTTTACTTATTTGTGAAATTTCTATCCAGGTTAGGTAAATTCTTTTTTTTATTACGTGAGGAAATCGTTTACGGATACCAGCCCGATTGGGGAGTCGGACGTGGTTATGTGGGACTCCGGACTGCAAGATAGGCCGTCCGTATACTCACTAAAACCTCACGGTGCTCCTTCTCGACCGCCACTAGCCGAGGCCACAGGAACCCCAGTCTTCCGTGAACCCCGACGGCGGGAGCTAGCATTGCACGTCGCGGAGTCAAGGGTGGTGGGCACCCTCGACGTCCTGCTAAGAGTAGCACGCGGGACCGACCAGCGCGCACCTACTCGGGCCAGGTGACTAGGTGAGGTAAATTCTAAGATAACGTAAATAACATTAAGCTCTTTACGAAATGTTTATTTTCTCTATAAAACTCTTCTAACAGTTCAAAACAAAACAAATACTATATCTGTCTAAACGGTCTCTGTTCCTTTAAAGTTTTCAAAATAGCTGGAAAAGTTGGTTATAGGTTCATTACTCAGGGGAATAATTTTATTTGAATCACTTCCGGTATGACAAAGAGCGACGCCAAAATCTACCACTTATGACACAATATCTCTTTAAATACCAAACCTTAACAAAACTCAAGAAATTAGCTTCTTAGTAATTTTCTATAAATGTTTCTCGTTCCTTAACCTTCCTGCCACTGTGGGACAGCGTCTGACTGTAAACGCGATTGATTATGGGTTCGATTCCAACTCGAGAAATAATAAAGCGTAAAGCTGTTTCTTGTTCCTGTTTTACTTTTGTGACAAAAAAGTAATCGTTAATATTTAATAAATACTTAGTTGAATTTGAATAATAATTTTCCATACAATCGTATAGGGATATCGGATGATAATTGTCTGTAATTAGTTTAACCTCACACGTTATCATTACGCCCTTGAGGCATGAGTTCACTCGCGCATGCCCCTAATATGGACAGGCTGGTAACCTATTTAATAAACACAGGCTGGGAAATATAAAATATAATAATAAATAATAAATTCCATTAGAGCCCATCGTGGCGCAGTGGGACAGCTTGAATGTCCACGCTATGGTTGCAGGTACAGTTCAGTTAAACTCAACGCCTCGTTTTGTACTAGAGTGGGGAAATGCAAATTTTTATAAGTATACGCAGTTCCTCGATCGGACCTCGGACCCAAAACAGGTTTTCTTTTTCTCTTTTTTCTTCTTTCTTAGAAAGATCTTTTCAATGATTTATTATTTAGGCAACATATATTTATAAATAAACTCTATTAACTATTAAATTTATAATTCTTGAATATTATATTTATATATGTAATTCAAATCTCAACAACTCATACGCGGGTTTCTGACCCCAAACTAGGCAAGGCATGGACTTAGATAATTATTCAACTGATAAATTTACACATATAAATATGTGTAGGAAAATGTATCAACCCAATTTACAAATATTTTGTGGACGAAGGAATATAAAATTTGCCATAGTTAAAGTCAATATGGAGAGAGAAAATGAGTATTTTTTATAATACTATTATTCCAATCCAATATAATAATCCAAATATATGAAATTAATAAAAATAATAATACATACTACATTGTTTCGACATACATTGTGTGTCAGTTAAACCAGTGGGTAGAAATCGAATCCACGACCTTCACTATTGAAATCTTTGTATTTGAATATCAATTTACCAACTGCTGTAATAATGGTATTGTAGAAAATGTTTTCTTAGGTTTAAAATTTAAATATACTTTGCAAGCGTGAACTATATAGCTGTTTCGTATTTTCGGTTTCGCTTTTCCTTTAAGTAGTTCAAAAGGAAATATATTTAAAATAGACGCTTGTATACAAAACACGGATAAGCTTTATATCGAACACAATATTTAACTTGAAAATATTATATAAAATTTTATATATTCGAAAAATAAAAACTTTATATATAAAATTTTATATATTCCAATATATTCGAAAAAGTTTGCATCAAAGCAAAATCTAATTATAAAAATATTAAAATCTTAAATTCTGAAAATAAAATAACTACAACTTATTTTTGCTCTTAGAGAGTGTCTGTATAGAGATTTTGACAAATTTCCTTTACGCAAATGTTATTTCTAGAAATGATCATTTGGCTAGAGCGTTTACTATTTTTTTATATATTTAAAAATGCTTTCTTCGTTTTCTTTTGTAAATAAATAGAATTTTCCAGGGCGGCTGTAGCCTATTATACATCTCTTGCTCTTCTCATCTTATGACCATCCAATCATCGCATTAGAAATGCTACATAGAAGCTTAAATGGCTATCTTTCTGGCTAATAGACTGGAAAATAAAGGCCAACGAAACTGAGTCAGTGCAGTAACTTTCACACGATGTGCGTCTAGCGTCGACCTTAATGTAGTAAAAATTCCTCAGTCATAAGATGAACGCTACCTGGGCATACACCTAGACAGACGTCTTACATGAAAAAAACACATCTTTACAAAAATAAAAGCACTAAGTACACAACTTCGCAAGCTCTATTGACTCTTGGGACGAAAATATAACCTCTCGTCGATCAACAAACTCCTTCTGTACAATACAATTATCAAACTAATTTGGTCCTATGGAGCGGAAGTCTAGGAAACTGCAAGCACCTAAAACTTGGATATAATTCAACGTTTCCTATCAAAAACTCTCTGCATAATAACAAACCATGGTAACCATGGTTCATCACTAATACTCAGCTGCACCGATACTTAAAAATACCTCCAGTAAAACAGAAGATTACATACAAAACTAACACCATATTCTTGTCCTATAGAAAAGAATCCCAACGAACTTGCTTGCGATCTGATGAAACTCTTAAAAAGGAGAGTACCTCAGGACCTACTCCCGTCATAGAATAACATCTCGTGGTAGATCGTTGAATTATATGTGCACGCGTCACTAGGCGTATACCATTATAAACTCTAACACCACCAGCTAAATGCCCAGAAGAGGCAGATTGCAATTTACATTGATGTTAAAAATATAAAAATAAAAGCGAAATATAAATTATAAAGTACCCTATTATTATTTATATTATAGGATTGTTACATGTTCAGGCTATTGTGGCGCAGTGTGACAGCGTCTGACTGTAAATGCGATAGTTCGAAGTCCACTCTGAGGATTGATTATATTTCAAATTCTGTTGAATTGAGAGAAAAGCGACAAAAGAAAGTATATATTTAGTGGATAGTGGATCAAATAAAAAGTAAGCCATGTAAAAATGTTTATTAATTTAATTAAAGTACACAATTGGAGCGTTTATTTCTTAAAAATAATGTCATCCAAATGTAGAGTAATTTAATCGAACAGTAAAATGACTTATGACAGCGCGACAGATGAACTCAGTGATGGCTGCCATTTCACGACGGATATTTTCTTTCAAATGCGCTAGGGAAACTTTCACTAGGGAAGTCGGTTTTTTGGCGTAAACTTTCCAATTTATGTCACCTCTCCTGGATATTAATTTGTCTTAGAAAATTTCACAAGTTAGTTCCGTTCTGCTGAAACCATGTTCTTTGGTTATAGCCAGGAAAGTTTTGCAATTCAGGCACCAATAAGTGATGTAACACCTCCACATAACGCTTTAAATTCACTGTAACTGCACACTCCTTTTTGGTTTCAATAATAAAGTAAGGGCCGATAATTCTCCGTGCCGACATCGCAGCACATACGGTCACTTTAGGCGAATGAAGGGGGAAGGGGAATGCTTGAGTTTCAAATTCGTTGCCCAGTAGCGGCAATTCTGCTTATTTACGTGTCCATTAAGATGAAAATGAGCTTCAACCGAAATGTTAGTAAACGTTGAAAAGCGCTCAAATGCCTGGTTTACGAAATCAAGCCTCTGTTTGGCATCTTGGGGCTGTTCTTGTGTCAATTGAATTTTATAGGAGTGCAGCTTTAGGTATTTGTGCAAAATGCGGTGTAATGATAATCTATGTAAATTTAAAGCAGTTGCACTCTTCCGAATTGAAAGGTTCGGGTCACGAACAGACTGATTACTGTCCACGTTTACGCTCTTAATGACCTCTGAATTTTGTAATTTCCATCGTTGTACCGGTCTCTTTAAACTTTTTGACCCATATGCGAAAAAGACGAATGCTAATATGTTCCATCAATTAAGGGGCGAAAACCGGATTCGTTGATTTCATGCAGTAAGCTAAATAAAAGCTTTCTTTTGAGACATCCTGTAGAATACATTCAAAAATACAGTACAAAATGTATGGCTTTATAACACTAAGTATTGCACTTAACTTGGTCTATTAAACCTCTAAAAGCAAATTTTCTTTATACATAAGTCAATAAACAGTATGTATCCTTTTAAGTAATGCTATACAAAAGACTTCTTCTATGTTTTTATAGCAGATGGTATCTAAACTAGTTTGTTATTTTGTATAATTTTAAAGTGTTATTCGCATACAGTGTAAGATGATATTATATCGATATCGATAACATGACCGTTTATAATAAAAATTGCGAAGAGTGAGGCCATCGTGGCGCAGCGACTGACTGTAAACGCGATGGTTGTTCGATCACCACTCGCTGAAGTAATATATATGTAAATTATCTTGAATCCTACCCCCCCCCCCCCCGCTCTGATAAAACAAAACACCAATCCAATTATTATAATTATAATGTTTCAAATTAAGGTTTAAGGTGGAGAACGGAGTGTCTTGACACTTGTCCTATCTACCCTGCTAAGCGGGAACAGCGTCAAGCTGATAACAGTATACAGCTCAATAAGCTAGAACGATTGGCGGTATTCCTAGAATGAACTAGGTTTAGTAAGGCAGGAAGAAATGTATTTTAGGTATCCAAAACTGCGAACTCATAACCTGCTACGTTGTTATATTTAATTTTTATTACAAATTAGTACTTTGGTCATTACTTTTGTAGATATCTTTGATTAAAAATTTGATGACAAATCAAAGCTTACGAAGTTCAATAAAAGCTCTTTTATATATTGTATTGAAACTGTCAATCAATTACTGAAAAATAATTGAAATTATTGTACATCTACAACATCTGGTTGGTCTTTTACAGTTTCATAGTAAATCAGCTAATAAAGCTGGAAATACATAGACTTTGGCTGACAGTATGATGACCAAAGACAGATGCTTTTTAAAATATTTTGAATAGCTTCTTCAATCACTTATGTATATTTTTTCAGCTTCACGTTTTTTAACGCATAGCAGGTTTAGAAAAAAATTTGCAAAAGGCGAGATCAACTTTTAAAAAAATGCAGGTTTTAGACAATGAGACAAACAAATAAAAAAACAAGTATAGTTTTAGTTTTTTAATATATACATACAAGTGTATTATAAATTCAAGACGTGGTTCCATACAATACCATTACAACAATAAAGTAATAGTTTAAAATAAATTCTAACATAGTTTCTGTTCTAACATAGTTTCTAGGGATATTGACGACGCCAAGCAATAATTCTGTATATATAAAGTTATTAGCAATTTCTTAAAACTTGAAAGAACAGAGGATTTGAAGCCGTTACTTTTTTACTTAGATACTTAGTTAATTTTTAAACATAAACTTTTTTAATTCAGACAATAAATATGTTTCAAGTCGGAATCAAACCCACAACCATCAGATGACATCACAGATGTTTCAATATCTAATTTATCATACTTAATCTTAAACATGCTTATTTTTAGCCAAAAATAGTATATTCAGGCCCTTATATTTATACAATCAAAAATCTCACGCAAAAGTCATCGAACTTATTTGTATAATTATTTCTATGTCTTATAAACTTATAACTTTTGGTTTTATTTAACCATACAAAATAATTCAAGTAATCACTTATACACGATTATTGCTCGGTGACGTCCATACGCATTGACAAAAGAAAAATCACCTTGCATCCAAACTTACAAGAGAGCCTTGTTATTGACTAAATGAAGACAAAACTAACACAAAATCAGCATTTAATTTCAAAACAAATAAATAAAAAATAACTAAAACAATCATATCCTCTTGATTAACCCAAAATCTTGGAAAACGAAAATTCTTTCCTTTATAAAACATCGCTTCTCAAAACTTTAGCTATGCATACATGAGTCTACGATCCAGAACATTTGTACATGACCATACGATCAGTCGGCTCTTTCCAATAACTTACGGACTAATCTCCAATCCTCCATAATGTCGGCGTCGGGCAACATATATACAACGTAAGGGGGTGACACAGATACCTGTCGTCTCCGTCTCTTGCGTCCCCACTCGGCCCCACAGGACCACAAGTCAACAGTATGCCGTTCTTCTTCTATTTTCCTTATTTTCTCTAGTATTTCTTCTTTTAGCTTCTCGAACGCCAGCCATTTTTCACTCTGTGGACAAAAGAAAAGCCTATTAATATTATAATATACGTGTTGTCAGGTCAGAAGCGGTCAGCTTAGGGAAGTTAATCATCTAGTCTCCTGGTCCGAGTAGGCGCGCGTAGGTTGCTCCCGCGCGCTACTCTGAGCAGGCCGTCGAAGATGTCCCACCACCCTTGACTCCGCGACGTGCCTTGCTGGCTCCCGCCGCCGTCATTCCCGGGCCACCGTAATGTGTGGGTATACGTGAGGTATACGGACTGGCAAATGCAGGCTGCATTTGCCAGTAGTTATGGCTGTGCCTTGACTGTCAGTGACTCAGTAAAACAGATTTACATACATTTAAAGATTTTTCCCTACATTAGTGAACACGCAATTTAATAAATAGAGTGAACTTTTTTATGCTCTCTTCGAAGTCGCCAAATGTGAGAGTTTAAAGTAAAAAAAAGCTTTAAATTAAAACAAAATGAGTAAAATATCCTTTAAATACAATGCTGAAGTATTAAATTTTTCAAATACCAAGTATACATTCTAGTATATATGTATTATGAAAAACGATAGGTTTCGTATTTTGTAATTTATTAGAGTACACTATGTTGTATGAATAAAAGCCATACACACAATATATGTGTGTATTTAGAATATAGACTTTTTAACTTCCCGCTAGCATGCAACGAGGTCGACAAGTTTAGTTCAATTCATTTATATTTAAAAAAACAATGGTTCATTTAAATACATTTTGTTGTAAAGTTATGGAGCAATACGTTGTCCAAACAAACTGGCCAAATAATATTTTAAGCTTTTTTTATCGCCACAGCGTTGAGTATCGCCGCTGAAAATGTCTCGATTTTGGGCGGATATTGGAGCGTTCCCTAATTAGCGTTTCCGTTGAAATGGTACGGTGTCGGAAAGACTTTTTAATATTTATTCAACTGTCACTTTGTTTAGTTATTGGAAAGGATTACAATGTTAAATTATATGCATGTTTCAAATCCATAAAGGTATATGATAGGAGAAACTAAGTTAAACATATATCAAACTAGTGGAGACGTTAACGCTAAAATTCGCGTTGCCTTAGCAACGTGTGTGTCTTTTTACAAAAACAATGTCAAAGACGTAAATACGTAGTGTGTAATATTTTTGAATAATTTAATGTATTTGTAATGTAATATAATAAAAAATATTGACTTTCTGCACTCCTTCACCGTTTAAACTATATGCAAATTTCAAACTTCAGGTAATAATATAACGAGTATGATGACACATAAGTATAAAATTGATACTCTTAGCGAAGACCGAATTTCAGAAATTTTTAAAAACAGATTTCTTTCGAACATGAGCACCAAAACCGGAAAGCAACAAAAAACTGTAAAGATATTTAATCGATCTTATCTCATCCGGGCTTATATTTAAATTTATTAAAATTTTACAGGTGAACTTAGAAATAGTGCGAAAAGGTTCCGTTGAAATAAACCTACCATCAAAAATAAAGGTATAATTAGACTGTTTAGACTATTTTCATTTCCCTGTCAACCAGTTGGGACTTGAGACCTGGACCTACAGAGTTGAGTTTCACCATTTAACACGCATTATCTCTAAACCGGGCGAAAAGTGAAAGAAAAGAATGACGGAGTGTCCTGACGCCAGGTTCTTTGCCAACCCTGACCTACAGGAGATGCTTAAACATAAAAAAATATAATTTTATCTAATTATCTATTTACGTTCACACACCTGCGTTTGCGCACCATTGTATAATTTCTTATCATTTCTAATCATTCCACTATGTAATGAGGAAGCGTGTAGAAGGATGGGGACACCTTTGTGATATTGTTGGGATGTCGCTAACAACTACTTTTTTAGCATCACACTAGATTTTGTAAGATCAAATTTCATACGAGTGTATTGAAACTATTGTGGCACTGGGACAACGTCTGAATGTATACGCTATTGGTTGTGGGTTTGCACTAGGAGGAGAAGTGATTAAATTTAAACATAAAAAAAAATCAAGTGAAATCATTTTGTTTATTATTTTTTGAACGTCAATTCCATCGACTTCGCAAAACCATAAAAATATTGTAATATAATAAAAATATATAGAAGTCTATTTATGAAAAACAAAATATTACTTAAATACATAACGTAAGCTTAAAATTAAAAGCTCAAAGTTCCTGTAATCAAGACATATCTATCTCGAAGTAACAACTTCCCGCTTTTTCCCGCACAACCGGGTAGTTCGAGATAACTTAGTTTCAAGACATTCCGTTCTTTACTTTTCGCCCGAATTCGAGACATCGCGTTTTGAACGCGTGGTGGAACTCAACGCTTTGTTTGTACCAGGGCGAAGAAATGAATATAATCTATACATATAATAAAAATGTAACTGATTGCTGTCTGTTCATGAAAGATATATGAAAAAAATATGGTTCGGGGCATTTATCAAGATAATAGAACACAAAACAATGAGTTTTAATTTTCTTTTCTGTTTGTCTGTGCGTCTATGCAAACTAAATAAAAGAGTTACAATCATTTAAATTATAAATTTAAGCAAAGTTTTTAATTTAAGTGAGAACGCAGACGGTCGTTAGCGGATCGTAAGTTTAATATAGTCATTCCTCCACGTGGGGATCGAACCCACAAACAATCGCGCTTACAGTCAGACCCTGTCCCACTGCGCCTCGATGGCCTCTTAAGTAACAACAATAAATACATATGCTCGTACACTCATACATAAATATATTCCATTTCGAAGGAATTTATAGTGGCCGCGTGCCTTGTGAAAATAACTTTACTTCATAGTTCACTCTTATATAGGAGGATGAAATTCTTGGAAGGATGTTATGAAAATTAATTAAAAAGTTAAATAGCGCCATTCTATTGTAACTGGGACTTTTTAATATAAACGTGGGGTGCAACATTAATAAAGGGCAATTTAATATTTATATTGTAGTTTTTACAAAAAACAATGGTCTAAAATACTTAGGAAAGTATCTCTATTGTTCCTAGATATCTAAAAAGCTTATCATTTTTATAAAAGAAAAAAAATACGCTTTAGAATATTTCCGTTTCCCATTGTCCTTGTTATACTGGTCAAAGTATTAAATATAATATAAGGTTCTTGCTACAAATATATGGTTTTGATAAGGACACATGTGCAACATTTCTAGCGGCAAAAAGTAGCTCACAATATTGCAAAATTTTCCTAAATCTATATCAATAGATTTAGATTCTATACATTTCTATCTATAGATTTAGATCTAAAATTATCTATCTAGATAGATTCGGGTCAGCCTAATAGAACCGTGTTACAAAGAGAAATATTTAGCCAAAGATTTAGAAAACTTGGAAGTTTACAAATATTTCAAAATCATATTTTTTATATTACATTATCACCTCTGTTTTATATAAGTTGACAAAACTACTTACATCCCTATGATGATCGGACACACCTGGTCATAAATAAGAACTATATGTAATGTCGTTAAAATATTATAATATACTTTAAATAAACAGCCTTGATAACTATTAAACACTCGGCTTTTTACAGGTAATATTTAAATTTCTTTTCATCACGCTTTTTCCCGCTTAGTAAGGTAGTCAGAGAGTGCCAAGACAGAAGTGGAGAACGGAGCTCCATCTTCCACCCTAAATCAATACTATAATATTAAGTGGTGGAAGTCAATGCCACGTATTCATTATAATTTTAGATTTTAAAGATATTAAGTCCAAATAAAATAATCATAATTCCCCGATTCGCATTCACAGTCAAACACTGCCCTACTCAGCTATTAAATACAAATATATATATATTATAAAAACATTTTGTTTTAGTTTAATACTTTTCACAGAAAAATAAGAGTTATTCTTTATTAAATATTTTTCTTCTACAGATAGAAATACATGTTATGCTAACTAGTCTACCTATATATATACTCGTATATCAAAGCTACAATCAAAGTATAGAAACTCTTATTATTATTTCGACAAATAACTTTTGTTGCGTCCCCACAGAATAACTTTGCCCCTTTTACCCTACAGTTCAGCTGTACGCAGGTAGAAATTACACAATGGTTTTTGAAATTGTCAGTTTTTTTGCTTCCTACAGTATTATCTTACTTTAAATTTATACAAAAGATTATAATGTTGGGATGCTGTGTATTATTATAGTATGTATATTAAAGATGATAGTATGTAGCTTTTTCTATAGCGTTTTACATGAATTTCATTTTATAAGCATGGTGTTCAGTTATTTTCTAGCATATGTAGATGTATTTTGAAATAGGTAGATTATAAATATTTTGATTAACATTTTTAGACAACATAAAAATTTGAACGCAGTGGGATTCAAATTCGCGCCTCTTGGAAACCAAGCGCTCAGACCGCTAAGTCAATAGTTCTACACCAAAATAATATTCCTGGACAGAACAATATACTCTACTCAAAAAAAATATTTAATCGTGAGTTTTAATTGTTCAAATGAAATTATTTGTCAAATTTTATTTTTAATACGTAAACGTTGCGACATAAATGATTTGTTCAGTTTTTTAAGGCGAAACCTAGAGTAATCAGCTTATTTCATATGGTCTATCAATGTTTTTTTTATTAATTAATCGTGTATATATTTTTCGGACAAATAAAATATTATATTAAATCGTGTATATATTTTTCGGACAAATAAAATATTATATTAAAGTTATGCAATGTTCATGCAAAAGTTATGCTAAATCGTGCATAAAACTAAAGTAGTTATGGTAGGCTCGATATTTTTTTGGAGTGAGAATTTGTTCACGGGGCGTCTGATTTTGGTTGTCAGAACATGATTAATTATATAAGGTTAAATGAATACTGTTTAGTGTCTTAATCCTAGCTGGATTCCTGGCTGGACACCGGTGACAATATAAGCGTAGACATAATGTATTGATTTATGCAGCTTTATAGTTATCCATTACTAAGAGCAGATCGAAGAGCAAGAACATTGCTTGAATGCCATAGAATACATATCAGACTCTAGATTAGAACTACGATTGTTTTGTTGTAACAAAACAATCCTAATTTGTGGCTAGCAAGACCTTAAGTGACTAGGAAATTAAGAATGAAAACATAATGTCATAAGAAGAGAAAAGAATACTCAATATAAAATTATGAAGACCCTTTGACTTTTATGATGAAGAAAAACACAGCAAGTTTTAAATTAATGTAAAAACTACGAATATAAAATTTTGTTGTTCGTTATTTGTACAAAAAAAGTACATATAACGATCAACAAAATAAGAAACAAATATAATATTTAATAATGCAACTGTGCCGATTATTTTGTATTACGTCCTGTGCAGTATCGACAACATTACAATACCAATGTACACCGCACTATTATCTGTAAGATGGGTCAAACAATCTAAAAACTATTTTGTTGACATTTTTTAAAGTGTTATTCCCACACTAAGGAAATAGAAAAAGACATATTTAGACATATTTATTCTAAATATGTCTTAATCTAAAAACTAACTTTACATCCATCCATCCATCCGTATAAAAATTTCCGTCAACGTAAGGCCACCTAATACAGACCGACGAACAAAACGCTGTATTTAGCTTAGTTTAGACTGGTAAGATACCTATATTACATACAATATAATATACTTGCTGGAACCCGCAGCTTCATCCGAGTAGTTAATGGATATCTTTGTCTAATTTCAAGTTTAAGCAAAAAATACTTGATTCTTTTCTTAGCGGAGGTCTACTGACGAATTTAATTTTTTTACCGCAAGGAAAATTTTCGATATTTCGTAATGAGAAATACATATATAAACCTATATAGCATAATACCAAAGGAGAAAAATCGAAATTTCCAACGACCGAACAAACAAACTTAGTTAGAAACTATAACTAGAGTCTAGAATAGAATAAACTACATAAGATAAGAAAGGAAACTACAACTCGCTCAAATACCAGTCCTATGAGTGTTTCTTATGCTAGTGCCTAAGATAGCCTTATTTTTGTATATTATCGAGAAGCTCTTGGACTCAATTTCTAAATTCTAAAGTATTCTCATATTTCTTAATTTTATTATTATTTTAGCTTTTTAATTTAAAATACGATTACAGTAGTGCAGTCGAACAGCGCCTGACTTTAACGCGATAGTTGTAGATTCGATTACCACTAGAAGAAATGATTATATATGAAGTATCTTCATTTTTCCGCTCCGGGAAGATAAAGCTAAAGATAATGCATTTAGCTTTAAGTTTTCATTTGTATTTTTCCATTCCCTGTTTAAAGTAATTATCACTGGTGAATATAAATAAGTTATTAAAATGTGGCGTTGAGTTGCGGCGTGTAGATGCAAAAAAAAATTCAAAATAATATAGATATAATTTTTTTATCATCATCAGAACCTACACAACTTTAGTAAATATCAAATTAAAGTTATTTTTAACAAAACATTAAAAAGTAACCTTAAATTTAATTAGATATAACATTTTATAATATTATATAACATAATAAAATATTATTCATTTGTTTAATAAATCGCTTAATTCAAGTAAATTTAAATGTAATTTTCCTGGAACCTATTTGTTCTATGAAATCAACGTAACGCATCTACTTTTATATAGTTATTTAGGATTTTATAACAGGCTATTTCCTAAGTTTTTAATAATATTAAAAGTACTATTCACACACATTTGGTATATGATAAACATTTTTAGAAAACGTATAGCACATATTTTCGCTTCAACGGGACTTATAGTATTAATTCAACGAAACCGAGATAACCGAATGTTACATCAGTAGAGTATCTCCTAAAAAGCTAAATGCTAGAAATGCTTTAAACATGCAGAAAAACATTTTTTTAATACAAATTGAGCATTATATAGCATAGCTGTCTGTCTGCAGTGCGCTCGCGTCGAAAGCCGACGTGGCTTCCCGGAAACGCGCGAGGTCGACTAACGGCCGTCTTGGGGCTAATTCAATGTTGCGTGATGTGTACTTCTCGCTTGTAATACTCGCTTTACGTTTGTATTGATGAAATAGTAATGTTAAATACGTTTTAATATAGATTTACTGTTGATTCTTTAAAGAAATTTTGAATAAAATATGATAAATCGATTTATATTTCTGAAATAATCATATAAAATACGTCTAAATATCGATATTATCATGATTTGTTGGATTTTTTAAAGAATTATAAATAAAACTATTTTCAATTGATTTAAAGCGTATACATTCTGTAAAATATTCAGCATATATTTTTAAGTTCGACATTTTGAATATTCTAAAGTAGTTAGCGTTTAGGTCATTAAGTAACTAGTCACATTAGGCAATCTCATGTACCAAATGTTTACACAATAAATCAGTTTAACATTGCTTTATTAAAAATGTATAAAAATCGCCAAAACAAGAGAGCATCATTTCATAAATTTTAAATTTAGACATCTCTCTCTCTCTCTCTAGTGAGCCAAACAACAGTGTTTATTAAAATTTTTATTACTGTATAAAAGCCAACTTAATTTCGAAATTAGAAATGTTTGTTGATTGTTTTAACTATATACTACTATAATATATGTACTATAGTTTTTTATTTATTTTTGTTTTGTGTAAGTCACTTTTTTTCACTTCTTGAGACAACACTTGTATCATTGATATAATATTATCAATATATATGAAATTCATCCAAGTTTTTAAAAGTACTAGCCCCGTTGACGAGTAAACGAATGTGTCGCTTTATACAGTCGTCGCATGTCAAGCATATGGTAGTGTGTGTTACAATAATTCTATTAATTAAATGTATTTTTATGCATTATTTCAAATAAATATTAGCATTCTGTACTCGTTGTCTATATATACAAATTTTCAAACAATTTGCGTATTTTTTGTAAATACGTGAACAATTGTTTTCCTTCACGTATTAATACAATGATTCATAGTATTATATTGGCACTTGTTTTCAAAATAAAAAATAAATGACTAAATTCGTTTTGGCTACAAAATATGGCTGGCTGGTCGAGTTTCGACATAAAGTTAACCGCTTTCGCCTACTTGCCAAATAGGTCTTTTACTAGAATAAGTTATCGTAGTACGCTTTACCGTGTAAGTAATAAATGAATTAGTTGGCTGATTTTCTAAAAAGAGGCAATCACCTATTTTGATTTTAATTCACCAATAAACCGAGCAGTAAAAAAAGGAAATATTAACATTGTAATGGAAATATATATGTAAAAAGCAATATTTATTAGAGCATATTCGTTACTTAGAATTAAAAAATTAGTTTCAACTATTTGTAATTGTTTATATGCAACTTAAATGTTGATGACGTGAAATAACCTTAAAAAACTGATTTAAAAAACTTGTTATTTGTCATATAGAGTAAAGATACATTATTTAAAATACACAAATATGTACGCGTAATTTTATTTATAATACATAAATATGTTTATACCTAATTTTAAATGAATAAAGTTTGTTTTTCAACTAATAAGGTTTCAAAAGACTACAGTGTCGACATGTTGCGCACGCGTCTAAAGCCGATATGGCTATTTCCGGTGACGCGTGGTTCGGCCATTTTAACCTTACGTGATGAGTTTGTACTCGTCGTTTTAATTTATATAAGCAGCCTATAGCTTTTTATTTAATTTAAATTAATTTTGATATTTTGTTAAAAAATAAAGGTAATAACTGTAGTTTTTGTAACTAAAATTAAAAAATATGTAACAGCTACGTCGTTTTTAAAATATTGAACAGATTTTTCTACATATAGCAGGTTAGGCAAAGCCTAGAGTTAGCCTTTATACGGCGTGCCCTGGGTGTCTGGTTAAGTTAGGTGGTTTTCTTATTTTAAAGAAATAGTGTTTTTAGAGAAAACTTAGGCATAAATGTTCATGCATTCTGTTTTGATATAATAGAAACTTATTAATTTACACATGCATTCGTTGTAATAAGTTCCTAATTTAGTCCATATAAAGCTATTGTTCTAATTATATAAATACGATATGTAAAAACGGCGTTGGACTCAGCGATACAGAACGTAGTGTGTCTAAAATAAATTAAGAGAAGGCTAATAATGTTTAATTTCACATTTAACAATTAACGAAACTTACAAAAGTTTAAAAGAGAATGATTATATTAAAGAACTTTGATGTGACCGCTCTCCGCAGCGTTGAGTTCTCCGCCAGTCAACACGCAATGTGTCAATTTTGATCGCAAAGGAGTGTCTTGACACTTGGTTCTCTCTGACTACCCTTTTGCTATGAGGAAAAAAGCGAGAAGGTGCTATCTAGCGTAGTACTAAAAGCAGCTTAAAGCTTTTCCCTCCATAGCAGGTTTTTTAAGTAAGAAGCTAGTAATAAAACGCTCAGTTTTTTATTTTCTTTCTATTTTTGTCAGATGGCAAAATTCAACGCTACTTTTTATGTCAACAGAGGTCCGAGAACAATGAAATGTTAAATATTTCTCCAGGTTCCAATTGAACCCACAGCAATCTCATTTACAGTTGAATGATGTCCCACTGTGCCTCTAGTTATAAGAGAAATTCATACAAAATGTCAAGAAATGAGGAACCCCTACCTTCTTAAAATGCAGAAGACGGTATTAAAAAATCTATATTCAAATAACTTTTGGCAAGCACTTAAACGTGGCTAGTGTCGAACTGACACGCACAAAACACCATAACTACAGAACTGAACTGAAGTGACAAGCCCTTGGATCAATTAATATTAAAATGTCAGTATTGTTAGTCCCACGAAACTTACTACTCAGTGATAAATTACTTTTACGTTTTAAGTAAATTTAATAAGGTTAATTAATACCTTTTTTTAATTGAAAAGACCATTCAATTATTTTTTAATTATTACAAGCTTTTCTTTTCTTATAAAGTAATCTATTAACAAAGTACCTAACGTAGAACAAAACAAAACAGCGGGGCATTTTTAAAGGTTACGCGTTGGCGTATGTAGGCGTCCGTTGGTAAAGAGCCATCACTGTTATATTATTGGAATAACTGATTAACATATAGACAAAAGATTTAATTTTTTACATTTTATATCTTTATCTCTAACTCAACGTCAAACAAAATCAAAAAAATACAAAATATTTTATATTTAAAATATACATATCAAATCCACAATCATCACTTGTACAGGAACAAAAACTTAACGATTTTCCCGCATAGCAGGGTGTCACAGGGAACCTAGTGTCAAGGCACACCATTCGCCACTTTCCGGCCGAACACGAGAAAATGAAAATTTTATTTTTAAACATCATCATTCCCCCGAGTGGGAATCGAACCCATAACCAATCGAGATTACAGTCACTGTCCCACTGCGCCCCGATGACTTCAAATCAAATATACAGTCAGAAAGTTATTTCTCTTACAATTGAGCGCTTTTAAAAGCTTTTATTTATTTTGCTTAATTTGCACCTTTTTCCAGGGTCCGATTGAGATAAAATTAGAAATACATCTGTAGTCTAATAGAATTGCATGTATATATTAGTTATTGCCGTTATTCTAAAATGGCCGCCGCTACAAAATGGAGAATTATATATTTTTGTACGCGTACAGCATACGGCTTTCAAATTATACGTCCTAAATTATAAAATAGAATAAAACCGTAAATTAATAAATAAATAAAATTAAAGTTTTTAATTATTTTACTATAAATGAACTGCTAGAATGTTTGACGAACGACAAGCCAGTGAAGTGCGACTTGGTCTGATACACGAAGTTTCGTACGCTCGCCAATAAAACAAATTTACTGCATTGTAGTTTTATAGACTAACAATATCATAAATGTCCTAGTTGTAGTGCTTCGGAAAGTATTTCATTTTAATTAAGATAGAAAGAGAGATATAAAAAATATATAATTCTGGATGTAAATTGTTGGATGTAAATCGTTGCGTATACGCGTTCGCTGCTTGAGCAAAGTTTATATAAACGTCAAACACATGGTAGTGAGCGTAATATTTGTTTATTATTAATTAAAAACTTTATTGTACCAAAAACATCAAATAACATCAGTTAAAATATACATTAACAGGAATACAATTCTGGTGTAAAAACGGCCTTATCACAGGTGATCACTCCCAGGCAGTCCTTACTTTGACAAAGTACATAGGACGCAAAGAATCTGGTTGAAAATTTAATGTATATTGTATATATGGATTACTATAAAAAATAATAGCTTTCTGCACTTCATCTCCATACAAACTACATACGTATTAATATAACTATATCACTAGCTATCGTTAAGCATTTTAGTTAAAAGGAATTATAGAAGCATATATGTAAATGAACGTGCGCATAAAAACTTATTATAAAATAGTTACAAATATAAGCGAAATGATTTGCATTTTCGTTACTGTGCGTGACCTGGAATTTAATTAAAATATTACTTTTCTGTAACCGTGTTAGAGACTAACCTATTCGAATTGATAAGAATATTTTTAGAGATTTTACATAATTATAATAGACATCATTTAATAAATATAAAATGTTAATAAGGAAATCAAATATTTTGGTTTTGGTAACAGTGATGGCTCTTTACTCCCTACTACTAGATAGTAGATTAGGAACTACTTATCTATACTAATAGACTTACTTGTCTTAGTTTTCAGTCTAGTTGAGTAAACGCTAAAAATAATAATAATATAATAATTCAGATTTTGTTAACAGAAGGTAAAAACGAAAAAAACATTGATTTTCACATCAATTCATTACCCTGCTATAGCAGGGTAATGAATTCAGTGTTAAGACACTCCATTCACCACTTTCCTTTTTTCTCAATTCTTTTACATTAATATCTTCTATAGAAATTAATAAAAAATGTGAAGTAGAAATAAAATATACAAGAAAGAGAGAGTGTCTTAGAGTAGGCGCGATGGTTGTAGGTTTAATTCCCACGAAACAAAGGGAAATGGAACGAAAAAAAACCGAACAAAATGCAGCGTTGGGTTAGGTTAGGTTAGGTTAGAAAGTAACGAAACAGAAAGTAACGAAAGAAGGTTTTAATACTAGCATTACTTTGTAATACATATTTTTATCCTTAATAATTACTAAATAAAGTGACAAATTATTTAGAATGATATTTTAATCAATTCAATCTTTTTAAAAGATTTTACATCCTCCATTGAAATGCTTATAAAAAGAAAAAAAACTATTATAAATCCTATTTTCAAGAATTACGTGTATTTTTAAAGTTTACAGTTCCAATTTTAAATATAATATAGAAATAAAAATACAATAAAAAATTCTCCCCGGCGGGGAATCGAACCCCGGTCTCCCGCGTGACAAGCGGGATACTTACCACTATACTACCGAGGATGTTGTGAAGTGAAATAAACGATAGTTATGTGTGTCTTTTGTCTATCTGTTCTTTTAAGTGCCTTTGGTGAACCATGATGGAACTTTTGACTTATTCGTGAAGCGATTCTAGACTTAGATTTGAATTGAAATATTTGTTTTATCTATTTAGAGAGGTAGGCAGAGAGAACCTAGTGTCAAGATTAATCGTTTTCCGCTTTCCGACCTAATTTTACCAATGCGTGCTGAGTGCGGAACTTAACGCCACGTATTTAAAAAACTATAATTTCCCGTAATAAGCATGGAGACCACAACGCTGTCGCACTGCACCGTGATGGCCTCTTTCTACCATACACATTTACATACAAATGTGTATAAAAGATTCAAAAGTTTTTTTACTATTCAATTAAAATTGTATTCTTAGTCGATAATTTGTCTTTTTCTACTATTACCCCAAGCTACTATGTCCAAATTTTTGACCCTTTCCTATATGCTTTGTGTCGATAATCTCTTTAGTTTGTTTTTATTATTGTTTGATATTGACATTATATTAAGACCATCGTGGCGCAGTGTGATAACGTTAGACTGTATAAGTTTTAAATTATATTGCAAATTTAGTTTTTTACGCATTCAATTTGTATTTTTGAATGAAAAATTCAGTTTTTCAGTCTTTCATTGGTCCTTTTTTATCCATCCAAAAGAATAAATTAGGAGTAGGAATCAAAACTTTATATATACGCGAGATTCAACCTTACAATCATCACGAGCAATACAGCAAAAATAAATAACTATAATATTCACATTATGTATTTATTATATAACTAAATTTGTATGTATCTAATGCTTATATATAAAACACTTGCGTTACTGAGTGACGGACAGACAACGCACAGCCGAAACTACTTTGCGTAGAAAAATTAAAAATTGCCATGCTTTGGAGAGGATTTTTCAAAATTCATATGGGAACGGGAAAAAAAGATTTAATATTTCGTAGTCGGGCAACGTTGCGGGCTACAACTAGTAGAATATAACACAGTTTTCTTGCCATTATTATAGTAAGTCCATTATTAAAGTATATCGATATAATAACTCGATGTTGACAGATCGCGTGTTCTTAATAGAAGACTTTATGGCGAGTCTAATAAATAATTGCTTTCTATGGTGTCATGGTTGTGTAACAAAAAAGTGTAAGTCATTTTCTTTTGCATGTAGATTGTCAAAAGTAAAGGTAGCCATATATAGCTGTAATCTTCTCTTCTTTTACCTAGCATTAATTCCGGCCTAGGCAGGGTCGGCCTGCCGTACCGTATTCTCTTTACCGTCCATTTTAGTGGCGAAGAGTGATTTCAATGGAGCGATTGTCATTCAAGTCTACAAAACGGGTAGTACAGGGTAAAAGGGGGAAGGAAATTAAGAAAGGTTGTATAGAATTCCATTTTCATTGATTGGAATTGGATACTCCTATGATAGTGGTGGCTTGAGGATCCAGAGTCGCGTACCCGTATATGTATTTAAAAAAAAACTTTCTTGAATTTGAATAGAGAAAGACTATGAACGAAAGGCACAGATAACCTAGTGATAAGCTATTTTGTTATCTAATATTGACATTTAGGAAATATTGATTGTAAATTAGTATTAGCACTTTGTCTGTTTAAGCCGGAGAAATACCTTTATCTATATATTAAGGAATCGCGTACTTTACGCGTCAACGGGTCTATTTAGGAATACAATTAGTCCCCTGAGTTGGTCCTGAAACCACGACCACCGCCTTAACTGTGCCACAATGGGGAGAACAGGAAATTTACTGTAATAATAGTACTAGTTTACTTATATAGCGTTAAGTAAGCTTACTTCTCAAGGGCATAGCCATGCTTTTTTATCAAAGCTTAAAGCTCATACACTTGTAAAGTTATTTTTATGACATGATAACTGATCTGGTATTGAAATTGTTTTTTTAGTATACTTTACTAATTTAATTAAAAATAATTGCAATAAAGTCTACATATTTTAAAATGTTCTAAAACGAATATAGTAAATACATTTTCCAATAAATAGTTATTTCTTAATTATGCATTTTTTAGGGTTTATTTGGAAATACTTGGAATCCAAATTTATGAAAATACACTTCATATAGAAACTAAACCGATGATCTTGTATAGTAATAATATTAGACCACGGCACCACGATACTTTGCACGTTAAAATGTATAAAACGTTTTCTAATCCCGGGACGGGACGGGACTTTCACGGGCAGATAGCTGATGTAATAAGGAGTACCTTAGGCTACTTTTATTTCAGAATTCCACTTAGGCGATGTCGCGGGCACAGAGTGTATAATATCGCTTTAATCAAGACATTATGCTTTAAATGGAACTCGTGGAAGTCGTTTGTTTTCCCAGAGCCGGGGCATGAATATAAATAAAATATAATTATTCCACCAAGTCGAGATTGAATTTACAACCAATCGCGTTTACGCTGATACGTTGATCCACGATGGTAGCATGATGGTTCATACATATATACAAACATACATTAAAAACATACATACAAACATAAATATATTTGACAATAACGAAAGCTTCATTTAGCTCTCACATGATTCACAGTACGTGGGAGTATAATAACATCTGAAACTGACTCAGAAAGATTTACGTTGTTTGGTCATAACTTGGTGATTTCATTTTAGCCTTTGTTTGTGCCTTTAGATAGGTATTAAAGACAACTTCCAAGGAAATAGAAGCTTGCTTCGTATTATAGGATTCGCGTAATACCTATATTGTGCGATGAGGACATCATTTTTCGTGTAAAATTATTATAGTTTTAAACACAAAAATAGGAAATTTCCCCTAAATTCTGAATCAGTCAATAAAATGTTTCTTATAGTATACTGCATAGTAGTGGTAGCTACTGTATAAGAATTCAAATTTGTGCGACAGGAACAAGCTTCCATATTAGTCATTCTACAGGATAGAAACTGATAAATGATACCGTCATTCTTATTTATTAAGTTACTTAACTGTTTTTCTAGCTAAAATATTTACCCGGCTTTGTCTATATATGATTATGATTCATCAAAACAAAAATAAGATTTAGTAAAATTACAAATGATACTAATAAAATCTGTCCTAATATGTTTGGTGAACAAGTCAAAGCTCCAATGTACATGAGATGCTGACGAAATGTGGAAAATGGAGTGTCATGACACTAGATTCCTACCCACCGTGCTTTGTATTGTATGACAGATGTATGATGAAGCTAAAAAAAGAGCTTGACGTCATTATGGTGGAAATACACTAATTTTTAGATTAACTGAAGCTTGTGATGCACATAGATTAATATCTGTTATAAAAACAGAATTTAAAATATTTTTTACTTTTAATGCAAATGTATTTTATACACCAATTAAATAAATTCTTTAATACGACATTATGTTTTAACAATTTTTTATTTTATCTATTCCACTATTAAGAAGATTGTAGAAAATTACTTATTGGCAATTTACTACATTCTCCATAGATGTCTTTTTAGAATCATTAGATGAGTAAGCTGCAAAACTCAACCTCCATTTTCTCTTAATTAAGAAGGAAAATATTTATAGAGCTTTAAACTCGAAACCATCATAAACAGTCTAAGATTTTCAACTGTACCACAACAGAGAAGAGACACCCTAGCATTCCACGATTGTACTGCCAAAGCAGTGCCCGGAATTGCAAGCTAAGTGTAGACTTAAATACATAAATACAGGCAGTATATAATATAACAATAACAAAATATAGCAAGTGTTTAAACACTTATCAGCGGGACGAAGTATCACGACTATCTGTATAGCTATCAGATACTCTTATCTCACTGATAAGGACGATTATAACCTGCTTTATCCGAAGTAGATAATTTTTTTGTAAATTCTATGTTATTTCTTAACCTTATTTATTTTACAGGCCTTTTTGAGTTTTTTTATTATGAATCTAAGATATTAAGGGTATCAAAAAAAAATCGATGTTATTTGTGGCTCAGGCGGTACCTATCGTCACTTGCAAGACACGTGATTATTGTGCATTTACCTATTAGGTTTATACTGTATACTGTTTTTATATTTCCTATTTGTTGTTACAAATAGGTTACAAGTGTAATGTACCTTAAGGGTAAGTGCCTGGTGATCAGTAAAACAGGTGTTTACCAAGTACCGACACCAGTCTCTCACAATAGCTTTTTCTGTCCGCCTTTGGCTGACACGTTTTGTTGATACATTTATTAAGTTTTGGTGATACATTGTGAGATGAAAGAAAGATATATTATTATTATTTGATCCTCATTACGAACCTTTATGTTTCTTCAGATATGTTACGTGCAATATTTCTAAAATTTGAGTAGTGTGGGATACACTAATATATATCTAATTAAACTGTCGGACTTGCACATGGGGCAGGATATGAGAGAACGCGAAGAGAACCTGCTGTTAAGACAAATATAATCACTCCCCAAATGGGCACCGAATCCACTACCATCACTGGTACTGTCAGACTCTGTCCCATTGCTATACGATGGGTAATCATAACGAACGAACATCATTACGAATTCTCTAGAGGCTCCAAGACAATCGGATAATTAAAGTTATGTAACACATAATGTTACAAACAGTCGTTACTATGCAAATAAAATGATTGATTACCTAATTGACATAATTCAGTTATACATTTGTACATGTGTGTATGTAAATCATCAACATTTTATATACATTTAGATGCATTACAAATTTCGTGAAATATATAAAACGTGAATCTGTTGATAAATCGAACTGCATATATCTTCTTCTTATTAGTCGTACACTCCTACCGGAGTGACCATGAAAGGTATTTTCTATTTGTAAGCGAGAATGCAAGATTTCTCCATCAGCTCCTATCTTTAGCAATGCGTGTGCAGTTGTTAATGGTACAACCAGTGCAGGATTCCATTAGATATGTCCATCTTGTGGGTTCAATGATTAATCACAAAAGTTCAAGCAAATAAATTAACTCCACGTAAATCAGTCTTTAAATAACATAAAATAAAATTAACCACTAAAATTTAACTCAAAAATGCCTAACCTAACCAAGGCGACGATTTGTTTACAATTACTCATGGACGCTGTTCGACTGTACACATGATGGTTGTGTATTCGATTTCCGTTTGGGGAAATGTTTAGCAGCAAAAATGTTTTTGTTTTAGCTGACTGGCAATAAGAAGTGTACTGTAATAATTTAGTTTTAAACATTACGATCACTCTAGGTAACACCGCATGATGTGTGGAAAAAAAATTATACACTTTGAAATGAAACTAATTTAACCATCTACCTGTGACCATGGACTACTATAAAGTGTTCGGAACGTCGTGTTTTCTATAAAGTATTTTCAAATACCAAAATAAACGCAATTAATCCGTTTTAAATAGTTTCATTTGAAAATGTGAAAATAGCGAGAATCAAAAATTTATTCAAATTTTTTTAAGATAGTTTAATAGATTGAGATGCAAGTGAGTTTTGTTTGTTAAGAACTTGTTTATGTTATAAAAAATACATAGCTAGATACAAAAAAAATAATGGTACTTAAATACGTTTCCACACGCCTTTAGTCTAAATACCATTTGCTTTGCATAACTCAAACCACGTGACTTGCTAAGCATTAATTATTCTTTCTCAATATTAGTTTTTTAACTTTTGAAATCATTTCTAGAGTATAAATAGCTCGTGTGGGCCGTGGGTCGTGCTAATGTGAGTCACATTGGCTTATTTAAATTGACTTTATCACAGTGAGCCATGATTTTACCCGGGCAAGAGCCCCCATAAATAGACGCCTCTTAACCATAATGCTTTGTACCGCCTTTTCTCGTTTTGAAAGAAACTTTATGATAGCGCGGTACTCAGCTTTCCTATTATTCAAATTTTCTCTTAGATTGACATTTCAGTCGATGTTAGTACAAGAACTAATAATCCAAATAGGATTAAATTTACTATTAATATTGAACTAGTGACCCACCCTTCCGCGAACTTAAATAAGCATTCTCGTACTAAATAAGCAATAACGTTATAAGTAAATTAATATGGATATTGTTAAATGATAAACTATTTCCTAATATATTTGAGATTAAGTTCTTATAACATATTCTTTTATACGTAAAAATAATCACAAAATAGTATGAACATACCACTAAAAGAACACACTTGAAACTATTTTCTCTTCATACAGGGCGTGATAAGAAGGATATCAGCTTTATGCTAAGAAAATATTGTACGGCCATTGGATTCGGACATGTGTGCATATATCGGTTTATTATAAAGAGGCCGTTCGTTATGGCGCAGTAATGTAAACATAAATAATCTATGGTTATATTTGAATCCAACTCGAGTTGATAAATTTTATTAATTTAAATTAAATGTAATTGCTTTACGATCGCGTATAATTTTTAATAGTCTATGTTTATATGTATGTTTGATAGTATAGTATTTTGATAGGGTACAATTAATATATTGAATAAAAACACAGTTTCAATTATTCCTCATATACGCTACAACTAGAGATTTTACTAAATATGAAAAAGTGATATTTACTAACAAAATAATCGTTATAAAATTAAACGCCATTTGTTACGTATGACGCAAGCGAACAAAACCCATCGGAGCGGCAACTTCGCACACCATCTCATTGAAGAAATCGCGGTGGTGGGTAATGGTTGTTATTGATAACAACGCAACACTTATTTTGATTTGATACAAAATTAATATGCATAACGTTTTGTCTTGAACTAACTAGAAAATCCATTTACGCAGAAAATTTTTTATTCGAACTTCACGTAATAGTTTTTCGCAATAAGTAATATGAAGTAAACAGTCGTCCGATTTCGTGCAAGTCAATACAAGTACTTAAATACCAACTCACAAAGCACTAGACGGTAATAGCATCAAAAATAAAATATACAAACAGATGGTTACTACTACACTAATTCAATCGAAAATCAATTCTATCACTTTCAAATAAATGTCGGTAGATGGAACTTCACAAATTATTTAAATACCTTTTAGTAGTTAAGATTTTAGGTTTAAATATTAACTTCCATTTCAATTTCAATTTTATAAGTACAAACTATAAAACATTTATTTAGACTATATTTACATTTTCGAACAGGATCAACCAATTATATTTAACTTACTTGTGAACATATCAATAGCCTTATAATTAATTATAAGCGTAATTATAATTTCGATGCATCCACAAAAAATAAAACAAACAATAAATTGAAGTAATTTCACAAAATTGCACAATATTTCTACCCATGGTTATTAATGTCAAAATATGCGTGTAACTAATGTAATTTATTATTATCACTTATCTCACCGATACTTTTTAAACTTGGTCGTTAATACATCATTTTGTAATTCCAAAATGTAACATGGCGGCGATTGTCATTCAAGTATGTCGTCCGACAGCCGGCCACGAAAGAGTTATGTTTTGAAATAAGTGCAATTAAAAAGCATCGACATTTATAAGAAATTTTAAATACAATATTTAAAATTATGATTTAAATTTAAAAAGATGTGCCTGTGATTTTAATTAAAATAATAAATGAATGAAATGTAAGATTGTAAAGAATTTCTAAATAATTATCATACGTCGTCGCTGCAATTACATATTTTAAAATTCTTGATTGACATCGTATTATTAAACTATATTCTACTAATTTTTTATTATTACAAAAATATTTAATAAATGTACATAATATTGCTTTAATTGTTTAAAGAATCGTTATTAATATATGCATTGTCATAAGACTACGCATAGATAAATAAAATACATTTTTTTTTTATTATCTGCTTTAATTGTTTTTGAATACTTAAGTAGAACTCACAAAAGTCAAAACATGTAACTAAGTTCTTTTTGGACTTTGAGATTAGGGAACGTTAATTGTTTGAAAGTATTTGGATATTGTATATTAGTTATAGTTAACCTTTTTACATTTTTTAAAGTGTTAATCACACACATAAGAAATTGAAAAACATGTTTTCTAGTTAACCTTTCAACTAATTAGTATTTACTTAGTTCAGCTCATACACATATGAGCTGTGCTTACAACTTTTGTGTAAATTTTAAAGTAAATGAAACTGTTGCCGTGTTGTTATAAAGAACGATAGGACAACATTGCTAAAAGTATAAAAGTGTTTGAGTTTTTGTAAAGAAATATATAATGATAGCGTCGTTGACGACGAGGACTTACAGAGCACATAAATGTACGTCACCCAATTCAATCTGTGATTAGAATTTTATTGTACCATCCGTCATTTTAAAATAAATGTATGAAAGAAACAAGGTAACATAAATTTGTCTTTAAATAGCATTTTATTACTGGAGGTGAACGAGGTTATTTAGGTCTATAACAAAAAATTAGATACATGCGTAAAAGAGAAAGAGATATGTTATTGTGAATGAAGATATTTACATCATTGGTGTTTAATTATGAAGTAATAATCCTGCGCCTATTCGTTTAGGTGCATTATGAGATTTGATTCACTTTTTATATCTATCAAATATTTTGCGGTATATACGAATAGTAAGATTTTTTTTTAAAAGACTTTCTGATCATCGAAATATTCTTTCAGGGCTTATGTAGTTTGGTTACACATTTATTTAGGTTATACCAACCTTAAAAGCCTTATGGGGGTAAAATTTGTTTTTAGTATTAGCTACGAAAGTACTACGTTTGGTAATACCTATATAAACATCATTTTTATATGTACATAAATATAAATAACAAATCAATCTTCTATAAAAATGATCATGCGCAAGAGATCATTTTTGTAACATTTCAAATAAACTCAATTAAATATAGTTAATATTTTAACATTAATATATTTATTTTATATTCCATGGCTTCAATAATATATGCAAATTTTCAAATTATGTATATGATTAATTTCGTAGCACATGTAAAGCTACGACGTTGCTACGCGCTACGAAATCTACTGGCAATAATTTTTTTTCTCAGCTTTACGCTTTTTCCCGTATAGCAGGGTAGTCAGAGAGAACGTAGTGTCTCTACTTTCCATTTTCAGCCTAAATTGCGAGTTGAATGTTGAAACTCAACACTGCGATTGGCCTGATTGTAGGAGCGAAGAAATGAAACTAATTTTAATATAATCATTCCCCCGAGTTGAAATCGAACACACAACCCGCGCCACGATGGCCTCAGTATATATTTTAAAAATATATGTATTTCAAAATAGATTCATATGCGGATTTGCTTGCTTATTATCGTTGTTATAACTTACTATTTACAGCGGGTTTTTTTACACATTTTTCAATAAATTGAAAGTTATTAAGTTTAGCTTAAAATTACAAGATAACACTAATTTGTCTTGTTACTAAGTCAATCGTTACTATTATTAAGCATTGTTTTAATGTATACTATAGTACGAAAGAAAGTTTGTTGCTATATTTTGACATGCACTTTGTTAAGTAAGGCTTTCAATAATTCCACGAATTTACTTGAAAACTGCATTTATATGCATAAATAGAAACAACAATAAAAAAATCGAGATATTGCGTGTTGAGTGACGGAACTCAGCGCCAATCAAACAATCAATTTATTTATTAAAAATAAAAATTCTACTGAATGGGTGGGTACCGAACCTATTAGAACTATCGCGAGTTTAGCCACACAATCGTCCACTTCGCCACGATAGCCTCATAATGGATATTTTATGGTAAGGAAACGTGTTTCTATGAGTGTACTTATCGTTTGCTCTATATTCGATGGAACGATAATTATGACCGCACGAGATATTACTCAGTGCTGAGTTTTGAGTGTTTTAAAACTACATATAGAAATATGTAGATTTTTGATTGATTTCTTAAATATTTCATTTATTCATTCAAATAATGTGTCAAAATTCAATATTAATTATCAGAAAACCTCCTACTGGTCTTATTTTTAATTTAAATTGTGTGCTGAAGTAAAAACTTCGTCGGATAACGGACTACGTCATCCTGGTTTATAACTGTGTCAACTAATAATGAAAAGAAAACTGTCCCGAGACCCTTAGTCATTTCCCTAAGCGTTGCAGATTTATTGAAAATAAATAACATATTTGTTGACAAATATTAAATTCTATAGCCCGTTCAGAAATTTTCTTAGAAAGTTAATAAGTATTCATTAAAATATTAATATAAAGATCAAATGACAAATTAATAATGCAGAAATTATATATCAGCCGAATTTAACTTATGCTAGGTATATAAATATTCCATAGTCTAAGCTTTTTTAGTTGCATAATATTTAATATCAAAACGCATCCTGTTTAAGAAGTAGCACGCTTGTTTGGAAAAATGAAATTGTTTATTACTATTTACCGTACAATCTTTATGTTTTGCTGTTCTTTTAAACCTTCCTTGAACCACTATAAGTATTTTGAACCCATAAGTAGGCAAATCGGCCCAGCCATTCAGAGTTTTAGCGAAACTAATAAACGTTATTAAATTTTTATATGTATTTAGATTATTATAAAACCAGTCGTTAAGGACCCGATCTGCAATTCCAATACTAGACTTTGGAGATTTAACATCAAGCAGCATCTTTCTCTCCATATTTTACCAGAGTAGTTACTAGAGCAAAATATACAACACGTAGTCAATTAATGAAGTAGCCGAACTCAACAACGCGCTTAGTAAATATGAAATTTGCAAAAAAAAAAACAATAAATAAGCACGGTATAAAATTATTTTCTCGTTATCCTGGTCAACAGGGGCAAGAATGTCAGGAGCATGCAATGAAATTGTTGTTATGCCATCAAATCTACACACGTGCGCAATTTTTAAGCGAATCGGACGGTAAGTCGTCCAAAAATGCGATACAAGATTTTCTTATATTGATAAATACATAATGATGAAACAAATAAATGCGCGGCGCTGGGTTCCGCCACTTAGCACGCAATGTCTCGGATTCGGGTGAAAATTGAAGAACGGAGTGTCTTGACACTAGGTTCTCTCTGACTACCCTGCTATGCGGAAAAAGCGTGAAGGAAACATAATAAATAATAATAATTAATAAAGCTTTAGTAGAAAATTTACTACACTGCGCAATTAAATTTAGTAATACGTAATCTAAATTCTTTAAATAAGCAAAAATGTACGATATGGATATTGGGTACGGGGCGGAGTGCCTTACCAGTTATCACTTAATAGTTTTCACATACTTCATACCCAAAATACGGAAGTTTGGTTAAAATGTAAATTGGATCAGGAATAGGTTTAGAGGCAGAAAGAGACGCGAGAAGTATAGCAGCGAAATTTCTCTATAATTTACTAAATTTCGTCTAGATCTATCATCACTTAATTTCTAGCACGTATTTAGCGGCATTAGCAGGATATTTTGAAAGTTTGTTACGTAGTGAGAGGAGCTCGGAGAACGGAGGCGAGTGCAATGGGCACTTAAAAAAAGCCCCTTAAGTAAGTTAAGTGTAGGCTACACTTAGGTTGCAAGTACCAGGCACTGGCCCGAGCTCCAGATTCACGGTGAATCCATGGCATGCTAACGAGTTACTTCTCATCTCTGTATATGTAAGTTAATAAATTCAATTACTCTATCATATCACGAAAGTCTTATATTTGATTGGTCATATTACCTAGGACCATCGTGGCGCAGTAGGAACAGCGTTTGAGTGTAAGGCGACGATTGTAGATTCAGTTACCACTCAGCGAAATGATTATATTGAAATTCTTTTCAGTTGCCCACTCTAGTAAAACAAAGCGTGGAGTTGAGTTCTGCCACACGTCATGGCACCAGGTGCTCTCTCTCTTGATATGCAAGATAAAGCGTGAAGCTGGAAAAAATATATCAAAACTACCAATTTATTTATTAAAACATCCATAAACTTAATTTATTTGTAAGAACTGTTATACAAACTCCAGTCAATACATACGCCTCCATTACGTACATTATATACGCAGAGTATTAGCACTACGCGCAGGCGCGATGGACGGATCGATTCCTCTTTTCTAATTTATATATGTATAATGTATATATTATAATTTGTTTAGTGTAGAACTAAATAAAGGTCGACGGGCTTCGCTATAATACTTTAGCCTAATTTTAGTTCCCACTTAAGTAAAACAATTTTTGAATTTGGAATATTGTAGTAATTTCTTTAGATATTGGTCTTATAATATGTATGGAATTTAAGTAAATAAGTTTTGCAATTTTTTAAAAAAAATCTTATTATTACTACTAATTAGTGGAGAACGGAGTGTCTTGACACTAGGTTCTCTCTGACTTCCCCTCTATAAGGAAAAAAGCTGACAAAAAATCTACATATTATATTTATATTTGAGCTTATCCCATATTATAAATAGCTAAGGAGTGAAGAGGATCAGTATGAAAGCATCGATTTCTATTTTAAACTTACTTCCGCCGCTTTCTACAAAGTCACAGACTAGACCGACTAACAACTTCAAATACTACATTAAAAAAACGTTTAAAGTATTAAAGGCAGATAACAAAAAAATATGACAGTAACTAATAATCCACAAGTATTGGTTTTATACCAATATAAGTATTTATACAATTATAAATATTAAATGTCCCAACGCGTTGCCTTGACAACGTGTATGTCACTTTATATAAACGCATATCAAAGACATTGTAGTGAATGTACTATTTATTTTATTAATTTAATGGATTTCTGATGGAGAACTATAAAAATAATAGCTTGCTACACTTCATCCCCAAACAAACTTCAGCTATGCCAAATTTCATACCCCTCCGTCAGCATTATTTTCACAAAAAGGGGACCAAAATTTTTTTCAACGTTTAAATAAATGATATACGAGGATGAACTCTAACCAGAGAAAGAGTGATAAGTCAGTCAGCCAGCCTTTTCACATACTTTATTATTTAACATTTTACAATATTTAATAAATTTTTCAGTTTGTAATTAACAGGATTTTTTTTAATTCATTTTCATATTGGCTGGCCGGCGAAACATACATATTAAACATATTTTTAAGAAAATTGCGGACAGTGACATATTGTCCGTATGAAATTGTGCATAGTAAAGTTTATTTGAAGATTGACACTTTTTTTATAATAAGCCATTAATCATATAAATTAATAAAATAAATATTACACGCACTAGCATTTGATCGTTGCACTGAAATTTTACATAACCTTTTGTATAAAGTGACATACTACAACACTTTGCTAAGGCAACAGGTATTTTACCGGGGCCTTATGTACTCCATACATATATAATAATTTTATTATATCGTGGAAGACCTAAAATAACGGAAAAATAAATAATGATTATTATATATTTGGCCCTAATCGAGATAAATGATCCAAGAAAATCTATTAATATCGAACAAAGATCAAAATTTCCTCAAGTCTTAAGAGTCCAACTGTTGCAGCAGCCAAAGCTTCTTTTTAGCAGTATTTAGTATATTTTGTCAACACTGAGATTGACTTATACATAGTCATTAATTATTCAAAAAGTAAAATATAATTTAGATAGACACATGTATTTAAAACCTACTTCTAAACTCCTAAATCATTATCAAGTAACAAATTTTCATTTCATCGTGGCCTAGTGTGACAGCGTCTGACTGTAAACGCGTTGGTTGTGGGTTAGAATCCCACTCGAGGGAAAGATTAGGCATTAAGGATTAAGGCAAAAGTTCCGACATCGCTAACCTGCACTAAACTCAAACCATATTACTTCCACACATTCTTGAATAAGCTTTACTTAAGAGTAATAAGCTTTACTTAATAATATTGTTTTTATAGTGGCTTTAAATTTCTGGAGTGGCAAATCTAACATAGCTTGTGGAGTCGTATTATTTATGCGTATACTCAGACCCATAAAAGACTTATTTACTTTTTGGAGGCGATAACTTGGCGTTACAAACTTATCTTTATTTCTCGTTCCCTTCGTATGTCGGTCTATGTTTTTAGCATAACACTGGATATGTTGTTGGACAAACAAAATGTTATAATATTTATACTACAAAGCAACTGTAAGTATACCTGTGCTAAAAAAACATCTCGCGTTCTAAGATTATAAATTAATCCCAGGGCACTTTTTTGAAGAATAAATATTGAATTTAAGTCTGCGGCACTGCCCCATGATAGCATTCCTTAAGATAAAATGCTATGAAAATAGCTAAAATAAACTAGACGGTCAGTATCAATGTCTGTTATTTGCCTTACTTTTTTAATCGCGAACGCGGCTGACCCGAATTTATCTGCAAGTGTTTCAAGGTGGGCATTTCACTGGAGGTTATGATCAATGCTTATTCCTAAGAAAACTGCGTTCGTATTGAGTTTCTCTTTTAATTGTTAGCCTCAGATTCCGTCTACTAATATTAGGTAAAGTAAATTCAATATATTTAGTTTTTTTGCATTTAGAATAAAATTATTAACGTCAGATCAAAGAAGAATTCGCGAAAAGGCATTTCACTTCGTCATATTTAATTTTGTTTCTGTCAATTTAAAATATTAAAGAGTTTTGCTATTTTATTTCTTAACATTTAAGGATATGCACTATAACTAAGGTCCTTGTAAGTTTTGTAAAAAACTAAAACAATTTCATAGTAAAATGCTTACGTTCATCCCAAGACCTTTAAGTCTCTCTATATATAAAATTTAATCACAATCGGTTTAGCGGTTCATCGTCACACCAGTCAGCTTCCAAAGATTAAATTTGATTATACATTAATTTATTGCAAAAGTTTTAAGTAGTGAAAATATACACATAAGAAAAATACTGACTTATTAATGTTACAAGTATTAGTATTCAAAAAGCGGTCGTTAAAGTGATTTATTATCCTTGAAGAAGAAGCTTAAGGAATGCAAATAGAACACCAACCACGATATTTATAAATTTTATGCTTCATTTATTTTTAAGTATTGATTTTATGTATAGACTAGTTCTCGTAACAACGTTTGCATGGACTTTGTGACCCTTCACACTTTTCATTATAATCCGTTATGTTAAGAAACCAAAAGACTGAAGAAGTACCTTATTTTGTGAGAATAACTAGTAAGGGAGCACTTTATTAACGCATCCAATTCGTACCGTAAAATACCGAGCTTCGCTGGGTCATCCAGGTACTTGGTTAATATATCTATATCTTCCACACTCAATGCAGACGGTGGAACCTTCAAATCACACTATGTTGAAACATGAAATTTTGATACAACCTTTTGAACGGTGTCTGGAACTTCTTTGAAAATATTTCATTTCTGTATTGATACATTCCTCACTTTCGATTGTAAAATGTAAAATCGCGTTTTTCCCGTTCCTGCAGGAATTTCGAAAAATCCTCTCTTAGTTGTCTCCTACTGCCCTCAAGGAACATACGAGCCAAATTTCAGCGTGCTTAATAGCTCTCGGTTGTACGTTGTCTTGTATCAATATATTTAATATACACAAAAACTAAAACTTTACTTTAAAATCTACTTTACGCAATAAAAGTAATACAAGAAAAAGATGATTTAATAGTACGTGCATCGCCACAAAAAAATATTGTAATTGAAAATATAAATGTTGTCCATACAAAGGATGATTCATATGCAATTTCTGTCGCTTATGATCAAGATAAATTGATTCATTTGATGATTGAAATTATTAACATGCGAATGATTCAATTATTTTTATCTCACAAGAACCTAGCGATATGCTAGTCAGTTCTTTAATTTCCGCTTAATTTAGGGGTATCTAACATACCCCTAAATGACACATATCTTACATCTGAGCCGAAAATATTTTGAGTGGGGTTCAAATTCGTCAACATCGTGTTCAGTCATGGAAATGCCAAATGCGTTTCGATGAAAAAGTATATTATGTAATAAAGTTACATATAAAATAAAAAGGAAACATTTAAATATATTCATACTATAATAGAAAATGATTGAGACGGAACAGTATGAAAGAAATACATTAAACTATTAATTAAAAAAATAATATTATTGTTTCATATACACTAAAAATGATAAAATATTTCATAAAATAAATATTACACATGTATGTATATTACACACACGAAACCCCATATTTGACCAAACACTCTTGTATAAAGTAATATACACGTTGCTAAGGTAACGTGTATTTACACGTCTACGTGGCTACTTGAAAAAATAAATAAAAGGGTAATAAATTTAGATATTTTTAAACTAATATTTCATATAACGTTACAAGATTGCAAAGTCGTTAAATTAGGTAAGAGTTACGACCTGCTCCGGAGTCCGGACGGACAGACGCTAACAAGCTTGTAATGACCATTTCAAGTTTAACTACGCTTGTTGTTTTTATGATTCATTTATAGTTTTAATTAATAATTGTGGTATGCAATTTATTGTGGGCCATCGCGGCGCAGCGTGACAGCGTCTGACTGTATACGCGATGGTTGTGAGTTCGATTCCCACTCGGGAGAATGATTATTTTTCAATTATTTTCATTTCTCCACTCTGGTATCCAGAGAAAGCGCCCCTCAACACGTAATATCTCAAATTCGGGCGGAAACTAGAAAAACGTAGTGTCTTGATTCTAGGTGCTCTCTGCCTACCCTGCGTTGCGGGAATAATTGAGAAGCGACAAAAAAACCCTTTTTTTTATTATGCACGAACTTGTTCTGATACCTATATGTAGACGACATTTAGCCCACAACTTCGTTTATATATACTGTAAAATATAAAATCACCTTTTCTCAAATTTCCATCGTATTGTCTGGATTCTTCGAGGAATCTACATAGTAAATTTTATCTTTTTTCTGCAAAAAATTTTGCCTTTGCGTATATGCCTCTTAACTTGATAGGGTTTAGGATAGTTAGTTTTCTAACATCTACAGTTCAGTCCATCTACAGTTTTCTGCATTTAACAAAAACCAGGGAAATGTTTATCTTACAAATATCCCATAAAGCCGTTAATGTCAAATTCAAAAGGCTATAAACGTTCGTTGGTATATCCTAACATTTACCGTTGTATAAGACTGAAAAGTAAATGAATAATAAATACTAAATGCGGTTATAACGATGTTAAAGTAATTTCTAGCAAAGGTTATATAAGATAGTTTTACCCTTTTCTTCAGCGTAGAAGGGTCAGCAGAAAGAACCTGGGAACCTAGTATCAAGATACTCCGTTCTCCATTCTTCCCGCATTCAAGACATTGCGAGTTAAATAGCGGAATTCAACACCGCTTTTTTTTACCAGTGCGGATAAATTAAATAATTAAAGTAAATTCGAGTAATGACTCAATAAACTCACAACCAGTCAAACTATGTTTACAGTCAGATGCTGTCCCACTGCGCCCTAATAGCCCAAATTCATTATTATTGATGCATGATGTATTATTATTTATTTTAGCTCTTAATTAAATCGGCTTAGCAGTTGCTGTGTCCCAGTTACTAGAGAAATGTTGCGTCAATTATCAATATTTAAGACATGTTACGTAAGAGACAAAGCAGCGCAGTGCGGACATGGATATCTGATCGCGATGTATGGTCCAATCGAATTCGACAAAATGTTTGTATTTATTAAATATATTTATTAGCTATATATAACCGCGGCGTTGATTTCCGCAGCTAGAACATAAGGCAGACAACAGATATTTGTATATTAAGCTAATAAAAAGTATTGATAGTGTAATCCTACTTTACAACAATGTAACTTATATACAGTTTATTTATTAAATATGATAAACAAATTTTATTTTCTATAAGCGACCCGCTCGCGGCTCGCCACAGCGTCAACTACGTCACGATTATAACTAACTATTTAGTTTTTTCGTCCGCCCGCAATCTGACTTAAATCACTTTGCTTAACAAATCCTTTCAACTTTTTTATTTATGAGCCAATTAAAACAAAACAAACACTAAATGTTAAAGGAAGTTTACCTTTTGGGAAGCTTACAATAGTCAACACTGCACAAAAGCCGGATACTTACAATCGCCAAAACTGCATTAAAATTGGTTAAGCCGTTTCTGAGATTAGCGTGCACGGACGCGCAGACAAACGGATAAACAGAAAAGAAAATTAAAAATCATTGGATTACATTGATAAACGCCCACAATAGTATTTTTCTCATATATTTTCCATGTACATTATACATTTTTATTATGTGTAGATATGAGATTTAACAAAAATGCTACTAGAATTACTTGAAAGATTATTATTTTGTCTTACGTTAACGCGGTAAAAGGGGTAGTACGATTTTCTACTTCGAGTACAGACTCGCTTCGAGTTCAGGCTCGGTCACTTAACACGCACCTATACACATTTTTCCATATTAAACAGTAAGTACACAGAACCTAGTGTCAAGACACTCCGTTCTACGCTTTCCGCCTGGTTTCGAGCACTTGACCACCACTCAAAAAGCAATGTCTCGAATATATTATACATACAAATACGGAAAGCGGAGAACGGAATATCAAGACAATAAGTTCTCTCTGCGTACTCTATCATGCGGGAAAAGGCATGAAGCTGTACACAAAAGTGGAGAGATCCTTAACATTAGTTTTGGTCTACATGCCCTGCCAAATGCAGGAGATACCGCATACCGGAGGGTGCCGCATAAAAGATATACACGTGACATACTGTAGTATATATACGTACGAAATATACGGCTACTTATTAACATTCCTTAGCCGCGCGTGAGAGCGCATCGCTGTGGAAACGGTATTCGCACACTTAACTCCACGTACAACATTGGATACGTTATAAAAATTTCTTACTAATATAAGAATTATATTTGAATGCGTTTTATTATACTGTAAGCGTAGAAAATCTTGTGTCAAGACAAAGACACGCAATTCGAGAAGTGATTCTTGTGTGGATGTGTGTGTGTGTGTGGTGTGTATATATATAGTCATTATCAATGCATTCAGAGGGTGTCCTGCCAAGTATCTTTACGATATTTGGTCTGGGGCATACGGTTACGCGACCCCGGATCCTCGAGCCACCACTATCATACTCCTATCCAATCCATAAAATTGGTGTCCTTATATCCACTTTCCTAGTTTCGTACACTCTTTCACCTCCTCCTTTACATAGTTTTACCCGTAAATGGGGTTTTGGAGGTCAGATGGCAATCGTTCCGTTAAAACCACTCTTCGCCTCTTTAATGGACGGCAAAAAAGGCTGGGTACGGCTACGGCGTCGCAGCAAAACGACGCGCAGGCACATCGGGCTACACTTGCGACAAGTGGGCAAGGGGTACCGTGTCATGTACAGGAACGGCTAAAGACGCTAGTACTCAGACGGAAACGCTTTGCAACGTAGAATATTGGCTCTCTAGGCGGATGATACAGAGAACTCGCAGATGTACTCATGAGAGGTCGGGCGGACGGAAGGGCTATACCAGCTACTGAAGTAATCATAATTGGAAGGGACTTAACCGGCCACGTAGGTAAAGCTGTGGATGCGTTTGAGTGTGTACACTGTGGCTTTGGTTGTGATCGTCGCAATACAGACAGAGGGAGAAAATACTCAGAACCTGTATTGTGCCTGATTTGGCCGCCGTGAATACGTTCTTCCAAAAGAGTCCTCAGCACCTTATTACGTATAAGAGTGGCTCCCACTCAACTCAACCCAACGGCCCAACCATCCAACGGCGATGGCCCAACATCGTCTTCTTGTCATGGACTGTCGTTACTCCTAAACGGAAAGTAGCTGAGAAACCGTAAACCTAGAATTAAGTAATGGTTGCTGAATGGACCGATGCAGACCGCCTTTCTGGTGAGACAGAGTTCCGCAGAGACATGGTGGTAGAATAACAAAGTTCAGGTGGTGATTCGTGAAAAGAAGCTGCCTTTAAAGAGTGGCAGTAATCTAACTCTCCTGAAGACAGATTATCTAATCTGTCCGTTAAGTACTCTGTACATAGTGGCGAAATGTGCCATTAAAAGGGCTGTAGCCAGAGCCCGCAGTAACATATTATCACCACTGCGGAGGGGCGGAAGCTCATTTACAAATTACACAAACTACAACTACAAATTGGCACGTGCTCGGTATAAAGCGACGCAAGGTATTACAATTTTTTTTTGCGTCAAAGATTTCTAGGGCGCGCTGCTAACCGTGCTGTAACCATGTCTCTATTTAAGGAGCTGCTGAATACTCAGCACCCGTGCAGTCTTTGAACCGAAACACCTCCTAATCTTGGACTTATTGCCATGATAACACCTGATGAAACTCGGGATTGTCTTCGACGCATAAAGAATCGGAAAGCGGTGGGACTTGACGACATTAATCCAAATTTCCGATCGAAACGTGAAAATCATTGGGATCTCTTAGGGTACTCATTCTTACTGACCTTTTTAACCAAATCTTGAACACTGAAACGATGCCACGTCAGTGGCGATACAGCTTTATTAGTCCTATTTATAAACGCAGGGGCAGTGTTCAAGGTTGTGGTAATTATAGGGGCATTAAGATCATGAGTCACACCGTAAAGCTTTTTGAGCGCATGATCGACCTCAGGCTTCACCGACAGTGTACTGTCTCTGAATGTATTGAAATTCAAGGTTTAGCCAGGATCGGGCACCATGGACGTCATTTTTGCCCTCAGAACTTTGATGGAGGCATACAGAAAAAAAGAGAGCTCTGCATGTGGCATTCCTAGATCTGAGAAGGCCTTGGACTGCGTGCCAAAGGAATCCCTGAGGCCTATTTTGACATTATCAAAGACATGTACCGTGATTCAGCTTCAATAGTTAGGACTGATCGCATACGTAACACATTCATTCACGGTAGCAAGACCCCCCGGACGCCTAAGGAAGCGATGGTTGGATGTCGTGAAGCAGGATATGAGAGCCAATGGCCTAACCACTGAGGATGTCAAAGATCGTGCAAAGTGGAGGAGATTGTGTAGGAAGGCAGACCCTTGCTAGGCCGAAACTAGTGCCAAGTAGTAACTAAAAAAAATATATGTGTATAGTCATCGTTGATCCGATAACATGTGCCAACATCGTAGAGAAAGAATTGGGTCATGGGGAAAGAAATGGCATTGCAAGATTTGATAGATAGATAAAGATGATTAAAAGCGTATTAAAAAGATATTGAGTATTAAATTACCAAATCAAATAGACTAAATCGATTATAGAGAAGTGTGAGCATTTGTGTCGCTCAAACAAATAAAATTATAAAAACATACTATGTATATTTTTACATTTTTTGTGTATTATTCACACACTTAGGATATTTTTCATATGTATTTTAGAAAACATGTCCAAATTTGAAGTAAGCAGCACTCGAACCCACACCTTGGAAACCGTCCAAGCGCCCAGACTTTTGAGTCATACGGACAGTTTCCAAGAGGCGCGTGATCGAGTCCCGCTATGTCCATATTTTTATACGTTTTCTAAAGATGTAAATCATATAGTTTATTTTTTTAGAAAACGAATAAAGATATGAACGCAGCGGTAGCATAATTTGAAGTTAATAACTAACTGTGTGACTGACTGACAGCCAACACAGCCAAAACTCCTGGACATAGAAAGCGAAAATTTGGCGTAAATATAGCAACCATAACATTAATTGTGCCACTGAGTTACAATGCCTTTTTTACTCTGAAAAAAGCTGTACAAGACGTTTATTAGTATCACTATAGATATATAAACATTAAACAAAGCTAAATAAAATCTCTACTTTGTAGCGCATAGACTATTAATATTCATAGGTGTTATAACGGTCTTGCGATAAACATGAAATAAGGATCGGTTAGACAAAAACGGATGTACGCATAATACAGCTAAATAGCTCCACACTTTTTCCCGCATAGGCAGAGAGAACCTACTGTTGAGATACTCCGTTCTCCACTTTCCGCTTGAATTCAAGAGTGTTGCGTGGCCGAACTCAATGCCGATTTTTTTCTTCCAGAACGAACAAATGGTAATAATTTTAATACAATCATTCCCCCTAGTAGGAATGGAACCTACAGCCAATCACGTTTACAGTCAGACTGACAGACGATCTATGTATATACAAACATAATAAATATTTTTTTAATATTAAAATACTGTTTGCCTGTTTTAATCGGCTTAAATACCTTGAGCATTCCCTAAAGTCATCGATTTTCAAATTGACAGTGACAAGAGCGTTTAAATTCAGATTTAAATAAAAACTTTATGAAGCTCCGTTATTAAATTTTATATAGCATAAAACACACAATCCAAAAGCTGTGCAAATAAAAGATATATGGATTGAATAAGCGAAGTTCGGGCAAAAGCTTCAAAATTTGTGCTTTTAAATAACTTTTCCAATATTCTATGTATGGAAAACTGACGAAACAAATTTCTAGAGCGAAAGTTCAAATTTCAATTTTGAATTCGTGAATTGTGACTCAACGTAGCTTTTACTTTTTCGCCTGGAAAAATATGGCAGCTACTAATTAAAGAAATATTTGTTTTTGTTTCAGCTTCGACTTTTTTACTGCAGAGCAGAGTCGTCAGAGAGAACCTAGTGTCTAGACACTCTACATTTTCCACCAGAATCTGAGTTTTATTAATAGTATTAATAGGGCTTTGCTTGTATAATTTGAATAAAGAGTATTTTATTCGTCCATACAAACTTACCTGTCAAATTCTCCATACATCCTGTGTTTGGAGAATTCTTCTTAGACTATGGACTATTAAAGAGCTAGCACAGGTAAAATTCAGCCGCATGATTCAACGATATATAATTAATGCATTCAATAGTCTGGTCGGTCATTTGATCTTTAGAATAATATTTATGATCTTCCAAGAACATTTCTGAACATATAAATATTCCACATTTGAACATATAAATATTTAACAAATATTTTATTCATTTTTAATAAATCTACAACGATTAGGGAAAAATTAATCAACTTTGATCGCGCAATGAAACAAGACTGACTGTGTAAAAGCTTATGTCATCGAGATCACAACGATCATCAGAGGAAAATATAAAGGAGAGTCTACAATTTCCAAGTCGCAAGGCCCAAGTTTGTGTTATCAAATTTCCCTGTCCTGTCCAACCAATCACCATGAAAATGATATGATCATGTATAATGTTCTTAGAAAATGTCACTTTGGGTTGGTTTTTTGGACTTTTTATTCATTTATATTGAATTTGAGACTCGATCATTCGCCGGGTCAGCTAGTTTGAAATGAAATAAAAACTGAGTACATATTTTGTATACAAAACAATTAGAAGCGAAATCTAAAATAGTCTAAACTATGTTTAAATTTGTCATATAGGTTATTGCTAAGTCTTGGAGAGCACTAAGAGAGTATTTATTAAAATTTATGCGTAAACAAGAAAATACTTGATTGTACTCAAATTTGTTTTTCATAAATAATAAATGTTTTGCTCTTAAGCAAGATTTTTAATATACATACAAATAAAATCTGATATCTTTTACGACTTAAATATCATTTCTCTTTAGTCAGATGATACTCCAAGGTGTTCATTATATTTATGTAACATATTTGCTCCGTTAATATAATATAGAATATCTACGAATAAAATTAAAAATATATATTACCAAAGAGATTTAAGTACATAAAGAAAAAAAACATTATTATATTAAGAGTATATTACGTATTACGTAGTAGTTTACGGTCAACTCTTAATTAAACTAATTCAGGTAATAAATGGTTAATTAGTCACACTATATCCAAAGTGTAAAAAGTATAAAAGCTGTTTACATTTAAATGTACACAGCTTTTTAAATGATCTTGAAAAGGTAGACTATCAACCTATATGTAATTTCTAAACTCCTACCATGCAATACCATGCTATGCGGGATAAAGCTGTAAAACAAGGGAAAAATAAGCAAACTAAAAACTAGCGACTCGCTCGCGGCTTCGCCTGCGTAAACTACACGACTAAACTATTTAGTTTCTTCGCCCGCCCGCGTTCTCACTTAAATCACAAACTTTGCTTAAATTTATAATTTAAATGGTTGTAACTACTTTTTTATAAAACGATTGGCATGAAACAAACTCTAAATGTTAACAAAATACAACAGTCAAAATTGCATTTAAATTGGTTGAGCCGTTTCTTATATTAGCGTGCACACACAAACAGACAAACAGATGTCCCCAAAAATATTTTTTGTCGTATATGTACAAACAGAGATCAGGTACATTTTTATGTATGTATGTAGACTTAACTTTATTATGTATGATTAAAAATAAGAATTTAAAGTTTTAATTTTAAGTTTAAACTTTCATTTCATTCCTTCCTTCATTATGGAATTTTGGTAAATATTATAAAAAGAAATTAATCGTTTCACGATCAAATTACTGTGAAATATTTTGAAAACATTACTGTTTCAGTTTGGAATTTGTGTGTTTATATTTAAAGGTACCTAACATCATAAGCATAGCTTAAACTCGAAACGGTACCTGTTTTTACTAGATATGTTTTTTTAAAATAAGATATTTAGTTTTGCGAATTTGAACATTTAAAAAATAAAAGTAAAAAGCTGAGTTTCTTGCGCCGGTTTTTTTTTTCAGGTCTGACGCATCAACTTAAGTGAACCGGTGGTAAATTATTTGACATTCAAAAAATCAAGAATGTAATTTTTTATTTTGAATAAAATTATTTGACTTTAACTGGAAATATTGTAACCGGATTAATCGCATATATTTTCATAATTGCAAAATTTATTTTAGAATACCCGATGTTTCGAACATTATCAGTCTATCAGGTCTGTAGACCACGAATTACTTGAATTCCAAAATATACGTGATAATTCCGAAAAAATACTTTCATCCAAAATATATTTTTATCTTTACCAATACCTATTTACATACATTTTAAGAAAATAATCACTATGTTCCTCTTTTTTCGCCTAATACAAAAACCTACAGGGTGGTGTGCCTTACAAGTTCAAGTAAACGAAAATTATTAAATATCGTACATCGTATAATCGTGATGCAGTGGGAAAGCGTCTCACTGTAAACTCGATATGTTGTGGGTTCAATTCCCATTCCGAGGAATTATTATATTTTAATTTCTCCGCTCTGGTACCTAATACCGTACGGTCTGGTACGATTCCGGGCGGAAAGTGGCGAACATAATGAGCAAACATAATGGCAAAAGCGTGAAGCTAAATATTCCCTTCAATAGTATTCGAATTCACACCCATACAAATGTTCTACACCAATGTATATGAATATTAAAATTCCATACTTCATTCACTGAAACAATCAAAAAAACCATTGAAAAATACTTCATCATTTGTTGAAACATACATAAATACAATATAAGTCTGCAATCCACATTCGATCATAACTGAGGTATAAACTACGCTATAGCCAGATAAAACCGTTCAATATATTCAATTATCGCTTTTATTTCTTTTGAAAATAAGAAACAAAATCGCCTATTTGCACTTAACGGTGAACGAACGAGACGCGCCGCCGTAATAATAATAAGGAGAAAAAAAACGCGCCTCTATCGAGGGGTTAGCTTTGGCTTGTAAATAGAGACTACGTGATGTTGAATATATTCCAACCTAAAACAAAGAACTGCGCTTTGACTTAGTATACCTATGGCGTATTTATTGTTGTTTAATACGATTGGTATGTAAATTTTTGTAGAAATGTTCGTGAAAAATAAGTCTAAATAAGAAATTTTATAAGTTTTTGTTTTTGTAATATTGAAAGAATAACATACAATGATTTGAATACATTAATTAAAAAAAGTGTAATAGTATTATTGTTATTTTAGTAGTTAATAAATAAAGCCGCTATTTTGTATCTGTTCCATAACACATAGTTAATAGATTAATATAATAACTTGATTAAATCGTGTATTTCAAATACTGAAACGATACACACGATGAATACGAGTTCAATACCTAGTTAAAGTTTAAAAATATTTTAGAGTTGCGATCTGAATAAAACTAAAATGTGGCGTTAGTGACAACCAACATGTAATGACTCTATAGAAAGAGACAAAATGAATGGTTTATTACAAGCTTATTGAAAGCGGAAGATGCATGTTTTATGCTATGTTATATAAACTATATAATAACATACAAATATGTATATGTATAAAACAATTAAATGTAACATACCTATATTAAAAAAAAGTTTTATACGTAATACAAGTCTCAATATATTTTAGTCAGAGAGAGAGAAAGAGAAAGAAGTAGTCAGAGAGAACCTAGTGTCAAGACACTCCGTTCTCTTCTTTCCGCCTGAATCTGAGACATTGCGTGTTAAGTGAAGTCACCAGGGCAAATATATATATATAGTGATTCTTCCGAGTGGAAATCGGCCCTTTAACCGTCGTGTATATATCAGACACTGACAAACTGCCCCATGATGGCCTCAAACCTAAATATGATATATTTATTATATTGATCTGGAATATTCCGTCGACGATAAAGATAAATTGTCAAAAACACTTTTCTTTACTCTCCACCTATCTAAGAAACATAACATAGTTAGTGAATAATAATATTTAAAGTGTGAATTACAGGTTATAAAGTCTGACGTCTCTCGGCGCGTGTCGGTTTCCGTCGGGTGTATTCGTTATTCATGCGCGGGCGCACTTTCGCTACAAAAATAAATTCCTTGGCAGAATATCAAGGCGAGCCTTCGAAGCGTATTCAACGATGTCTATTGTATTGTATAGTTCTTTGTCAGTATAGTATAAAATTGTAATCAATTGAATTACGTATATTTAAATGAAGAATATAATAATAAGAATATCTTTGGCTTCTATACGTTGTATAGAAGGAGAGAATCTAGGGTTAAGACACTTCTTCCTCCATTTTCCAGCCAGTTTTCGTTGAGTTGCAAAACAAAAAGCCATGGTTAGTTAAACCAGAGAAATGTTGATTTATAACCTAACAATATTATACAAAAAACAACGCGATAGGTGTTATGACCTCCTCATCAAGATGCCTATTTTAGCTTTACAAATACTAAGAAAAGAAAATACCAGTTCTTTCATAGCGTACATTTAATTGAGGTTAATTCGCTTATCAAACAAACGCTTTAGTTGCTTTGAATTTATTTTAAATTTCCATCTGCATTATATATAAGTTAAATAAATTAAATTTACTGAAAAAACCCCAAACAATTCTATTCATTGATGACACAATTGCTAAGTAACTGGTCGCAAAACAATGTCTTTATCCTGGCCTGAATTATTAACAAAACAGAGAGTTAAATCTCTCTAAGCACACATATCTAAAATGGACGGAAACTCGACGAAGTAAGTACTGGTTTCTCTGCCTACTTCTAAAAACACAGGAGATGCATGAATATGAAAAAAATATAATTAAAATTTTTTACGTCAAATTTATTTCATTATATCAAAATAGCATCAAAAACATAATTTTGATGGTTTATATACCTGAAAACCATTCTGGAACAATTATAGAAATCTACATTTGAAGTAGAGTAATGCCTGGAAAAATATTATTTCATTGAAACATAAGTAAGTGAAAAAATATTCGGACTATTTATCAATGTAATAGAACCCAAAACAACCATATTTAATCTTCTTATTTGTTTGTCTGTGCGTTTGTGCACGCTAATATTTGAAATGGCTCAACTGATTTAAATGCAGTTTTGACTGTTGTATTTTGGTAAACTTTCTTTAACATTTAGTGATTAAAAAAGTAACAACAATTTGACTACCTCGCTATGGATAAGGCGTGCTTTCGTCTAGTTAAATGGTCATTATATGTAAATTACATCCCTTATCGAAATTTTCATAGAAAATTTTTGAGAAATATGATGTTTTGATAAAGAAAATAAGTTTTTATTTCAGCGCCAGGCTTTATCCCGCATAGCAGGGTAGTCAAAGAGAACCTAGTGTAAAAAATAAGAAATTACTTCCAAATAATAAAATATGGAAGTTAATACAGCTTTTCACTAACAATACAGTCGCTGTGCTGTTTTCATTAAAATTATATGTTAGAAGCGGTCAAAGGCCGAGTACAAATAGCCCGAGCAAAGGTAAGTAAAACCTTTTAAGCTAGCTTTCTCGAGATTTTTTTGGATCGAAGTATAAAACAAATTTAATTGCCAAGTAATTTATTATTTAGAAAGTTAATAATGTTCTGGTTTATTATAAGTAGAAATAATTAAAACTAGGGTTACTACTAGGTTACTAACTACGTACTACTACGTACGTGTTAATGTTATTTGATTGATTACCTCGTTCAGTTTCACGCTTTATCCTGCATAGCAGGCTGAGAGAGAACCTGGTGTCACGACAGTCTGTTCTTTATTTTCTGCCCAAATCCGAAACATTCCTAGATGAGTGGCACAACTCAACGTGCTTTGTCTTACTAGAGTAGAGCGGCAAAGTGAAAATAATTTAAATATATAAACCATTGGGACCAAACCCACAGTCATCACGTTTACAGTCATACACTGTTTCACTTTGTGAATACTATAAAATTTTAGTGACATTTATAGAAAAGGTATCCTTTATTCATGATCCTTTTTGACATACATTTTGCTCGATAAACCGAGTAAGATAAAAGCAATATATTTTTATCAGACCATAGTTTTGTAACATCTTTTTTTCTCCACAGCTAGCTCACATGCTTTTTAGGTATCACAACAGTTTAAATAAATATGAAATAAAAAAAAATCTAAAATAAACCTTTATTTCGTTTATCAGTCACTCAATCGATAAATTGGTCAGTCAGTCACTTCAGTCATTTTCATCGATGCCCATTCATAAATGTTCTTTATAACTACATATAAATTTTAATTAAATCCAAATATTAAACAAAACAAATATATATTACGTAAAAATGTACCCAGGTATTGAATAAAACATTGACGTTTAGTAAAGAAATACATGTTAGCTATTATACAATACATCATTAGATAATCTAGGTCTTTCAGGGCTTTATTTGACGTGATTGATGAGTTTTGCCTATAAACTATTTCTTGGTATACAAAAAAGATCCAACGGCAACAATAAATCATGCAACGGTATATGTACGCAATATTTATTATAAGTTTAGAAATTGGTAAAAAGTTGGTTTTAAGAGAAAATTTATAGAGAAAGTATTTTATTTACAATTTTTCTATATTTACTTACATATATGACGTATGACTAAACAAGACAATCTTATCATTTTTATTCTTTTATTTCCCATTTCCTTTACATCCCCATTATCTTCTGAAATATTCAATCAATATATATCCATATAAAACTCTTTCGTTAGATCCTACCGATTCACATAATATCGATGCTGTTAGCCATTTTGAACAACTTTCTCCAAGAGTGCTCATTCCCTGACAGGTGGAAAGAAGCCATCGTCATAGGTATTCACAAACCGGGAAAACCCGCCCAATCAGTCTACTTAGCACCGTGGGCAAGATCTACAAGCGCATCCTAATCACATGACTTCAGGCCATAGTAGAGGCCAAATACCTCCCGAACAGTTCGCTTACCGAAAACGTCACTCTAGCATCCATCAGGTCCGCCGCCTAACGGAATACTTGGTGGCAAAAATTAATACTTTTTAGACATCGCCAAGGCTTTCGACAAAGTCTGGGACAATGGTTTAATAGCTAAACTACTCCACGCAGATCTGCCAGATAGGCTCGTGCGTATTTTACGCGACTACCTAACTAATCGCTCCTTTTGCTTTCGCGTCGTCTCCACACGACGCCCTTCAAGAGCCGGAGTACCACAAGGCTCCATCCTATCCCCGCTTCTGTACAACTTGTACACCCCGACATCCCCAACTCATTCAAATCCGCTGGTGGTAAACGCCTGTAATTACGACCCCTCAGGCCCCGTAGCTTACTATCAGAACAAGCTGACGCCATTACAGGGGTACAGGGGTCCAAAGCCAAGGTCGGTAATCTTTTAGCGCGGCCTCTCCCAAAACCCGGTGATGCTGTAGAGGCCGGTATGGCCAACAGCATACAACACAATCGAAATAAAATAAAAAAGTCTTCCGTTAGTCATTGAGTGACTGGAAATCCAAAACTACTGGTCGTACAAAACTGAAATTCAGCATGGTCGAGAACTCTAGGGAAAAAACTAAGGAGCAATTTTATGCTTAACAGTCGAATTTTCAGAAGATACAATCAGAAGATACAAAGAGTCATTAAGGAATAGCGAACCGGTTTGCGGACAACCACTAGTATGAAATGTAATGCGCCGTGTAGTGTAGATAAAAAGAGCCTAGTGACACGTTATTACGTTTTCCAATTTCCATCTGATAAGTGCATCCAAAGCCGGTGCTTCCGTGACAATTTAAAAAAAATCTGTTGAATAATGTTACACTTTAAATAAAACGAATCAAAACTGCTACACCTAATTTGACTAACTTCAATTTCTAGTATATTAAAAACTCAAACACTAGCAACTCATAGATATTAAATTATTTTTTTAAAAAGCAAGCTTTTTTTGTTATTCTTAGCAAGCTATTGTATCCATATTGAACGTGTGCATTAAAAATATTCTAGTCCGCCATATTGGTATTAGAATGACGTCACACAGCGAGCCATGTATTGTCACCGAACCAAACGTGTATAGGCACGTGTGTAGATACACTAAGATCTAAAAATCGTTAAAGCCTAGCTTTAAGCACTGAAAATGTAATATAAAAAAGAAATAATATTTAAAAATGGTATGGACCATATCCGTAGTGTGTTAAAAAATATAATAAAAATACGTATACAAATTTTCTGCTCAATCAGTTAAGGATACATGCTTCAAAATTTATTTGAAAGATTCTACCGAAACATACATACATTGCAAGTTTAATAAAAGCCTGTAAAACAGACCACAGAGACTGTTTCGCAGCTATCTTAGTAAATTGTATTTAGTTATGAATATTTTTTAAGTAAATTGAATTGATCATTTCTACGTTCTCGTACCTATGATAAAGCGCGGCGTTGAGTTCTGCCTAAGTGGCAGAATGTCACAGATTCGGACAGACATTTTAGAACAGAGTATCTTGGTGTTAGATGCTCTCTGACTACCCTGCTATGCAGAAGAAGCGTGAATATATTTAGCCCAGTTACATATACAAGGTTACATAAACTCTCATACAAATACATAGCACTGAAGCACAACTGACCTTGACATTTGGTACATGGTAATGAATAAAACAATACAGCCACACATATTTCATGTATTATTATTACATACCTATTGACTGTTTTTTTAAAAAGTCATGAAAATTCAAATATAGCAGTGTTCTATTTTATATCAATTTTCAGGTTAATGCAGGTAGCAGGTGGCACAAGCTACAGCTTTGGGGGGGCACTAGTAGCACAAGCTCAGACCTTGATACAAGCGTCAGTCTCTCACATGGTTTTTAATTGTATTTTATGTGCCTAAATGTCAAATGTATGTCATATAAGACAACTAAAAAAAACATCAAAATTCAACAGTTTCAGCTATGCAATGTCGTCTGATTACGTCTAACCATAGTCGTCGTATCGATTTCATCGAGCAATAACTTGCTTCTTTCTAAGAAAAGTTATTACAAGTATTTCCGAGCATATTAAATGGAAATATCTACGTTTTATATTAGAAAGCAAATATTTTCGTTTTATTGGTTACTGTCCTAAATTTTGCGACAGATCTGCGGAGGTTCCCAAAATATTTCTTTTACATTTCCTTGGATTAGAAAAAATACTAAATTTACAAAAATTGGAGAACGGAGTGATTTATCAGTAGTTTTTCTCTCCGTTTACCCCATCTAACGCCACATACTCAAACATAAAAATATTACACAAACATTTTTATACTAAAAAAGAAATACTAAATGACAAATAAAGATATTTTCTTAGATAAGCCCCCTTGATCCAATCCCAAGGCGGTAATGAATTTACCGCTCTGAATTATATGAAGCACTTTTATCAAGACATCAGTCGCAATAAGAAAAAAAAAACATTATTTTATTAGATACCTTTCGAAGCTCTCATTGCATTTATTACCTTGAAGTAAATTACTTCTTGCTTTGCATCATTTTCACTTTTATCTCTTTGAATCAAATTCCTATAAAGTACCCTACTTGGCAGAGGGAGCCCCGTATCAAAACACTCCGTTCTCCACTTTCCGGCTGAATACGATATATTGCGTATTGAGTGGCGAACATTAATGCCGCGTTTTTCTTTTTGAGATACAGTGGAGAACGGAGTGTCTATATACTAGGTTATCTCTGACTGACTGAGTGCTATGCGGGCAAAAAGCGTCGTAAGCTGAAAAAGAAACCATATCTACTTATCACCTGCCTTTTAAATAATCTAAGTAAGATTATTAAGTAAATATATTTATTTACTAAGCAAAAGATTTAGTTCGATCTTTTCCTCAAGCGATAGAGAAGAAAAGACTTCAATTATGCCTTCTCTTTCTATTTACAGTTTGAACTATGTTTAAATAGCAGCTTAAGTTATTCCTTAAGTGTTATGTTTAGTGTAAAATTGAAATAATTTAAGTATAAGCCTTGCTTGTATTTGAAATATCTATTTTTTAAGATTCTTCTCATGATTTTACTTTATTTTAGAGGCTATCGTGGCGCAGTGGGACAGCGCGTAATTGATCATAAAATTTTTAATGTTCTCATTGCTTCGCAATGGTAAGAAAAAGCGCGGCGTAGAATTTCCCCACAACACAAAATGCCGGAAAGTGGGGAACGGATGTCTTGACACTAGGAAAAATGTTTGAAGCATGTTAAAGTGTGGCAACAACACTAAAAAAATGTTTAACTATTTTAATAAGTAGCATTGACTTGCTCAACGATTATGCTACCCAAAGATTATTGCAGAAATGGTCTTTAGGTAGCAGAAATTTGTAAAATGTTCTACCGAGATACTAACAAATCTCGCTGCGTGCCAATTTTTACACATGCAAGGAAGAACAACGAATCTGTAACCCAAGAAATTGACGTGTAAATATCCGACTGTTGTGGGACCTATCCACACTACTAATAGGTAATGATGGTGTTAAAATATTTTTTTTACCGGCCGACAAATACAAACCATTACGTTGAGGTCCTACCACTCGACACAAAAGACACAAAAAAAACAAAGACAGAAAAAAAGGAGTTAAGCTGTTAAATATTATAGGCAGATATAAAAACCGGTGATCGTGAGTTTAGAACCTGTGAGTGTGGGAATCATTGGTGAGCGGTAAGAGAGGTAAGGGGTCCCCCCTCGGTTGACCTTCGAGAACATAGTATTCATGATACTGGAGGAAGGTCACGGAAAAAGCGTGAGGACTCCCAGAGGGCGTGTAAGAAGAAGTTGTTGACAGCGGACGAAGCGAAAGAAGTACGCAGGGACCCTAGCCTTTGGCACTCTCCACTCCGTTCTTTCTGACTCTGAGAGCGTGTAGATAAAAAATAATAATAACCGGTTAACCGTTAAATTTGTAAAATCCCAATCGAATCAATTTATAAAGGCAATGTAGGGTTTGCCTCTGTAGTTGTGGCGTTGAGTCGTGGTGAGAGCAACCTGTTTTCCAAATTTTGCTTCTCTCGAAAAAAAACCCTTTAGTAAGAACATTTTTTGGATTTCAATTGACGTGTAAAGTTATCCCGTTTTAAATGAAACTGTACTGATTAACTGTATTGTGGTATTCGAAAATACATTTTTCCGATTTTACAACCCGAGACTTTACAGTAGTTTAAAATATATTTTCAAATATCAAAATATACGCGATTCAACCAGGCAAAATAGTTTAATTGAAAATGTGTTAAAATTTGATAAACTAACGATTAAAGTTATACTATAAGATATTTTTTCTTTAATTAACGAAAACAATAATATGAAAGGACCTAAGGACCATTATATTATCATATGTTCCTAATATTTTTAATAATTATATTTTATACTTTACAATATACTGTACAATCCATCGTAACGTAATAACAAAGAACTATATTTTTAGAAAAACGGCTACGACTTACTTTTGTTGTTAGCATCAAATATTTATACGTTTTCTAAGAATGTTTTTCAATTTCCCAAGAGTGTGAATAACACTTTAAAATGTTAAAAACAAAGAACTAATTCTACAACTGTGCAAAGATACCGCGTTTCATTTTTCTATAGAGAGATGGTGAAAGTTCTAGGATGTCTGATAAAAGAAAGCCATTTGCTTCGACTAGCTAACATAGGTGGGGAAAACATATAACCTATGTTGAAATTTAACACCAATCTCCTTTCAAACTTTTAAAGGAACTGGACATTATTTCATTAGACACGAAATTTCAACATGTACATGTTGAAATTTCGTGTAAAAAGATATTTGGAAGAGTAATGTGTCAGGCCTTTCAATTACCGCCCGAATTTTTAACAATTCACATTTAACATTACGCGATGAGTGACGGAGCACAACGCCGTGCTTTATCAAAAACATAAATTTAGAAAACGTATGAAAATTTAAACATATATTTTTCAATTCCCTAGAAGTGTAAATAACACTTTAATTTTTAAAAAGAAAACCGTGTTTTACCTTTATGAAGTTTTTAAAATACTATAAAATAAATTCACTCATATTCATTAATATTAATTTAAATTTTATATAAAGCGTTATAATGCATTAAAACAATCCTTCGCGTAAATTTCCTTAATATCTAAATATACATGCCGTATTAGTAACTCCGGAAAATCATTGAGGAAAAAGAGACGCACTGAGTTAGAAAACCGTAGTACCGCGACACAAATTCCTCGACCTGAATTAGCTAAAACTGTTCCACTAGACTCTTTTACCGATACAAACTAGTGTATGCCACTTTTATTGTAGGTACGTTGAAATCGTTTTATTATTCATTTCGTGGTAAAAAAATGTATATAAAAAGGGTTGTTACACCGAATGGTTATTCAAATTAATTTACAGTATATTCTTAGTTTTAAAACTAAAATAAAAAGGAATTAGATAATTGTTTCACAACTCCAGCCCTTATATAGCTAAGCTAAGCGATTTTATTTAATATAAAAAAAACAATCTATTTTATGCAACTTGAAGATATAGCATATAAAACTTCCATTGTTCACTCAGCGTCAGACTGACAACGCACATCGCAATGGACCACTAGACGAAAGCTGAAATTTGCCATATAGACGTTTGCGATGTGATGTGATTGCTAGAAAAACTATTACAAAACCTACGTTAATACCGACAACGTTCAACTTTTGTATAATTACATTACAAGCTTAAAGCATCTTAATATATAATATAATATAGTAACAATTATGACGTATAGCTGCGTCAAACTATAATTCAATATATAATTTATTAAGTGTTGGCAATGGATTCGATACGTTGTCGTCGGTTTACATCACGCGATGTATGATCTAATATATTTTGTACATAAAGCTTTATAGTAATGAGAAATACTAGAAATTTTAACATAATCCATCCATACTAATAATTAATATTGTTAATGCGAAAGTAATTATGTCTATCAGTCTGTATGTGACGTCGTAACGGCGAAACCGCTGAACCGATTGTGATGATATTTTATATAGAGATACTTGAAGGTCTTGGGATGAACATAGGATCACGGAGGATATTTTTCTGTATTTTTTTTTAGTTTTTTCAGGAATTACATTGTTTTACGAAACGGTCGCCGTAAATTCGAAACCTATAGTTCACGCGGAAGCCGCGACCGAGTCGCTAGTTAACTAAAAGTCTTTGACGGTAATCCAAGAGGCATGGGTTCAAAGCTCGTTCTTGAAGCCATTATGGCGCAAGGGGACAGCGTCTCACTGTAAACGCGATTTTGTGTACGATTTCCATTTGATAGAACAATTACATATAAATTGTATTAATTTCTCTGCTCTGTTGAGACGAAATGCGTCGATTGAATTCCGCCACTCAACCGAACCTTACTCAACCGTACCGTACTCAACGTACACCGCTGCATACAAGATTTCAGGCAGAATGTGGAGAACGAAGTGTCTTAACAAGTTCTCTCTGACTATCCTACTTATGTTATTAACACTGTAAAATATTATAAATAAAAAATTGTGTATCTGAATCTCATTTACCACTAGGATTTACGTGTTTATCCTGTCTGAATGTAGCCAATTTACAAGGGAATTGTAAGGATACGCGAAGCATAACAGGTAAAATGTTAATTTTACTAAATTAATTAGTGTTTTCTGTGTGTATTGAGTAGATAAAATAATATATACGTCATTCTTTGTACTGAAATAAAATATATAGCTTTGAAATAGTCCTTTGATAAATTATAGTGATTTTACTCATTCGCATTTATCTATAAAGTCCGCCTACTAACCTAACGCCGTACTTAGTCTAACAAGACTGTTAAAGCCAGAATATTTTTATTCATAGTATAAACATTGCCCCGTGTAAGATTCAACTCTGCACCGTGAGTGCAGGCACTGTCGAACTAAGCTGTAATGTCAGCATAACAAGCGTTTATTAAATAAACTTGTATCTATCTATTAATGTAAGAAAATATTACAATACTAATACTATTATAATCATTATTTTAAACTCTTGTTTAAAAAGTTACACCCCTGTCAAGATCTCATTGCATAACAATATAAACTGATAACCATTTTTCTATTATTTCATTTAAATTGCAATTAAAGTGTATTGTTTCAAATAAAAAGGTTATAACTAACACAAGTATTACAATGCGATTCCGTTATAGTTTTAACTATGACTAAATCGTATGACGAATCGATATATCAACATTATATGCCCCAGATTCTCTTTGCGTAGGTTTTAGTTCGGACTAAAGAGACATAGAAAATATGTTTAATATTTATTAAACATAATGACTTTATTTGATGATAGAATACTTACTTGTTTGGCCAATTTGTCAAATAAATTCAGTTCACAAAAATATATAGGAAGATTTTTTAATATTTTAAAGGTATTCATTCACACATACATGATAAGAAAAATATTTTTAGAAAACGTTTGAACGTCGTTGTATTGGAACTCGCTTCATAACGTACCGACCAAGCGTAATGTTATATGTTATTTTGGTATATGAAAGCATATACCTTTGCATAACTCCCTTTACTCCTATATGCCTGACATAGCGTTAGGACTAATTTAAATACAAGTGAATATATAATATACAAACAGTCTTATTCAAGCTACATTAAACACCGGTGATTTATAGTAGTTAATTTTAAGATTTTAAATAAATAGGTTTTTTTTATAAAACCATTTTAATAATATCCCATAACAGTACGTTTACAGATATAAAATTGCAACGTTAAGAACTAACTCGCGTATTACGATCAATTGGATATAATCATTTTAATATATGAAAACTGAAGTCTTATATAGTTTAGTAATATTGGAGTACTAATATGTTACAATTGGCATATGAAACTAAGATCGTGCATCTGTTTTATTGTCACAATCCATTTACTGGATGTTTAGGGATTCAATGTATGTAGTTGGTCTGTCTATTTCTTGGAATAAAGCAAAATATTAGCTTAATGCGTTGCCAGTTCATTCTGGTACAGACACTACGTAGTTGCGGATGACCAAGCGTAGCTTATCCTAATCAGGGATGGAGTTATGAAGCTCCGTAACCGTAACCGAAAATATAGGACGAATACCATAACGAATAGGATTTTTAATACAAATCCAAAATAAAAATAAATTGTATCCACTAAACTAACTAACAATGACATACATAGTTTCGTCATGCAAAAAATAATTTATAAATTAGTGATCGAAATTTACTTATATTTCTCAAAAATTATATCTTACTACCGACTACTAAATAACTTTATCCTTATTCATATACCGATCCCAAATGTTAGATCCGTAATATACCTAATAATAATATACCCATTCAAATTGTAAATTGTAAAAAGTTACACGAACCGAATTTAAGTATAATAATTTTAATAATCAATCACAATTCATTCAATAATTTATAAAAAATATATAGATTTATGTTTGTTTGTTTGTCTATCGATGTATTATAAAAATGTAACTACTTATTGTCATATATAAATATAATAGTTTATGTTGTATATTAAAGTTTTTTATTAGTAAAATGTATTTAGCTTTAACGTGTTCCTTGAGGTAGGGGTGAGGTGACGCAATACATAAGTAAGAAATTATTATAAGATGGCATCACTAACTTGTTTTTACCTAAAATGGATAATAAATATCAAATAATCATTCCTTGTACACAAAAATTCTCGTCAAACTCCTTGTACTATTATATTGTCTTTGAGTATCGAAGCTTTGTGAAAGCTCTCTACAAAGGAAACTGACTTAAAAGTTGCAACGACATATCAAATTTAACATAGAGCTTAATACCTTAGGGAGATCGACTTATGTATTTAAAAAAAAATATAGTGTTGATAACACATTTAATTTAAGAAAATGTATAAAACCTTGAATGTAGCAGGACTCAAACCTGCGCATCTTGGAAGCTTCCAAGCGTTCCAAGACCACTGTACCATACGTTATATTCAGTTACGTCGAAACTCTTATCTTATTATAATCAAGTAATTAACAATTCAATTTTATTTTAAAATTATAACAATAATTACCGCACAAAAAAATATTGATAAATAACACAACTTAATTATTTTTGCAAAAACCATAATAATTTTTAAATAATCTAAGTCTAAGCCGAAATTTGATACATATACCTACTATAGATCATATGATAGAATTTTTGTTAATACGTAATAGATTGCTTCATATAAATTACAATTTCCAGGCAAATCTAAATAAAAAAATCATTAACACATAAAATTACAATTCTAGGCTTCACAAATAGTTTCAAACTACTAAACTTCAAGTAATAGATAAAAAATATATATGTAAAACGTATTTAGAAAACGTATAAAAATTTGAACGCAACGGGATTACAACCCCCACCTCTTGATTACCGTCCAAGGTTTTGAATCTAAATATCTTAAATGTGTGATTAACATTTTTAAATGCATAAATAATATATGTACTTAAACCGCTTCTTTACATTGCACAAAAAAAAAGAAAATTCACATTTGTGACTAAAACTTTGACTAAAATAACAACAATTTGTAACTGAGATAATAATGTTTGCTTACTACTACTACTTACATGACAATACGACAAAAAGCCACTTGTGAAAAAAATACCACAAAGAGCTTATAAATTTACATGACTTAAAAACCTCTATTAAAATATCTAACAAAATTAACAATTCTTTATTGTTAAAAGGTAAAAAAGGTGAAAGTATAGGTACAAAATATATCGCTTACAATCGACCCCCCACGAGTAAATCGGATTTAGTTTTATTACAGCTGACACCCCATTTCTCCCTGCTTTAAGGGGTAGAACTTATTTATTAGCTCCCACTTACATTACAGAAAACAGCCACCACTTACATTACAGATAACATTTAATGCACTAGTAGGGATTAAAATCTACAGTATTTTTAAATTAAACTGCCCTGAATTCTTGCACAATGCCCTGAATTCTTGCAGCTGACTGTATCTTGCTAGCTGGTGTGATCGGATTGAGACTTCAAAGTTTTAAGTATTGGGTAAGGTGGTAGAAAGTGATGTAACTAAGAAGTCGTTGGTGGTAGTTTGATATAATAATTGTATCAAATGACATACAAATGCCACCTCAGTCTACTTGTGACCACGGAATACTGTAAACTGTTCGAAACGTCGGGTTCTTAAATGTATTTTCGTATACCAATATTATACGCGATTAATCTGGAGAAAAATAGTTTCATTTCAAAATGTGTAATAATCGTGAAAATCAAAGAACTTATTATTGCTCTACAGTAGTATTTAAAAATTAGTTACTTACTTTTTTCTTCTAGCTAGAGAATTATTTTATTCTATTCTACTAAAAGCAATTATATCTTAGTTCTTAGCCTCGTTAAGTAGTAGAAAAAAATCATTTAAAAATAATCAAGATCATTTTTAAATGATTTTTCAGAACAGACCACGTGTCTGTATCGATCAGAGAAGGTTATAAAAAAAACTAACTTCTAGCATGATGATTGTGAGTTTATCTTACGTACGTCGATGTTAAGCTGTGAATATATCCTTTATATTCTCAAAATAACTGATGTAACGCAATATCCTTAAAAGTTATCGCATGAATTGACCAAATCTCGGAGTTATAGGAATAAATATAACGGCTCAAAATGACGGAAATACAACCTACATAAACAATACTTTTCAGCTAAACGCTTTTGCCGCATAGCAAGGTACGCAGATAGAATTTAGTGTCAAGACACTCCGCTATCTACTTACATACATGTGTTGTTGTCAGTAAAACATTTTTTTTTATATTTTAAAGTTTTAAGTGTTATAAAGTGTCACACACTTTTGTGGAAAACGTATAAAAATTTTAACGCATCGGGATTCGAATCTTGGAAACCGTCCAAGAGGTGCGGTTTCGCATTCGAATTTTTTGATCTTGTAACTTTTTTGTTGGTTTGGAGATATTCGCAGTTCATCGTCTATATGTAAGACCCCCAAAGAATATCGAAATGCGACGTGAAATTCCGTTATTTAAATATTCAGAGGGCACAATTATATCGTAACCAGAATCAAATTCATTAAATGAAAATATTATTAATTTTTCTATGTACTCACAATTTCGTACTTTTCTATATATAATACGAGATTAATTTATGTCATATGGTTAAAAATGCATTAACGGTTTTTTTCATATTTTAGTAGTACATCGGACAATTGAAGTATAACTAAAAAAGATTAAAATTTTACTATATGTAGCTAAATACGTACAATATATTCATTATATAAACATGACTATTATGTCGTACTTAAAATTATAAAACCTGAAATATTTAAGCATATTGGTTACAAAGACTATTTCAATTAAGTATATTAGGGATGTGATTGACTTAAGGAGGTTATGGATTCGAAATTAAACAGACGAAAAGCGGAGAACGGAGTGACCTTCCAAAATATAATTACATAATATTTAATATATCGTAAATTATATATTTACTTTGTTTATATACTTGTATATATAAGACAATATGAGCGAATGGCAAATAGTAGCATCAACGTAATATTTACAGTAAGCAAAAGTTCATTTTAAAACGATGCCAAGTCTCATCTCATGGCAAAGGCTCATAAAATGTAAATCCGATTGAAGCCGCTTGTAGAAAACGCGTCTGGTTACGCCATCTGTCGCTTCCTTGCGCCATCTAACACCGACGTGCGATTTTATTTTTTTTACTCATATCCTGTCTGCTGTATAACGTTTTTAAGCCTTTTAACTTTTTTTAAACGGTACACAGACGTTATGTACTAAATTTTTATTTAATTGGATGCTTAAAATAATGTCCTTTATTGTGTAATGTTATTATTTAATTTAGTTTTTTTCATTTAACATAAAATATAAATAATGACTCATTATAATAAGATGCATATATTAAAAAAAAACAATACATTTTATTGCATAATATGTTTATGAAATTTATTAATATTTAATCGAAAATATCCTAACCTACCTAACAATAATCAAAACTACATACAATTCATTAGAGCTAATAAAAGGACAATTTTTTAAATCCAAATATAACCGTATTCATTATTATAATAACAAAAACGAACAATATCGTCCGAGCTATCTGCAAGTTGCTACAACTTTCATATGACCTCTAAACATTACATACGAACACGTAAAACATATATCAACATAAAAACGTCACGTACGCTTACATAAATACCGATAACTGAACAACATTAAACGTTAAATAAATACATTTATTTAACGTTTAAATAAATACATAATGTGTATTAAAATAATTGCAGACGCTATTTCCTTACTAATAAACTAAATTACCACGTGGACTGGCAATAACCTAATAAAATACACAACGAAAACACAAATTCATTTTCTAAAACAGATTAATAAATCGTAATAAAAATATATTATTTTATATAACCTGTACACAAAAATTTCCTTTTAAAATTCAAAATAAGAACGCTGTAAAGTGGTTATATACCGTCAATTAAACAAAATGGCGGAGTCGTCGCCGCCCAGAGTGCATAGCGCCCGCCATCGCCGGCGACTTGGCAACGCGGCACCGCATTCTTGCAGACGCGGCAACGTCGCAAGCGCGATCATGTGTGCCTTTGTGACGTCGAGCGTTGATTTCAAATGGATTTTGTTCAAATTATTGCCTTTATTTTAATATTTAAGCGTATTTTCATTGAATTTATATAAATAATTTAAATATTTAATGTATAGCATTTAGTTATAATTAATAATTATATAAATAGAATGCCTTTATAATTATTTACTTTTAATTGTCGACTTCAATAGAATTTTTGTTCATATTATGCATTTAGTTTGATGTTTAACAGTTTTTTAGTAATGTTATATAAATAGTTTAAATATTTAATGCATATTAATATCATTTCGTTACATTATGTTATTGAATTTAATAATTATATAAACAGAATGTCTTTACATTTACTTTTAATCGTCGACTTCAATAACAATTTTATTCAATTAACCCTTTACTTTGATATTTAAGGGATTTTTTTATTCAAATTATATAAATAGTTTAAATATTTAATGCTCATAATTATAATAAATATATAATATAAACAGAATGTCTTTATAGTTACTTTATGCATTGATTTCAATAGAATTTTTATTAGAATTATATAAATCGAATGTTTTTTTGGATAGGTTAAAACGACGCTTCACGTGAATTTCAATAGTTTCGTTTATATTTTGGATATTTAAGTGTTTTTTTATAGAAATTACGTAAATAATTATGCCTTTATTTATAAACTTAATTGAATTTATTCAGAATTATATAAAAATAATATCTTCATAGTTTAAGCGTGGATTATAATTTGTAAAAGAAATGATTTTATATATAATTTGATGATGAAGTAAAGATATAATTTATTTTGTTGTTTAAGCGAAAGTCTTTATAAAAATGGCTGTGTGGTAATAAATTAAGTAAAAATATATAAAGTAAAGCTTAAAAGCCGATTTCAAAAAAAAAATTAACTGCTTCTTATTAAAATTATATAAATAGTATACCTATATTTATATAATAAAAAGTTTCATATTTGTTTTTATAAATACTAATATCTTTATAGTTACTCTACTTTATAGTTTATCTACTTTTAGCAGATAGTGTAAAAACCTGAACCCAACCTAGTGTCAAGACACTCCGTTCTTCACTTTCCACCTGTTGTCGAGACATTGCGTTGAAATCATAATTGTTGACATATAATGTTAAATTTGAATTTAATTTTTTTTTTGTTTATTCTAATGTACATCATTTTGACATTTGTAATAAATACTTGGGATATTAGTTATAAAATGTTATTTTAAATATTAATTCGTAACTTATCGAATTGAATGGATATTATAAATAATTTCCATGAATAATACGTAATCGTATATATACTAAGGTTTAAAGTTGCGTCTTTGCTTTAAAAAAATTATAATTGCTACTTTTTACTCCACACTTGCTGACCCGGTGATCTTTATACCGCCTTAGAATTAAATAATGTGTCAAAATTCAATTAAAATGAACAGAAAGCCAAAAAAATACGCAAGGATTTTTTAAAAGCATAAATACATCACATATCAATCTCATGGTTTAGACAGATAGATATTGTTTGGGACAGGACAAGGAAACTTTATTACACAAACTTCTAAAGACTGGCCTTTCGAATCTTTTATCGTCATCGTAAATGCAGGGGAAATTGTACACGCTTTAAATCAAATGGTAAGTCCGACCCAGAAATCCTCTTCTCTCTATTTTCCTATGATGATCGTAGCCTCGATGACATTAGCTGTTTCACAGTCAGTCTTGTTTCATTGCACAATCAATGTTGATTAATGTTACGCATCATCATGACGACTGATCGTCTTTAAAAAAAAACTTTTTTGTAAATTGTGAGTTGAAGTCTAGGAATCCTACTGAATTCAAAAACTCTGTGGGATAGCTAACTATGTCATCCTGGTTTATAACTGTATCAACTGATAATGAAAAGAACTATGTCGAGATCCGGTCTCATTTCTCTAATCGTTGGATATTTGTTGAAAACAAATGACGATGATATTTGTTGTCAAATATTTATAGCGCGTTTACAAATTTTCTTAAAAAGCGAATAAATATTAATCTAAAGATCAAATGACCGGCCAAGCTATTGGATACATAGGTGATATATTGTTTAATTATGTCGCCGAATTTTACTTTTCCGAGGCTTTAATATTCCAGTCTAGCTATTTTTCCTTGCGTTGTATATTCAGCGTGATGAGTATGTTGGTGGGATTGGTGTCACCAAGCCCATGCAAACGAAGTTCCAGGCAGTTACTAGTACACATTAAAGTATATATTATTTGAGGATATATCCGTAAGAATTATAAATTACTGATTACGATGTTTTTATTCGTAACTTCTTTGGTCCCTGACATTATTACAAACGTATATTTACTGAAGTCGTACTACTATAAGACTATACAATTCATTTTCCGTAACGTCAAAAAAAGTTTCTCTAAACGGCTAATAAAGAAAACTAGATGTACTGATGGTGCGTAAACAACGCGTCGCCTTAGCAACATGCATGTCAATATATATTAAACACATGGTGGTCTGTTAAATTTATCTTGTTTGACAAAATGCGACGTACGTTTGTCCCAATGTAACCCAGCATGGGCGGAGAGAAAAGACCCTATGAAAACCCGACACTTTGATTTAGAGTTAAAATGCGTTAAGTGTTTAATATCAAAAAAAAAACTTTCTATATCTTCTTATAATCACTAGTTAGTGATGTAACTGTGACAAGTGTTTGTAACGTCCCATTTGAATAGAGAATATTTTGACGATGATTCCGATGAGTCCCGATAATAATTTATTTGTCTTAAGGTTAGCAAATCTGATTGTCAAGCCTATCTAGAATAGATATTAATGTGATGGGCCTTGTATATATGTATGTACTGGATGTTACCTGTTTAATCTAGCAAAATCGCAAAATCCATTTTTAAAGAACGGCTACTAACTATAAAGTTCCTGATTTCGATATTTCATGATGAGTGACCTCGCCTTTACATAGGTATATACTTAGGCGGGCCATAAATACAGTTATAATTAAAAATAAACAAAATATTACTTTTGAATTTGGAATCTGTCATTTTTGAATGATTATTAATGATACTAATAATAAAATTCTTTATTGCACTTAATATTTACAGCTCACGTCAGTATATATAAAATAAAATACATGTTCAACGGTGGCCTTATCGCTATAAGCAATTTCATACAGGCAACCAATAATGAATTAGAGATTTGTTGTTCAAGAACGGAGAAAGGTGCAAAAAGTATTGGTATGAGTATAAATATACTTATATATAATATTAAATTAAGATTTCTACACATACAACAGATATTTATTAAGATATATACATACACAAACATGTATACATACTAACGTACATATATATATATATATATATATACGTAATATAAGTACATACACAAAATACGCACATAACGTATTATAAGGTCAGTTTATGGGTCTTGATTTAAATAGTACTGTTTGAGATGAGACTCTTGAGATTCTCAAATTATTAACACTCGCACTGTGCTCCAAGCAAATATTGTCTAACAAAACTGAAGGTAGAGGTATTTGAAACAATTGTTTAGAGTTATCAAATACACATACTTGAGACTTACTTGGGTTTAAAGAAGAAGATGAAGATAGTCCAGACGATTTGCACGAGTTACAAATTATATGTGGATCAGAATTAATTATAGTGACGGCGCTAGAGAAATACGATTAACAGATACGGTTGTATAAACCTGTAAGTCATCAGCGTAGAGGTGATAAGTTGATGATATGTTTTGAGTGATAGTGTTAATGAAAATGGAAAAGAGCAAAAGTGAAAGCACTCCTCCCTGTGGGACCCCAGCGTTGATGTAACTTAGCGAAGATTGCCTTCAGTCAAGTTTAATACTTTGTCTGCGACCGTGAAAATATTAATGGACATAAAAATTGCTAGCATTATTAAAATCTAAAAGAACTAGTAAAGTGATAGGTGGTTGTCAATATCGAATCTAATGCCGTCGCAGACTTTATTAAGTGCTGTGACTGTGCTGTGGCCAAGGCGAAACCCAGATTGAAAGGGGACAGGCTATTATTTTTATGTAAAAATAAGTATACTTGCTCATCCAAAATATGTTCAATGACCTGAGATAGAAAAGGGATATTCGGGCTTGGTCGATACTCAGAGAAGAATGTTGATTGGATATTTTAAGAATAGGGATCACTATTGCGAGGCGCCAAGCGTCGGAAATTCAAAAGAGGATAAGGAATAATTTAAAATGTGAGACAAGATAGGAAGAACAGCATTAGGAGATAACATAATCATTCACCGAGATATTTTATCATACCCAGTAGCATCAGACTTGATAGCTTTGACAAGTTTACGTAATTCTGCTGTTGTAATATCCATGAAAAGGAAGAGGATAGAGTTAATGGTTTAAAAAGTGATAATGAATTAATGTGATTAAATGACAATAAAATAAAATTTCGCGCCAATATTTTATAAAATAGTTTGTAATATTAAAATGGATGGAAATGGTGATAAAGAGAACCGAGTCGATGTGATTGCATTACATAAAGTAGGTATGGTGCCAAATACATTTTTTTAAATCTCCATACGCTACTAGTTATATGTTGGTATGGTATTAGTTAACTGTTTCAGTACCGGGCTATTGATAGGTACAGTGAAACCTTTGTCTGTGACTGAAAAAGATCTGGCTATCCTCGTAGTGTTCGTACTAAAAAAGCCGATCAAAGCAGTAAGGTAATAATTGGAAAAAATCTTGTTTTTCGAACAAGATTTCGCAAAAGATTTTATCTCCAGAGATGAAGACAGCACCTCGAACCATGTCACGTATTTTAAAAGATTACTTAGACTTGCAGCCTATAAGAGACGCACTGGTTAATTTTTAACTGATCATTTAAAAAAGAATAGGATTTTAAAATCCAAATAACTATTTAAGCAGTACACAAAGACCTCCGTCACAGAAAATTGTTTAAGGTTAAGAAATTTCTTACAATTGAGCAATATTTTAACAAAGAAAATGATTGTATTTATTCTGAAAGCTCTAAAGAAGCTTCCCAATTAGTCCACTGAGTACAACGTGGGCATTATCCGACTTCAGTGATGCTTTGTTGGCTATGAAAGAGTGACTGAGCTATATGTTTATGAAAAACGTATCAAAACATCGGACCAAGTGTATCAAGATATCATTTTTGAGAAGGTCCTTTCAGCAAGACTCGGCGCTGGGTCATATAGCTCGATCCACTCAATCTTGGTTACAAACGAACGTTCCAGACTTTAGTAGAGCTGAACACTGGCCGTAATCTACTCCTGATCTTAATCCACTGAAATGTGATTTATGGTCAGTTTTAGAGAGTAAGGTTTGCTCCAAACGCCATGATAATTTGGAGTCCCTAAAACAATCCATACGATGTGCAGGGAAGACTTTTCCCATAGAAAGAGTGCGTGCTGTTATTAATAACTGGCCTCTACGTTTAAAGGACTGTATTGCAGCCAACGCAGACCAATTTCAAGAATGAGCTTTATATATTTTAATGGTATTATATTAGTCATAAAATGTCTTGAAAATCGTCATTACCAATTTCATTATTTTATAATCTTTTTATCTTATGGGGAATTGAGAGATCTGCTACCAGACACACTGTAAATTATATGAGAATGGAGTTTTGCAGAAGTTATTTAACGTGATGGATAATTTCTTTATCATAATGTATATACAAGTCCAAATGCAACTCCTCCGATTTTTTTGGGCAATAAATGAGTTTTTATTGTTTGATTCGTTTACACATCAAATTTATCTTGTCTTTCAAATGCGTTTTCATCTGCAAAATAAAAATATTTTTTTATTTTCAAAATACATTTCGTTTTTAAAAATCTAAATTAAAAAAGATTAGTATAATATACATATAAAATAGGAGCATTCCATGAGCTGAAAGCTCTAAAATGTTGAGCCATAGTCGGTGGTAAATTATTTGACGTTCAAAAAATGAAGCTATATTCTTATCTCTGGAATGGCTGGACCGATTTTGACGGGACTTTCACTGGAAGAATGCTGATGTAATATGGATTAACTTAGGCTACCTTTATTTTAGAATTGCACGGAGATGAAGTCGCGGGCACAGATTGTTTTGAATAAAATTATTAGAATTTTACACAGACTACACGCAAACGAAGGACGCTAACTAGTATACAATAAAATGTAGTTAAGGTAGCGTTAGCACACTCATTCAGGGGCAAGACTGACGTCGTCACATTGACGATTTCCCTTACAGGCGCTCTGTAGAATTGCACATCGAAGCCACATTAGGTCCGGTTTGAGGCAACAGTATGCATGCGGGACGCGACACTGTTATATGTATATTTAAACATCAAGTATGATTTTCATAACATTGTTATATACCAAGTGTAAGTATGTAGTTTAAAGTGTTCGTTTATATTAATGTGTAGTAAGTAGGTAATCTAAGGATCTTTTCAGCTTCACGCTTATTCCTGCTTTGCGATGCGGGAAAATTTCGTAAAGCTAGGTAGCCAAAGAGAACCTAGTTACAATATACTCTGTTCTCTACTTTTATTGTGACATTGATAACGCTGCGCTTGGCCATACTTGAGCGGGGAAACGAAAATTTAAATGGGAAACGGAATTGTTTTTTTTTTGCAAATATATGTAAATAACTAAATTATTCATGAGTAATCAATCTTAAGGCCATCATCTTCTATTTAACAGCTCTTATGAATTTGCTATCATATTAAACACATTATGATGGTAATTTTCTTTCAGCTCCTCGCTTCATCCCGCAGCAGGGTGATCAGAGAGTTGCGCGACTTAGCAACAAAGCAAAATTCCAGACATCACGTGTTCAGTGGCGGACTTCAACGCCGCGCTTTATCTTGTTTTCTTGAGCGAAGAAATGAAAATAATTAAGTTATGATCAATCGCCGAGTAGGAATCGACTCCATAACCATTGATTACAGTGAACCATACACTGTCTCACTTTGCCACAATGGCCTCTCTTGGACAATGGTATATAAAACCGGAATAATCATAAACGGGGTTTTATATGAAATATGAATATATTATTATTAGTTACGAAGAGTAGTACTTGCTTGTTGTACTTTTATATTGCTTATATATTTTATCTACCCGTATTCACACGTACAACTCTTCTATTGTAGAAGTTATAATACGATGAAAATTTTAAATATTATTACAAGGGACAAAAAAGTCGGAAGCGAACTTAAAAAAGCGATAATGAGTTTTTGAATAAGATTATATATACTGTTATTGGCTGAAGACTACATTATTGATAGTTTTAGCAGCTTATTGTAATACTGGCAGTCTGTTGAGTTTAATTCAACAGTATAATATAATATACATATTGTTTCTCATATATAAGTATATGAATTATATGAATCAATGAAGATATATATTAAAATTATTGTTATCATTATACTTGTTAAAAAATAATTAAACACAGCAGAATTAAAACCTGCACTTCTTGGAAACCGTCCAAGTTCTCTAGCCAAAATTATAATATTTTTTAAATCTAAGTGTGTAAATAATACTTATTTTAAATAAAATAATAAGCTATTTGATGTTCTTGTCTTTGTCTTATAATATCGACTGCGGCGATAAGATAACTAATGAATACATATTTCTAAGTACATAAATACATAAACAAGTAATGGCCTTGTGATGCAGCGGTGACGTAATCTGAAAATGAATTTTATTTAAATCCCCTTTGAAGGAAAATAACATTAAAAACATGAGTGTATACTCAGGTCATGTTGTTCAAAATACAGCGTTAGGTTCCGCGTGAAGGAAACACTTTCGACTCAGTTCAGCAGACTCGACGTACTTAAAGTTATTAAGTTGCAAGGAGAATAATTGTAGGAACCCAATATTTTGAAAATAAATTTTACACACAGTACCGTGTATACGCGTTATACGCGTTGCCAACTACTACTGGCATCTTTAAATACGTGAAAAGTGAAGAGATCAAACGACGTATCAGTCAGTGTACATGCATTGCTGACTGATTGAATTATACGTTTAGTTATCCTAGCAATCAATTTTAATTCTATATATGACTTATAATTTAACTTCTATACATATTAATTTAGTTGCCTACAGCACGTTTCTTGCGTCTTTGACTCATGCCAACTAAGTACTTGAAATAATAGATATAGCCTTTTAAGAACTTTCAAATACAATTGCTAGTTCCTGAATTTGGCGTGTTCAAACAAACAAAGAAATTCTTCTTTATTGTATTAGTATAGAAAAAAATATGTTTTGGCCATCGTGGCGCAGTGTTACAGGGTCTGACTGTATTCGCAGTGATTGAGGATAAGGTTCCCACTTGCGGGAATAAGTATAATTATATTATTTTTATTTCTCTGCTGTAGTGACACGACAAAGCGCGCGCGGCGAGGAGTGACTATTCAACACACAATGTGTTGGTTTGGACGGAAAGCGGAAACTGACACTGTTAATATAGAACCCAGAACAGTTATTTCTATCAGCCCAACTAACTAAACCTACCATACCAACCTACCCACTAAACCAACAGGATATAAGTTAAATCACTTCAAATCTACCATAAATAACAAGTTGCATATTCGAAAATGGGACAGCTAAGTGTTTACAAGTTACGAGTGTGAATTATTTACTTATCAAACGTTCTATATTGGAACGGAGGGCAATAGCTTAGTTTCCTCGAAGTTTGCATTCAATAAATATAACTTGGAGTAAACGCGATATTGTGGAACGAATTGTTGATTAAATATAGTTATTACTTTAGTACAAATATTATTATTTAATGAGATTTTTTTACGCTTTTTTGTTATATACCTGTCTACCCATCTATCTATTAATGTAAGAAATTTTTACGCTATTTTAAAGTCAATATATATATATATACATATATGATATCGCATAGCAGGGAAGTAAGAGAGGACCTAGTGTCAAGACACTCCGTTCTACAATTTCTGGCCGAATTCGAGACATTGAAAATAATTGAAATACACTCAATCCTCCTCGGTTCGATTTTCGAAAATAATTTAACTTCACGCCTATTTGAAGTATAATAAATATGAAGTAAAACGATATTTTCTTATTCTATACGTAAAATAACAACTGTTTTAGTAATACACGCTTCTATTCTAACAAGTGACTAGCCGTAACACACCCCCGCACAGTTTTGTGGAACGTGACGCTGTATTTAATCAGGGCATAAATGTAGGTCTGCACTATATCTAGATCATTGAGAAATTTGTATTCATGGAGAATTTGAAATTGTTTTAGTTAAACACTAATAACGCCATAGTGGAGCAGTTCGAAAACATAACCGTTAGTAATATGTTCGATTTTAATTTGGGGGTAACTTATCCCAGGGGTATGAAAGTGGGTTCATATATTCAAGGATGTGAGAACCTACTATATCGGTTTCCAATTCTGGTTACGGATATAAAATTATTTCCGTTCGTTTCGTATAATTTCAGTTAAGTATATTAAAGTTTAGAGAAATATAAGTAAATTTCGGCCAATTATTATCAATTACTTTCTGATTTATATATAAGGTATTTACCCTTCAAGATGCCTTTATTTTTTATATATCGATAGTATCGGTTACGGTTACGGAGATTTATTAAGTCCCTAGAATTAGGTGAAGTAACGCAACGATTTTCTCCATCTATCCTGACAAGTCAGACGAAAATATTTGACATATACAAAACAATAAAAATTCGAACCCACAACTGTGCAGTCGAAACGAGTTAGAACTACATCATTAATAATGCATAAAACTGCTGTAAAAAATGTTGCTAGGCAGAAGTCCTGATTTCACTGACTGATATCATTCGATTAAACAAGACCAAAGCAAAGCATGATATATGAGTACCTACCTACTACAAAAAGATTCGCTGCGCTTTAATATTTTATTTATTTTTTATGACGTCCTTAAATTCGCAGCTTTTAGAAATAATGAATGAATACTGTACAAAACAGAAATCAAATACAACTATGTAAAAAGAAAATATTTTACACTAAGTATTTACACATCCAAAGTAAGTTTTTAATCTAAAAGCTTTATAAACTACAAGTTTTATATAATTCTAAATTGAAATGGTACTAACAAAAGCTAATTTTATTATTTAGCTTTAAAAATAATTGTCTTTTACTGTCTACATAAAGTTTTCAATCAATTTAATACAGTATAATCTGTGTATAAAGATTTTATAACAGAAATAAACTATTATAAAATCACCGCCTACTTTAAATTATTAAATGAAACGTAGTTTTATTATTTAAAACAAGAAACGTACAAAAAATTTACGAAAATGTGACAAATATTTATAAGTTTTACGTAACAAAAGAATATATCATAATTAATTATTACAGATAAATAGATTTAAAAAAAAACAAAAATCCAAGCATTTCTCGAATTTTGCATTGTAGGCAAAGAGAACCCAGCGTTAAAACACTCCGTTCTCCACTTACCGCCCAATGTGTAATATTGTAATATGTGCAATATTGCCAATATACACAGATGAAAAAGTTCTTCCACAAAGTATAATTTAAGCACGCAATCATTACGTAAAATCAAACGCAGCTCGTAATTTAATAAATTTTTCTTAATCGATTATTAATCTTACTTTGTTTATTAAAAGTTAAGCACAAAGTTTTCATGGTGACCAATCAATCAATTTAGTGTTTGAAAGTACGTACACACTAAACTACACTTATAAGTACAAAGGTAAAGGTATAAGTAAAAAAGAAAGAAAAAACAGGTTTAAAATAGTGTTCTTAAAAAAAATGATATCGTAAGCGAATCTGTCCAAGTGCCCATGTGTGCATTTTTTAAGTAAATGGGACGACAGTGAAGAAGTAAGTCAAAAAGGCGTTGTAAGTTGAAAAAATATATATAGTCGAATCGATAATTACAACTTAATATAAATTAAAATATTCTCTATTCAAATAGGCAACTGGCTGCATAGGCAAAAACGAAAAAAATTGGAATCGTCATTTTATATAAACAGTCAGTATTGTAAGTCCTAACGGAAGGCACAGTTGTATACCTGCTTATTGGGATCAAATCAATATCTGTGAAGCTTAAATACCACTAGGGGGATATTGAGTTTAACAAATACCCAATCGAACAAAACACTCTATAGGAGAAAAGCGGAAAAGTGTATAGAAAGACTATGTGGAGGTCATTATAGCCCAGTTAGGTCGACTGTAAACGCGTTAGGTGTGGGTTCGACCTCCATAAAGGGAAATGATAATAATAAAAAAACCTCCGTTTTGACAAAGCGTGGCGTTAAGTTCTACCACTCAACACGCAATGTCTCGCATTTGGGCGGGCGAATGTTGAAAAAGTATTTTCTTTTGAAATAGCGACACTACTTATAGCTAAAGACAACAAAAACAAATGCCAAACAGTGACTTTTATAAGGTAGGTATATTAAATTTCTTGTCGTTAGGAAATCCCAATGAGTAAGCCGGCAATTGATAAGGACGCTGTGATTCCTTTGTTGATCTTTAAGAGATTGATGCAGGATATTTTAACAATTTTATAATTTTATATATATCTATATATACCTACGTGGTGTAAATATATACAATATTATATATTATATTATATTAATAATTTATAAATGTATAAAACGAGTATTTTCTAAGACAAACTGCGACGTTGAGTTCCAACCATTCAACAATCAATGTCTCTATTTCGGGCGAAAATGGAGAACAGAATTTCTTGACACTACGTTCTCTCTGGTAACCCAGCTAGGCAAGAATTTCTCCACTTTATAGACTTCGATATATTGGGTGTTGAGTGGCAGACCTCAACGCCGCATTTTATTTTGTTTACCAGAGCGGAGAGTTGAAAATAAATAAATTATGATTATTATGAATTATGCACCCACAACACAGCGATTACAGTCAGGCGCGGCCACAATGGTTGAATGGATGAATACAATATTACAAAAAAGAAAAAAAAATCTAACACGGTCTTAGTAGTCACAAAATAAATAAATAGTTAAAATAAAAACTAAAAATAGTAGAATTTCAAAAATAATTTAATTTGTCACATATTTACACCATAAGCGTTATTTAGCAAGATTAATGGGCTCAAGTGGAACTGGGTTTGTTTGTTACTCACGTGTCTTAAGTTCAAGTTCAAGTACTTGACAATTTTTAAATTTCCATATTTAGTTATGACTATCGTAGTTAAAATATGTTCGTGTCATGACTTGAGTCAGAGTTAGACTGACAGGAAGTAAGGGTTGGGGCATGCCTCTATAAGCTCCACGCTTTCACGTTTTTTCCGCATAGCAGCAGCAAGCAGAGACAGTTTAGTGCCAAAATCAAAATATTCTTTAATCAAATAGGCTATTGCAAGCACTTTTGAATCGTCAATTAGCAATCGTTCAATCATTATAAAATGTCAGTATTGTCAATCCTAGCGGCAGCTACCACCGGCTCGGAAGGCAGTTCTACCGAGCCGACGGAGAGAAACTCAAAACACTCCATTCTCCGCTTTGGCCTCAATAAGCAGTGTCTCTGGTGCAAAGTGGAGACCGGAGTAACTTGTCACTAGATTCTATTTGGCTGTGAATAATATGTGAAAGGAATACGCCAATAAATATTCTTTTATACCGATTTTCAACTAAGCAATGAATCTATTTTCAATAATCTCACTCCACTGCCGTATTCTTTTTTTTCAAGACCAATTTTATAACAACAGTTAGATGAGGCAATCAACTTTTGAACTACCCATTTCGTGTTTTATATTTTACTTTAATAAATAAATAAGTACTTTATATATTTTATTGGAGAAAACTCTATGTCCCCAAGGACTGTAAAGCAATAGAATTACAATGCTGAATTTTCAATATATCTCTAAAATTACAATGAATTTATTGCAGCTACTATTAAAAACATAAAATACAATTAATTTGGCAAAGTAATATATACAGTGATTTGATTAAAATATCTATGTGAAAGGAGAACCTTATAAGACTTGACCCAATTAATAAAACTAAATTAAGAAAGCTTAACTAATAGTCTCTAGCAGAAATAAACTCAGATTTACGTAAAACAGCTACACCTTTCATTAATTGCGTAGTAAAACGCGGACAAGGTCTCGTCAACAAAATTAAGCCTATAAACAGAGATCTAACAACTATATTACGAAGTTATCTCTATAAACAATTCTACACTAAAATTCTGTTAAAACGTGGCAGTTTGTATAACATTTTAAAAATTATCATTTTTTTTGCGGAATGACCAGAGTTGACCTAATTTAAGATACCCAGTCTTCCGCTTTGCACTTCAATTCTTGACATAGGGTGTTGAGTGGCGGAACTCAACGCCGCGCCTTGTTTGACCAGAGCAGGGACAATTAAAATATAATTATTCCCCAACTAATGTATAAATCCATAATTATCGCCGTAACAGTTAGAAGCTGTCCTATTGAATTGCCAGGAAGGATGCTATTATGTAATATTGGATTAGGTTTTTTTAGAATTACTTTTATACTAAGGATTATAACATTACTAAAATCCATATAAAAACGTTATTTATTAATTAATTATCGATGTTACTTGGAGAGACTCCAAGAGTCGCTCTCCGGTCGAATCTACGATTTAATAAAAAATCTGCTTTACCTACCTAATGTCTAAAATTAGGCGGATAGTGGAGGTGCCAAAAAATCCTGATGAATAAACTTACAAAAGGTCATAAGTTATCTGTGTCTTATATAATAAGGAAATATTAAGCTACCCAATGAATTTTATAGTGTGGAATTTGTACATTTAAGTTATAAATATCTAACAATGAATTTTCATTGCATTTTGGTGCGTCATACTTATTGTATTATATAACGGTCTATACTTGCACAACCTAAGCCCTCAACTATAAAAAAATAGTTTTTTGACAAAAACATACCGAAAATGGCACCATATTTAAGTCCTGCGTTAATTTGGGACAATGTTTTGTTACAACTTCGGTCAAAATTGAAACATATAGGTTCGTCAATATTCATTATATTTGATATCAATAATTTGGTCATAGTTTACACAATACATATATAAAGATAATTAATGTACAAAATTTAGCTTATTTAATGTTTAAAATCTGTTTACTTCCATCATTAGTTCGACCATTAAACATTACACTAGTAGACTCGTGCAACTTCGTCTGCGTCACAAAAGGAATACATTTTCCACCTTTTTGTAACATTTTTCATTGGTACTTCGCTATTATTAGTCAAAGCGTGACTTTTTATATATACTTAGTATTGCCATAAATATTGTTACAAAGAAAAACAATATTGTGTATTGTACGTAACATTTGTTACTATTACAGTGAGCTAGTTTAAAACATTGATATAAAACACATTAAAAATACATAAGGCTTATTCCATTAGCTGCATTACAGTCATTTAAACGTTGTGGCCAGTTATCAATAGCAGCACGCACTCTTTCTGTGGGAAAATTCGTTACTGCCAATTGTATAGTTTGTTTTAGGGACTATAAATTATTATGGCGTTTAGAACAAGCCTTGTTCTCGAAAACTGATCACAAATCACAATCCAGTGGATTCAGATTAGCTCTTATGAAGTCCGAAACGTTCATTTCTAATCAAGATTGGATGCATCGAGCTTTATCACGCGGCGCCGAGTCTTGCTGAAAGGACCATTCTTGGTTCATGCTGTCTTTAATGGGGCCTAACTACTTTCTCAAGAATGGTATCATGATACACTTATGCCAATGTTTTGATTCCTTTTTCACAAAGATATGGCTCACCCTTTCATAGCTAACACCCCACTAAAACATAACTGAATTCGGATAATGCCCACGTTGTACTCTGTTGGCTAATCGGAAAGCTTCTTTAGAGCTTTAGGCATAAAAACAATAATTTTGTTTATTAAAATACGCTATACCGCTAAAGTAGTTGTATTAATTTTACCACCCTTTTTTTATTTAAATTATCAGTAAAAAATAACCAGTACATCTCTTGAAGGCTACAAGTACTAATGACTTAGTACTTGTAGCCTCTTTTAAAATATGTGACAGGGTTCTAGGTGCCATTTTCATCTCCCGAGATAAAATCATTTGCTTTTTTCATTGTACCTATCATTAGCTCGATACATAAACATTTGTCTAATACCAAGCGTATGGACGATTTTAAAATTGTATTTGGCACCATATCTACTTTATGTAATGCAACAAACGATTCGTTTGTTCTTTATCACCTCACTTCATTTTAATATCACAAAATATAAGCGCGAAAATAAGAAAACACAATAAACAATCATATAAAAATGAAAGATTCCTAATTCAAAAGCAAAATTTTGCTTATTTTTAATTAAAACAGTATTTATGGCCAGACTAAGTAAAGAGCACGCATAAAGTGCTAGTCCATAACAAATATTAGATCACGTCAAGTTTTTTTCTACATAGGAGGATTTTCTGCATAAGCAAGCAAGGAGCAAAGAGAACTTAGTGTCAAAAAAATCTGTTAACCGCTTCCGTCAATACTTGTAGGAAAAGCTGTTATAACCTATTTTCTACGCGAGTATAATTTCAGTTATCATAAAAACACATTAGAAATACATTAAACTCATAACATAAATATTACACTACTGTGTGTAATATATTATACTTTTGTACAAAGTGTGTGTTTTAGTCATGTACACGTTGTTAACCCATATGGCGCGTCAGCGGGTACATAGTGGCAGATATAACAAATTCGTTTTTTTTAGAAAGTAACAATGAAGATTTCAATATCATGTATAAAAATAAATAAAATTATACATTATATATTTGGCACTCTTTCAAGATCACCGTTAGTCTTAATCAGGAGAATATGCAGCGTTGTAGAAAATTAATTCTCTTACCACTATGGGTAATTCAATACTCATACACTACACTAAAAATATTTGTATGTGTAGAACCTCACGACAAGGTATTTTCTGTCATATAGAAAATTAAATAAATAAATTAATAAATTAAATAAATTATGTAAAATTATTATATTTTATTTATTGAGTTACATAGAATTCCTTATATCATTTCTTTCTTCATCATTTTTCCTTTGCGAGCAACACAAGTATTACCTCAATAAAAATCCAAAATGATCAAATCCATACAACTGTCATTAAGATTAAACAATAACTGTGAAAACTATATTTTTTCCCAGCTTCACACTTTATTTCGTAATGCGGTGTAGGCAGAGAAAACTAAGCTACTAGTGTCAAGACTCTCCGCTCTCCACTTTCCGCCCGAATTTGAGACATTGCATGTTAGCTGTCGGAAATCAAAGCCGTACTTTATCTCACCAGAGCAGGGAAATTAAAGTAATTGAAATATAATCATTCCCTCTGATGATGGCGATGAAAGGCGATCGAATACACAACCATGGCATGGAAAACTATTATTATTTAATATTAATAATCCGTAACAAAAAAATATTGTAAAAAGAATCTTAAATTAATAATTTCATACAACTATAACAAACAGATAAGATATTATATTACATCGCTTTCCAACATTATTTAGTGATACACAGCTCGCCGCGATGCAACGCTTGAATAAGTACGGAGAATGTGCTATAACGCCCATATATTTTATATTGTTTCTTACAATGTAATCATAATTCACTTGGACGTATATACAAAATTTGTAAGACGATAATAATAGTTTGCGTTTCAATAACGTTAGGTTTCACCATTACATTGTTTAGTATGTATGTATAAAATCACATGATGCGTTATTAAAAAAATAAATAATTCAAATAACATATTTAATCGTAGGCCATTGTCACGCAGTGGGACAGCGTCTGACTGTAAGCTCGATTGGTTGAGGGTTCGATTCCCATCTGACAGATTGATCATTTATATTTAAAATATTTTCAGTTCTCCGCTCTGGTACCAAAGATTTTGTTTTCAGTGGAGAAGTGTAAAACGGAGTGTCACACTAGGTTCACTAGGGACACTAGGTTCTCTTTGACTACCCTGCTATGCGGGAAAAAGCGTGCAACTAAAAATAAATATTTCGTATTGCAGAAACCTAATTAGTGGTTACTTAACTAGTAAAGTACATTAGAAGTAGAGTTGTAGAGTAGAGTACCACTGGGGTTAAAGTTTACTCGTATGTGCTTTCCGCGTGTTGTGAGACAATGCTAGCAGATGGGTAAGCGGGTAGTGAAATAACTTATATACTGACTGAGATCTGACAGATAAGACTTAGATCGCCTTTTGCTCAGAATAAGTAGTTTTTGAACATCGCTTACTTAAGGATAACTTTTTGTCATAATATCACGAAGATAAAAAGCTATGTTACTTCAAAGACATGATAGTAAGTGTTCATATATTACTTATTTAATATATTTATTTCCGCACTTCTTATCTATATACAATTTAGCTATGTCAATCTCATAATTTTCTTTAAAAAGTAATATAAAGATTTATCATCACGTAAAAATGTAATATTTATCTATATACATATATAAAAGTGAAACGACGATTCATAACAAAATTTTGAGAATCGCTTGCCGTACCAACATGAAATTTGTCAAGGAGGTACTTTATACTTAGTAGAAGAACAACAGATTTTGCGACAAGGCCTGATAAGGAGCTCTCACAAGTTTCATTCTCCTGCATTTCTGCAAACTTGAAATTTAGCAGAGATATTATGTATTGCTACGCCGAGGAAGTTGCGGGCAACAGACAGCACAATATAAAAACTATGCTAGCATTCAATGTAACATCGCATCTGTCCCACAAAGGAATCAAACCTATTTAAGATAATTACATCAATGCCGTGCTTGATAATTGACTAATGGTCGTTAGGTGACTATACGGCTGAGGCATTCGTTGCTATTCAACGTTTATCCAATTACGGAGAGAGAGAATATTTTAAAATATTTAAAGTTCTATTCACACACATAGGAAATTGACAAACATTTTTTGAAAACGTATAGAAAAATTTACCGCAGCGGGAATCGAACCCTCACCTCTTGAAATCGTACAAGAGTTGAGTGTTTAATAGAAATGTTTGTATCTTTATTATTTTTCAAGACGAGAGAAAATATTTTTTTCAGCTTCACTTGCCTGCATTTAGCGCTGTTTGGAAGAAACTACTTACGTATCATAAACGTATTGTAAGTATTATTTTATAACGTGAACTCGATTGAATATATTTATTCATATAAAATTTTACTAATCCACAATTTCTAACATACATATATCCTCGTAATAGTACCGGATATATTCATCTATTCAAATAAATAAAATTAGAGTGTCTGTTTATAATATTAAAATAACCGTTATGTTACTAAATACATCTGTATATATACACGGTATATATACCAAAATAATATATTTTATATGTCTTGTTCTTATTATATTTTGTCTGACTGTCTGTTTGTTCCGGCTAAGCTCTGGAACGGCTGGATCGATTTTGAAGGACTATCACTGGCAGATAGTTGATGTAGTAAGGCGTAACTGAGGTTACTTTTTTTTTGCTGAAGTCGCGGGCATAGCTATTATACTATAAAGTACATTTTTTTTTAAATTGGAATCTTTGTTTATCTTCAAACATTTTACATGGTACGGAATGAGTATAAAGTGATTAGTCCCCTAGAGAGTCAGTACTATTTTGTATATTTTATTAAATATTAAGAATGTTGTATTCGACGATAACTATATAAGATATGATACTATAACATTATGATAACTAATATTTTATTCAAAACTACTTTTCGTCCGCAATTTCGTTTGCGTGGACTTCATGAATGCTTATTACTTATGGTTCTATCTACCGTGGTTTCGACTTTAAGATGTAAAAACTCGTTGTTTCACGTTCCCTTAGGCAATTCCGGAGATCCTCTCTAAGTACTTTCCTACAGTCTTAAAGGAGCCTTCATACAGAATATAGACTTAAAAAAAAAAGAAAAAATTAATCAAAATAAATCTCAAATTGTTGTGGGATTACTCTAACATAGGTTAAAAACATCTTATTCAAGGTACATGGAACAAAATGAATGCAAAAAGTAAGAAACAACCCTGAAAGCATTTTCACATTGTTCATGCTATAATAACAACTTACATGCTTAACGTAGAAAATACTGTATTCTAATATGATTCTGATGATGAATTTTTAAGCAGATCAAGACGGACAGACGAAGAAGTGGGTTGTCTTACATATATATCCAAGTGAAACTGATGGTACTGGAACAATGGTATGTAACTGCTGTTTCTTCTTTTGGTGCCAAAAGATGAATCATGATTATTATAACGTGGTGAAGTCCAAAGTCTTACTTGGTCCTAGGAAATTTGAACGGGCATCAAGTACGATAACGCTAAAAATGCAGCACCAGCATTTTACTATACCTTATTACAATTAAGGTAAAACATTAATTTACAAAGGTAAAACGTACAAATAAAATACTTAATATAAAAATTTTGTGAATATTCTTTCGTTACTCTAGCTTACGCAACTGCCTAACGCAAAGTCTAACCGACCTTGACAGTCACTACGAAATCACGCTTTTATACGTACCTATGAATTTCATAGCAACAATAATACGGGAAAATCTGTTTATAAAAATTTATACATTCGTTTTTTACTTGAACTTATTCTAATATACTAATTTATTTTAACCTAAACAGCTTAAAACTTGTCGTTATTCTTAATTAGTCTGAGTCGAACTTCAATCGCATTTTACATATATAGATAAACTTATATAGAAAATAATTTATATGTATTTACATTTCACTTTCGTGGAGGGTTTTTAATTTAACGAAAGTTAATTATTAAAATATTATACTATAATAGATATTAATGCAATTTTTTATAAGATGAAACTTCAACCATCTAAGAAAAAGAAAGAGAAAGCTTGAAAATGAGAATTTCTTCTTCTCTTTTTTACATTCCTATATTGTTTAACAAGCCAGTTCATAAATAGATATATTTATACACTGGCTGGTTAAAGAATGTAGAAACTTACGCACTTTCCAGCATAGCAATGTAATGGTTAGAGAGTACCTAGTGTCAAGACTCTCCGTTCTTAACTTTCCACCTAAATTCGAGACATCTGTTGAGTGGCGGACCTTAACTTGTTCACCATACAACGGGCCAATACATTCCTTCGAGTGGGAATTACTCACAACCACTCGCTATTAGTCGCCCCTGCCCCTTTGCGCCACGATGGCCGATGGATATAAATATACATTAAAATATATATAATATTAAATTTTCCATTAACATTACAATAGACATCTGTCCCAAGTGTTATCGTACCACAAACCACACGCCGTTAGTCTGCGATTGGAACTTGATAACAAATCAAGTTTTATTTATAGACGTGAAAATGTAAAACAATCGTCGATACTTATATTGAAATTGTTATTTAAATGAAACAGTTCATCAGTTTCATTGTTTATATTAGCTTAGTTTTATATGAATATAAATATACTACAATATTCTTTTAACTATAATAGCTATTTAAAAAGTAGAATGCTAATATGCTTTTACAAAAAGTTGTAATTAATATATAAAATCTGTTAAATTTTATTAATCGAAAAATATTTTATTTAGAACTTCCAATTGAATACCTCGACCAAAACGTATATTAAAAAAAAAGCAAAATTCGCAATTGGGACGAGCACATTGCGCGGGCGCATAACCTCTCATGTGTGAGTGCGAGGCCCCACAGGGTACTGTTGCTATCTCGCTCGCACCCGTCCGTAGCCGCTACGAGGAAGCGAGACGCACACATCCCGTAGACGCTTTCAGAAACGCTACGCGCCGCCATTTTGTTGTTCCTTTTGTTAATAGAATGTTTTAGCCTACTCAATTTACTTTTTTATTACCTTCGCTATCGTAGCTTTTGTTAGAATGAATTTTATATTGTTTTACTAAATTTGGACGTGTATAATCACCAATTAGATCACATTACAGCGTCAAAACTCACATACACAATTATAAAGAACATTTAAAATACATTCCTTAGTGCACGAGTAAAACTATAGCTATTATATCCAAACCAAACTTCTATACAACAAAATATAATTACTAATGACCTCAATACATTACATGGAATCCGTTTCATTTTCTAACAAACGTTAAGCACCAACTAAATAAATAATTAACCATACCAAACAAAATTACGTAACAATTCAGCATTTATGACAACCGTCTGTTCCAGAGGGGTACCAGATTCATTAAAGCGATTTACGTACACCAAGTGACAAATTTAGTATAATGAGAGATTTAATTTATATTTTTAGACCATATCTATTTGCGTCGGACATAACCTGAAAGATATTAACGCTGTTTGAACATTTTGCGACTGGTGCCGCCATCTATCGAGTAACTTGGCAAATAAGAAGCAAGGTTACAGACCGATGTCTCTCAGCTATATTTATAACACACCTAATGTAATTTGTGTCCAGGTTCTTATATTTTATGATGCCAACGTTTATTTTGGACTTTTAATGGGCGTACAATATTATTTTCACGTTTTAAATATTCAATATTGTAAATTGTGACGCGTTTCATCACGTAATGCGTTTTAAATTAAAGCAGAGTGTCTTAACATAAAATTCTCTCAGCAAACCCCGTAAAAACGCAGTAGATAGAAAAATAAGATAAAAAAAAATACATTTATTGTTAAATTGTTATTTTTCTTTACAAATTTTAAATTCTTAAAAACTAATATTATCTTAATCTTTAATAAACTTCCTTACACATACTCTTTAAAGGATTCACCTGCCGGTGACCGTTCACCAGTATTATCAAAACCATCATAAAAATCTAATTCTCTTAAAAACCAATGCAACATGCATTTACACACTACAAGGCATGCAACGCACGAACAGATTCCCTTATCGCAACACATTTTAGAAACTTAATGGGTATTACTATTTGAACTGGCTTTATCACAAATAATCACGTAGCCGACTACTGACATTGATAACGTGTCGATTCTGATGTCATACAAATGTTACGAGTTGGTCGTAACACAGTTCCTTTAAAGTGCACTTTCCTATTATATATATATATATATATATATATATATATATGGTGATGGAAGTTAAAAAAGTGATTGATACGTAAACTGTTAGACATAATGTTATTAACTTCAATTTAGCTTTTGTTTCAACTGTAGAGAGATTTATTTACTTGAGTTACCAGTGGTAACATTAATTGCACAATAATAATAATGTATATTTTTTTATATCTAAATGCATTAATTTTTAAAGTGAATACCTCATGCAATGGTGGAGATTGACAATAATGAATGTTTACATAACAGTTATACTTGGCGTATATGACACTAGCGACACGTTCGCGGCTTCGCCTGCGTAAAATACAAGACTAAACTATTTCGTCCTTTCTCCAGCTCGGGGTCTCATTTAATAGGATCTTGCTTAAATTTATAATTTAAATGGCTGTAACTGTTTTATTTATAAACCGATTGAAATTAAATAAAATAAAAAATGTTACCACCATAAAATAATCAAAATTGCATTAAAATCGGTGAAGCCGTTCCTGAGATTAGCGTGCACAAACCAACAGACAAGCAGAAAAGAAAATTAAAAATATTTTTTTTGGGTTATATTATATTGATAATAATAATACATATTTTCATATATCTTCCATGTACAGACAGCGATCAGTTACGTATTTATTATACGTAGAAGTTATTAACAGGTTACAGTAAAAAATACAATTAAATGAACTTTATTTAATAAAAGAAAAAATTTAGAACTATATTTAGGGAGAGCGTCTCCCGAAGGGATTCAAAACGCTGTGAAGGTTTATAATTTTGCAAAACGAGATACAGGGGTTATTACCCAAATTAGACATGCGAAAAGGTGTTTCCACAAGGTTAGATGGGTTACGTGAATTGCAAGGCATTTAAAAGAAGTTTTGTACAAATACCGGAATATCATTTTTCAGCTTCACGCTTTTTACTGCATAGCACGGTAGTCAGAGAGAACCTAGTGTTTAGACACTCACTTTCCGCCCAAATTTGAGACAATGCGTGGTGAGTGGCAGACCGTGAAAATGAAAATATTTTTTAATAATAAACATTTTCACAAGTGGGAATCGAACCCATAACCAACCGCGTTTACAGTGAGACGCTATTAATATTTTTATATATGAAATCCGATATTTCTCTTCATTTTTCAAGATCTATGTGTAGGTTTTAAATAATATCGAATTGCCTAGTGAGAAAGCAAGATGGTGTACAAAAACGCTTTTGGGGCCTTTCTGTTCTAAGACAGTAGAAATATGCAAATATGACAATTAATTTTGTATTTGTGTAAACATATCTAAAAGTAAGAAAGTCGAGAACGAAGCGATTTCTGACTAGATTATATCCAAGCGGGAAAATAGTTTTCTTGGATATAAATTGCCTGGATAATATTTTTATCACGCTTTTATTAAGGTCACATTTATCATTTTATCAATCAGTGTAAACCTTCCCCAAACAATTTAGATCCACTACTTGTCATCTGATTTGAAAATTTGAAAACGTGTCCGCAATTCGATGCCAATACTGTTTTTTATAGCATGACCCTGGTTTCTTGTTAGGACGATCAATCAGGATAACGAGAAAATCATTTGAAACGTGTTCCTTTTCATTTTTGTTTTAGAAAAAATTGTAATTGTTTAATATATACTTCAATGATGAGGTTATTTAGGCGCAGTGTGACAGCGTCTGACTATATAAGCATATACGCGATGGTTGTGGGTTCGATCCCACTTAAGGAAATTATTATATATAAATCATTTGCATTTTCTTCACTTTGGTGACAAAACAAAATGCGGCGTTGAGTTCCGCCACTCAACACGCAATTCAGGCGGAAAGTGAAGAATAGAGTGTCTTAGCTACATTAAGTTCTCTTTACCTACCCTTGCGCACAAAAAAAGATGAGCCACGATGGTGATGGATAATTTGTTTAAACCTGAATAAGTTTATTTAGAAATACTTTACAGTATCCTATTAATAAGTGTTGAATAGATAGTGAATCAAGAATCTCATTCTCGTAACACAAAATCATCTCAGATGAAAATGATTACATATATTATTGTTTATTGTAATAAATTTTTAAAAATGAAAAATAAAAAAACTTTATAATGTTAACTATATAATATTCAAAAATTTGTATTCAACGGTACCCTCGCAAGGGTGTAAATAAAGAATTCAACTGATAATATTTATAAAAAACTTACTTACATTCTACTTTACCCCTGAGAACGTATTTAAAGATACAGGAATACAAGAAAAAAGTATGAATATGTCAATTAGTCTAATTATGGAATTCATTTATAACAGCGACTTGCACATGCTAGGTTCGGATAATCAATTAAACTATAAATACAATTGTTGTATACGCTATATAATTATAACATAATTTATTAACAAGTTTTGAGCTACATTCCCTCAATCTTTCAACTTGAGTTCTTAATATATTGTCTGAAAAATATTGAAAATCAGGCCATGGTTGCGCAGGGGGATAGAGTCCGACTGTAATTGCGATTGGCTGTGGATTGAGTTTCGCCATTTAACACGCAGTCTCAAATTCGGGCGAAACCAAAGAGAATACCCTGCTATACGGGACAAAGTATGAAGCTGAAAAAATTATTTACATGGCTCACCAGCCACCAAATGAAATGAAATTTGGGTTAATGCTATCAGGCAATAAGTACTTTAAACCTTAAAGTAGTGTTCACGGGCAAAAAGCATTAACAATTAGAACACTACCGCTGGCTGTCTCAGAAAGCTACAAACCATCATAATGTTTAATATAAAAAAAGACTAACTTTTAGCTTACCGAAACCTTGTGATTTTAAAACCTAACAGTTTACTTACTTAACAAAAAATATATATGTTGCCCATTATTTTGTTTGTCTGGTAAAACAAAACACGGTTAAGCATCGAATTCCATTTTAAGCGACGCGATTTCTAAAATGGACGGTAATAAAATGTCTTCAGTAGATGTTCCTGCCAAAAGCGGAAGACTGTTGCGGATATACAAGTTAAGCGTACACCCCTATTAGCTCCTATAAATAGTCCTTATTGAATCTTTCTGCCAATCGAAAGTTCCTAACAAATTTATATCTCTAGGGTACATATTTCTCGCACCTTTTAAAGGAGTCAAATGGACGTTCTGAATATAGACTTTTTAGGGGCATTGCGTAATCGACAGCGAATATTTGCACTGCATTTTATATGAGTTACAAGCTCCGTAGTCATTTCAAAAAGTAGTATAATAAATAATATTTCATACAAAAAAATAATTTTAAAGTACAATGCAATAATTTATGGGTTATTTGTAATATTAAATAAATTTAAATTCCGGTGTATTTGCACCATTTAATATCAATTATTAACTTAAGCGTAACAGCGTAATTAACAGGTTAATATTGATATTCAAACTGACAAGCAAAACACCAAGCTTTTCTGGTTTAGGGAGATGATGTGTGACGTTGAGTTATAAACAATATTATTTTACGTGAATACGGAAGATATATATATATATATATATATATATATATATATATAGAATAGAATAACCTTTATTCCTTATTTATTGCACACACAAAAAATGGTAAAACAAGGGAAAAATAACACTCATATAATCTTAGTCTGGCCATAAATACTGTTTTAATAACAAAATAAACAAAATATTACTTTAGATATTGAAATCTGTTATTTTTATATGTTTGTTCTGCGTTTTGTGTTTTCTTATTTTCGCAGAATATATTATAAAAATATATAAAAATGGAGTGGGGTAATAAAAGAAACGGAATCGCTGTGATTGCATTACATAAATTGAGTTTGGTGCGAAACACATTTTTTAAAACCTCCATACGCTTGGTATTAGTCAAATGTTTGTGTACCTCCTCTGTTTGTGATAGAAAAAGATCTGGCCGAAACTTCGAAAACGAAGGTTCGTACTAAAAAGGCGATCAAAGCAATAAGGGACACAAGTCAAGGAAATCCGGTCTCAAAGCAAAAGATCTTATCTCGGGAAATGAAGATGGCGCCCAGAATTATGTCGCATATTTTAAAACATGACTTAGGACTTGCAGCGTATAAGAGATGACAATTAAAAAAAAATAGTACCACCTTATTCTTTTTTCAAAACAACTACTTAAGCAGTAAGTGTAAAAAAATTGTTTCCATATGGGAAAAATTTAAGAATGGATTTTAACAAATAAAATGACCGTATTTATGCTGAAAGCTCTAAAGAAGTTTTCCAATTAGTCAACCGAGTACAATGCGTGCATTATCCGACTTTAATGATGGTTTGGTATAATGTTAGCTATGAAGGTGTGACTGAGCCATATTTTTGTAGAAAAGGTATCAAAACATCGGCACAATTGTATGAAGATACCATTTTTGAGAAGGTAGTTAAGCCCCTTAGCATCACCATATTCAATAACCAAGAATGAAATATAGCATGGTCCTTGATGAGAGATCCTAGTGCCAAAACACTCCGTTTTCTATAGAACTAAAACATAATTTTTTCATACATCTGTATAATTATTGATAATCTTATAATTATTAGTTCAGTTCTTTAATGATGGCGCTTCGAACGTGCCAGTAGGGCACAAATCACTTTCCCAATGTCACGTTGTATGGAGAACACACGAAAGTGATTGATCGGTAAAAAAAAGACGTAGTTACACTATGAACGATCGCATGTTAAAAACAGACCCAAGAGCAATAAAGCGACCTTCGCCTATGACAAAATAAATATTTACAATACATATAAAAACACGACATTAAAGGTAAGTAAGGAATAATACTTAACTTACTTACTAAGGGCTTAGTTTTCAATTTTATTTTGTTATAAAAAATATATTTAAATTAAAAATTACATATAGGACTACAAACAAACATTAACAAACATTAACAAACATTGAATATATATAATTATAAAATTTATTTAGAAACTATTTAATGTCAACTTGTCAGTAGAAACTATAATAGCCCATAATCGTAAAATTTTGGACTAAAACTATGTTATATAAGGCAGGAAGCACGCACGCAATAAAATGTCGTACAAGTACCAATATCGATTTAATTGGAAATAATTGTAATATATATATATTACAATATATATATATATATATGTATATATATATATATATATATACATACACACATAATAATATAAACATTTATGACACTATAAAACGCCTTTAAAGTTAAGCTGTTCGTTTCGGCAAGGACATCAAGAGCTTGCTGTGATAATATCGTATTTTCACCGGATCCACATACGTGTTTAAATTTTCAAGGAAAGTGGGTCAAAAAGGTGTTGCAACGTTTTTTCAAATTGATTCATAAGTACATAATATGTGAAGTGTGTGCATATATCAGCTAGATTTATTTTACATTATAATTGTATCTATAGAGGTGAATACCTTCTTCTTCTTGTCAAATAATAAATATTTAAATATGTTCAGGTTTGGGTTGTTAAAATCTTCCTATAGAGGAAGTATAAACTAAAGTTGTAACAACCATATACATAGTATTTTTGAAATGAAACTAATTTTAACCGTATTAATTGCGTTATATTATTAGTATTCGAAAATACATTTTAGAAACCCGACGTTTCGGCGATTGTCCTGTGACCACGGACTACTGTAAAGTATACGAAACGTCGGTTCATGACGTACCGCGCTCATCTATTTTTACCATTATTGTAAGTATATATAGCGAGATACATACTTAGTCTTAAATAAGCTTTAAATTTACATAGAACAAAAAAAGCTTTCGTTTCTTATAAAAAATCAATTTTTCTGATGTCTGTATGCATATACGTTAAGGGAAATCTTTTGAACTTGTCTTACAAAAATGTTATTGTGAATATTTTCTCTAAAGCAAATAGCTCTAAAGTTTATATGGACCAGAAAAATATTCCATTAATAAAGTAAATACTACACACACTATCATGTTTGACATTTAAATTTGTGTAAAATAAGTATTTAACGCGTAACGAGGCTACTAATATATTTTGTGTTACGATTATTAGTTCAGTGTCAAAAATGACCTGTTATTAGGACCTTAATAGACTTAATAACTTTATTCATTTTCCCGAAACATACATTGAGGATATTACAAAAACAAGGAAAGCTTATTAAAAACTTTTTGTTAAAATTACTTATTTATTAAAATAGTATGGAAGAAAATAAAAAATTATATGTTTTGTTAACATTTTTTTTAAAGTGTTATTCCCACACTAAGGAAAATTGAATTTTTTTTTAATAAATTATGTTTAAATATTTTCATGTATACAGCCTTGGTGGACAACCAACCGAGTGATACACTAGGTTTCTCTTTACACACTAGGTTACTTCCAACCAATCTTTTTTATACCAGAATTGATAAACAATATATTCCATAGTACATATTTTTTAAATAATTTAATTCCCTTGTGTTCTGGTAACAAAGCGCGGCGTTGAGTTCTGCCACTTAGCACACAATGTCGCCTGTGGCTATTTTATTGATTTTATTTTTTATGATTCTTGTATTTCTTTTTATAGTGCCTAATTAACGAAGGTTAGCCGTTAGACCGCATATTTTTGTCTATATTAGGGAAGGCCAAATAGTTCTGCAAGGCTTCGTAAATGAAATAAAATGCATTTTATTCCACGCATAATATTTCTAGGAGTATTTTCTATACATGTTTTTTCTAGACAGCAGGTTAAATTGGAAGTTTTTATTTGGAAGGCTCTATAAATTCCCGCTTGAAATTATACTTAAGTTGATTTTACAGTATGACTGGCTATTGCCTGCAGCTTTGTTCGTGTAATATATGGTATAATGTATCCACAACCGCTAAAATAGAAATTTAGTAAGTTATCCAAATGTAAATATGTTTATATATATCAAGTTTCGCGCTTTTTATTGTATAGCAGGGTCGCAGACAGAACTTCGTGTCATGACACTTCGTTCTTCATTTTCCTCCCGAATCCGAGAAATTGAATGTTTATTGGATAAAACATAATTCAAAGCAACACCTTTGAAATTACTTAATGAAATATTGACAGTTAAAAATGTATAGTAAGCTTAATATATTAGGAATAAAAATGTCGTAAATATGTATGACAATCATAAAAGACACAAGAATAAATAAAAAGAACAAGTTCAATAATTGACGGTACATTATTAAAACAAAATAAAAACATATATAGAAAAAAAAGAAGCACTTCACACTCTTTTCCACATAGCGAGTTTAGTCAGAGGGAACCTAATATCAAGATAATCCGTTATTCACTTTACGCCGAATTCGAGACATTGCGTGTTAAATGTCGAAACTCAAAAAGTAAAATTTAAATATTACTTCAAAATATAAACTTTGTATTTAGAGAAGCAATTAAGAAAATTCAATATTGAAAAGATTTTAGGGATGGCGCAGAATTGTACTCTACATAAGAAAATTGAAAACGTGTATTCGATTATAGGTTATATTTTCCGAATTTAATTTCACAAATTTCGGAAATTCCTCTCCAATCCAACGTACATTACCATCTGAGCTGAGATTACCATAGCTTTTACGGTCAGTAGTAGTAGTAGAGTGTCAGTAATACCGTGAGTTACAGTTTTAAATATATGTGTAAAGTACTCTGACATACAATCAAATTTCAAATAATAATTATAATCAATATCATCATTAGACCTAGATGTCTAGCTTTTCCTTTTATACAGTAGACATATATGGGTATATACTACTTTCACGATACACGCGCACTACCATGTACATACGTCATCAATAAGCTTAGATAATCTATATGAAGAAAAACATGGCTTCATGCGTAGGTTTCCTGAAAGGGGAATATTTTCACGTTTAAAGAACGTTTCTTAGGCTTCATTCCATATCGATTGACGCTTTAAGTTATTTTATAAATGTTAAGAAATCTAATATGTATGAAATAATAACTCATTAATTATTATTTTTTAAATAGGACTTTATGTATATTTATTTATTTATATATATTTAGTTGTTATGTTTCAAGTTACAAGTGTGAATTCCTCGAAAGCTTTGACTTCTACTCGCTTTCGGAAAATGTAAATATTTACGGTTACATATAATTATTATGAATCATATAACACGTATATGGGCGGAAAGTGGAGAATCGGGTAGCGTCAGTGATTCTGACTAGCGTCCTAACATAACTTGAAGAAGCATGTCAAAGTCACATAATCTAACTTTATTGTAACAAATTGTTATTTATTATTTAAAGAGTTACAAAAAAAAACTAAAACAGAACAAGATATCATCAGCACTACATAGACTCTTGATTTGCATCTAACGTGACTTGCATCTAACATCTTTTCGGGGGGCACATGCAAATTATGGTATGATCATCCTTCTGTGATTTTTCCCTGAGTGCTACGATTTGGGAGCTTTGAAGCGTTGAGCGTACAGACACTTCACCCCCAGGATCGGCAACTTCCACAACTCCTCTGATGTTGTAAGCGTCCATGGGCGACGGTGCCCACTTATCATCAGGTGGGTCCTTCTGCTCGCAAATCAGGTTTCTTGCACGGTTTTCCGTCAGTTAAGATTTATTTTTATAAATTTATCGTCAATAAAAGGTTGCCTATAAGATATCACTATCAGTGATAAGGCCGCCTTTGCACCGATGTTCCACGTAATATTGTCAATAATTCTTTTATTATTGTGCAATAAAAAATAAAGTTTTATTATTATTATCGGACTGCAAGAGTGGAATCAAAATAATGCTTCAAGATTTTCTAACATTAATTCATTGATAGATAGCTACAGTCACACAGAAAAAAGAATAAAACATATTCTTTTAACGTAAGGGATCTTTTTCTTTCCGTCTCTGTCTATCTGTATATGATTGGACAAAGATAGCTACAGTCTAGACTATTTGAGAGCAAGTTTTTAAGTACATGCAATAATTTATGAATATTTTTAATCGATATAAGTGATAGTCTAACAGCAATCGTACCCTTTATGCATAACGTTGCATATATTTTTTAAAAAGACGTTTACAGTTTGCAGATGATAGCGATTAAAGCCTAACGTCAAAAGTGAATTACAGAGTGTTTTTACACTAGGTTCTCTGTATCTGAGTTATTGATGTATATAAAAAAAGCCTGAAGCTACTTTTACGCACTACTTCTGTTTCTTCATCTATTATTCAAAAACGAACATACTTGGATAATATCCAAGAATTCCAAGTTCAAAGCCGGCTAAGCTAAGCTCTCTCTAACCTGCCAGCAGTGTTATATCCTTAAAATCTATCACTATAAAAAGTGCACAGAAACTAGTGACCTTACGTAACCTTGAAACTGTGAGTTATATAATATCTTTAAGCCACTATAATGGAGTCTATCTAGCACTCAATAGCAGAGTTGTCACAGCACGTTCATACAAAAATGGCAGATATCCAAAAAAAATAAACTCTGCCAACAACACAAATGTTGTTGAGAACACAGGGATCACTCTCTCTGAATTTTTATCCAAGCCCAGGCTTGATGAAACTTTTATGGCTGCAAGACAGAAATTTGGAATTTCGACATGTTGGACTAAAGATGTTTTGATTATTGTTATTGGCCCGGACAGATGACGACACAGCGTAGTTCTATGTGCTGAGTGTGACAATATAGCCACCAACTCTGAAGAGAAAGCCAAAAGTATTTCTGCTTCCACCACGATCAAGTCAGCTGCTGTAGCTAACTTGATGACAAGTTATCCAAGTTAAAAAAAAAAATTCACTCGTAATGTATTTATCACTATTCGTCGTATTCGTATAAATCCGTTCCTGTAAAAATAACCTCCTAGAACTATGGTGACTCTTTTACTGGCAAGTCAGTAAAATTATGGAATGCGCTGCCAGTGATAGTAAGACAGTCCCAGTCGGTTGCGATATTTAAGCGACGTCTTAAAGAGCACTATCTCAAACAATACGTATAATCTGACTCTCAATTTATATTTTGAGTATGTACATTAATTTATCTATGTATGTATGTAGGTATATATATATATATATATGTATGTATGTATATGTATGTATGTATGTATGTATGTATGTATATATGTATGTGAGTATTTATAATGCTATGTAAGTATATTTCTTCTGTCTGTCTGCTAATGTGAATTTATTATATTTAAGTAAGTATAATACTTTATGCTCCTCTGCATTCTCTTGTGCTTAATCCTTTAGTTATTGCCTGGAAGATATTGCTTCTACCAATAAGGCCGCAATAAGTTTAACTATGTTCTTAAGTCTAAATTGTAATTTGTTGAGCAATCAAGTGTTATTTTTATCATGATATTTTCATAAGCACACGTAATATAAAAAAGCAAAATATGCGTATATCAAAATTCACAAGGTCAAGAATCGAACCTAGCACTTTCGAAGGGCACATTAACAAATAAACTATAAGACTATGAAGTAAAAAATATTTTTTTACAGCTTATAGCATCTTATTGTGTATTCTTTGCATAATTGCGAATTTACGGCACGAATACTCTCCAAAAGGTGGCTGCTTTTTAACGATTTGGTTTCTTTATATTCTACGTACAGAGTATATAACTATCTTTTCCCCGTATAATAGTGCCAACTACAGTACAAAAGTTAGTGCCAAGACACTCTGTTCTCCACATTCCGCTTTAATTACGACATAGCGTATTAGATGGTATAACTTAACTATAATTATCCTCCCTAGTGGGGATCGAATCCCCAGTCAGACACTGTTCCACTGATCCACCGTTGCTAGTATTTGTATATGTAAAATTCAAAAATATTAATATTTTACTTATATTTATTCCTAATTTTCTGTTACCGATGTAGAATATTATATAAGTTAATGTCAAATTGATAAACAATTTTATTATTCAGTCTTTCTAAATTAAAATATATTTTACGTTGAATTGTGCGAAGAAACAGTTAACCAATCATATAATGTGTTTTAAAGTATTATTCTCACACTTAGGAAATATATACATAGATGAGTTTCCAAACTGAACTTCCAAATCTTAACATTTGTGTTTAATTTTTGAACTGATATCATTTATAATAAAATCATTTTTATAAAATACGTAATCATTTTATCGTAGTGGATATCGAACCCGCGCCTCTTAGAATTATCCACGGGCTTTAAACGCTAAACCATACGTTCCAATCTAATAAATATTTTTTTTAAAACACTATTTCAAAACTATTTATATATATTCTATACATAATTAGATTAAACTATATAATGTTCAAGTACTTTTTCTGAAATAACTTTGAGTGAGAAGTGGAGAACAGAAGTATGTAAAAATATAAGTCTAGTGAGACAAAGTGTATAGTTGTATTCCTTCATCAAACAAGAAACATCTCTTCATATTAGAGAAAACAGCGATACGACTACATTCCTAACATAACCAGCCCCTAAAGGCAAGATAAATCATAACAAATGAGTTTAATAAATAAACTGAAATGGATCCGCTTAAATTTATTTTTTCGATATACTGATCGTCGTGGCAAGGACAGGTTTGTGCTATGGAAGTATTGTATTATCATCAAATCTAAACACGTGTGTAAATTTCTAAGCGAATTCATCGTTAAAAAGTAAGTCATAATAGAATTGCAAATGTTTATTTAATTAATAAATAAAAATGGGAAGAAACTCCTCATTATTCGATTCAAATTTGAAAGGTCCTACTGATGCCGCTTTCGACATGGTGACTCACTGGTGACAGTTCTAGAGCCCGAGATATATACAAAACAAAAGCGCATTATTAGTAGATAATAAAGGAATTTTATTAATGAGCAGACATGAATGCAAACAATTTATCAAAAGATTAAGAGCATTTCCAAAATGATGTAATAATAAACGAATATAGTACGTTTACAATAAATTTTATTCACATTTTTTATCCCAACATTTGAATTTTCACACTCTGAAGGGGAAACAATAAAAAGATAGAAAGATATGTGATATATTTTATATAAAAAGATTATTTCACCATAAAAATACCATATAGTATCTAACGGCTAGAACTTTACAATATATTTAAGCATATGAAGAAGAAGAAAAAAAGATTCTAACATTACGCCAAGTTTAAAATTAGCTTAAGCCACCAGCTATAACTAGTCAAAGGCCCTAGCGTTTGTTAAGAGACCACTCTGAAAACGGTCGCACGGCCTCGGGTGTGATGACCCCGGCGCGGCCATTGAACCCGTCGTAACGCGATCGTTCACTCGGGGGTCACTTTTATTGTACGATCGTATGATTTTCTTGCTTTATTGTACTGAAAAATTTAAAATATTTTAAAACTATATGAGATATATGACATTTTTGATTATAGTTTTCTGACAAATTTATAATTCAAAATTGTAATAATAATAAATTTTAGTTAATGAGTAGTTTTTATTTATTATATAAGATTTTGGATAATATTTTAGAATTTTGTATACGTTGTGTTAATATTTAACATGGAAATAAATAATCTTCTACATAACTACACTGAATCTTAATGAAAACTATAAACAGAACTACTTATATATACTTCTATTATTATTTTTTTCAATTTTCTGCATAGTAAGGTAATCATAGAGAACCTAGTTTTCAGACACTCCGTTTTCCACATCCGCACATATACGAGGCATCGGGTATTGAGTAGCAGAATTCAACGCCGAACTTTGTCTTGTCGCCAGAGCGGAAAAAATTAAAAGAATGAATCATTCCCCAGAGTGAGATTTGAATCCACAACCATCGTATATATAGTCAAACGCTATCTAACTGCGCCACGATGAATATAGTAACTATAAAATAATCATAAAAATAAAAACGTTTTATTTCCAGACCGATTCTACTATACATAATATATAATATTTTTCCACTCTATAATTTACTTTTGCCAATATTTACTTTAATAATGAAAAAATAACAAAAAATACTTGATAAATTTCAAAAGTCATTCCAATATAAGAGAATTATGAACATATCGAAGCAAATTCACAAAATAACTATAAACTTTTAACTACTTTTAAGAATACAAGAAGTTGAGGTTTACATCTTCTCAAAATTTCTAATACAAATTTATATGATCTTTTATATGAAATTGTATGAATCTTAATGAAATTCACAAATAGATACACGAAAATCGTTATAATATAAATCGTGTGTGAATTACATACTAATAAATTAAAATCTTGTCAGTTAACAAATACATGTCTGACTGAATTTGAATATAAAGTACTTGACATATTTTTGAAATTATTTCCCCTTAACGGGAATCCAATCTAAACTTAATCGATATAATATGACATTTAGACAATAAAATTTCTGTAAAACTGCCTTTTCTTTTTAAATAAAGCAAGTTTCAAAAGGCCAAAGCAAGTTTGAGGCCATCACAGGCGCAGTGGACCAGCGTCTGACCATAAGCGCGATTGGTTGTAAGTTCGATTCCCGCTCGCGGAAATGATATTATTTAAAATATAACTCCGCTCTGGTACCTAAGACAAAGCGCACCGTTGAGTGCCGCCACTCAATATGCCACGTCTCGATTTCGGGCGGAAAGTGGAGAACGGAGTGTTTTGACACTGATTACCCTGCTATGCGGGAAAAGCGTGAGCTACAAAAACAAAAAGTTTCTAGTAGTTAGAACTATACAGATAATTATTATATCCATAGATATTTTAATAAATTATATTTTGATACATCAAAACGTATCTAGTACTAGACGACTAGAAGTCAAACATAAGTACCAAAACGAGGTCACTAGTCTAATTATGGGGAAAACTACGAACCTAATTTAGTGGCAACTCATTTAGAGAACATAGCAATTAAGCACGATTGAATTATATTTCTATAATAAGTTCTTTGATTTTCACGATTATTACACATTTTGAAATGAAACAATTTTTTACCCGATTAATTATATTTCTAGTTATTTTGATATATTTTTTTCAGCAGCCGTAACACAACACCGTACTTGGTCTTACCATAGCGAGGAAACGAAAATAATTTTAATATAGTCATCCCACCGAGTCGGGATCGAAGCCACATTCCTCATACATAAAATATCTGTAACTGTACACTAAGACACAGTGACTGCGACACGATGTCGTCATATTATATTTTTTATAATTTTAAGAAAAATGCTTAACTGCATACTGCATTTGAGTTTAAATATCATCATTTCTTCAACCTTAATAGACGCGTGCGTCATTAAGTTCATTTCACTCGTAAAAATCGGGAAGGCGAAAAGGAAATCGGGTTAACCATTAACTAGCTTTTCTTTATGTACCCCGCATAATGCTTAAGAGATACGTGTTGTTAAAATAAAAGTAAATCTCACGCCATCTATTGACGACGATGAGAGTTTGATGCAAGAAATGATTGAAATTAATTAATAAAAGATTTTTAACCTAAAAAAAACACTGCCAACTGTCCTGGCAAAGGTAATATTTTCATAGCTCGTCCTGTCAAAACAAGGTTCGTGCTAAAAAAATAATAAATAGTCATATGATATGGACACATAGGAAAATTTTCAAATAAATCGGACGAGAAAAGTAGGTCGAATTAGCGTTACAAGATTTTCTTACAATATTCATTAGACATAACGCTAATCAATGTGTTTCAAAACTTTGTTAAATTTCCTTGTACATTTATGTAATAGAAAAGCTTAAAACTTAAAATTAACTAAACAATTATAAGTCATCGATATTATTAAAACAACTGTAGCAGATGAGAACACGAGAAAGAAGATAATCTATAATCGAAAAATGATCTTTTTTTATGAATTTAAGAGTCTAAATGAAAATGGTGGTTTCCAACGACGCTACGGTGTTTAAAAACATATAGGGATGTCCTTGTACTATTATAACAAATAAATAAAAGCTTTAACCTTGTGTATAGTTGTCAAAGCTACAGAAGCTTCTTAAAATTCATGACCAAGAAATAAAATGCGCAACATATGCGTTTGAACAATCTATTCTCAAACTCAAGTATTATATTAAAATATATATTATATGTATGAATGTAGTATACTTATATAATAATGGAATATATACGTTATTTTTTAACTTCGATACAAAATTTATAATAAATTTATATATAAAAACAAAAAAAACTGTTAAAGGCTGTAAAAGTTTCTAATCATACAGATTTTACAACATATAAAGAAAATTATGCCGTCGGGGCGCAGTAATGACTATACATTCTTGCCGTAGGTTCAAATACCAGTAACGTACAGTAATTTTTTTAGGAGTTAGAAAAAACCTAGTGTCACGACACTCCGTTCTCCACCTTACACCCAAAATCAAGACATTGAGTATTGCGTGTCAGAAATCAACGCCGCGCTTTGTTTTATCGAGCAGAGAAATTAAAATAAATTTAAAACAATCACTCCTCCTAGTGGAAAACAAACCCACTACCAATCGCCAAGGCGTTTACAGTCAGGCCTCTGGTACTTATATTCATGACATATAATATAGATACCACAAATGTTTTACACATCTGATTAGATCAAGCGCAGTGTTGAGTTCCGCGAACAGGCACACAATCACAATTTCACTGTATGGTCGAAACGTAAAGAACAATTGGCACTCCCTGCAGTTCTGAAAACGCTTAGCTGTACACAATACACACTAAACGTGTTAAGCCGCAATCCGACTGTAAAGTACCAATTAGAAGAAATAAGCTGTTAAATTTCATATATTCAGTAAAAAGATAAGCTTATTATTGCAGCAAACTGAAATACAGTAAACTCTATATACATTTTTAACTGTAAAAGTTAAGAATTCAGGTTAACTCTCACACAGCCGGTCATCTTAAGATGTTTTCACCCGTTTCTTTTATGGCGAGCTAAGTTTTACTAGCGATGACACGAGCTTACGTACGTTTTACAATTTACAATTTATATTTTAAGATGACACGAGCTTACGTACATACATTGTACAATTTATATTTTAAGTATTAATTTATTTATATTACTGGGTTTTGAATATACTATTTTCATTAGCATCTATCTATACTATAATAAAACATTTAAAACAGTATGTTTGTGCGCGCTCATCTTCGGCACTACTGGACGGATTTAAATAAAACATTTTTTTTGTTGTATAGCTTATAAACTAAGGCGGGCTATAATTGATTTGGAAGAGTGGAACACCTGATGTAGAATCATAATAAACCAAGCTTCAAGTTCAAGTTGTTCAACCGGATGGCTATTGTCGTTAAATTCATACAAATGAAGTTCCGGGTGGTTACTAGTTCATATATACAAAACTTTTACGTCATCCGTAACTGACTGACAACGCTCAGGCATAACTACTAAGGGTAGAAACGTGACATTAATTATGTAGGTTTCTTAAGGAGTGTAGGAGAGCACAAACAGAAGATTCAAATCGAAACTAGCCTTTTTTTACATTTTGTAAAGTGTAATGTGTTAAGTAATTTTGTTAATTAATGTTGTAAAGTGTTATTCGCACACTTAGGAAATTGAAGACATATTTAGAAAACGTATAAAAATTTAAGGCAGCGGGATTTGAACTCGCGCCTCTTGAAAACCGTTCAAGCGCTCTGACCGCTAAGCCATGCGTTCTACATCCAGCTACGTTGAAATTCTTATACGCTTATTACCTTATTATTACATTATTTATAACTTATATTTGTTGTTACCATCTCTGTAGAGAGATTTTTACACATTTCTGCTAGCCGTAGATTATTCTACGAATAATCGTTTGGCAACAGAGAATGCTATTTATTAATTTTTTTTAACATTTGTTAAAGTGTTATTCGCCCACTTAGGAAGACGAAAAAAACAAATTAAAAAAAATATTTTTTTTTTTCAAAAGGTGCATAGTAATTATTTAACCTTTTAAATTCCACGCATGCAAAGTTGCGGGCTGCAACTCGTTATATAAATTGACACAACCGTCCTTGTTAGAAGCTGTTTAACTTAATTTTTCAAAATGGATTATAAAAGAAAATTCAATGTCAGTATATACTCGTAGATAAGGCTTAAAATCCTTATCACAGAGACCTAGGATATGCATACAGCAAATCGATTCATACATTTATAAATATGCAAAACAAAACAAAGAATGGAACTGTAAATGAAAATGAACTGAGAATGAATGAAAATGTTTCATTTCAATTGTAATATTTTTTAAATTGATAGTTTATTTTATTACATTATTTGATACTAAGGGTAGATTTCATTTTACCAGCTGAGGTTTTAGAATGAAAAGTAGGTGGACTGAAGGATAGGAACGGCGAGTTCCTGGACCGAGCGAAGAGGAAAATAAAATGAAGAAAGCCGACGCCATCACCATGGCGTCTGATAGCGATGAATAGCTATCGCTAGGAAGAGAGAGCGAACAACTTACACAGGAGAGTTTCAAATAACCCTCCTTTCCTTTTTCATTTTAAATCAATAAATAAATATTTCATTCATCATATTTGTGCTAAGTCGCACAAAACAGCATATAACTGAAGAAGCTTAAAAGCTTTGTATAAGCCTAAAAATACGACCCAATAAACGATTTATCGTTCAAACCTTAATCACAAAACTGCTTCACTGTTCAAATTGTGTTACTTAATTCCAAAAATGAATGTCAAAATAATGTATTAAAAAAAGCTTTACATAAAAAGTAAATTATAAGTATATTTTGAACAAAAATATCATGTAATTTTGGTAAACGAGGATAAAATTTTTAAACCGTACGTTTCGAATACTTCACAAAAATCCGCGATCATAGGTAGATTAAATTAATGGTATTTCACTTTCGAATATCAAACCAAAAATCTAAATATTATTTATTTAAACAGGCTACACTCACTTACAAATTCAAGTCAGTATTCCCAATTCTACAAAAGCTACCACCGGCTCAAAAAGCACTTCTAAGAAGTACCGGAGAGAAACTCAATAGTTGCTCTTTTCAAACTCTATAGTTGCTCTATACTGTAATAAAACAGTAGAAACAAAACACACGTTTTCGGACCTAGTGGATGAATTTGAATGAAACCTTCCATGGTTTAAAGTATAATCGATTTGGACGAGTGAAACACCAATTGTGCCTTAACAAAAGTTGTTTAGCGTGATGGGTAGGTGGGTTGTTGGAAAGGGTCATTGAGTCCACGCAAACGAAGCTGCAGGCAGCTACTAGTATTACAATAAGTTCACAATCATCATTAGTTTTCTGAGTGGCGCATAACCTACATTTAATTTCACAAATAAATGATTAATCCAATTGAACTTCTTCATTTATTTAAAATATTAAAAAACGACAAAGATCTAATTATGTAATACAACAACAATCGAAATTGTTAAATAAACTCGGCATCTCGTGTGATATGTGTGTGTCTTAAGATACGTTTGATACTTAAGGACCATATATACAATAATATACTGTACCTACTGGATCAAAATGTTCTATATAATTGTTATTTATTGCAATATAACTTTATGTATTTTTAACATTTTTTCAAAGTGTTATTGACACCCTTAGGAAATTGAAAAAATATATATTTTTGTAACTTGAAATTTAAAAATACATGTTTTTGGAAAACGTATAAAAATTTTAACGCATTGGGATTCGAACCCGCGCCTCTTGGTAACCGTCCGTGGAAGCGCTCTGACCGCTAAGCCATGCGTATATAATATATCTATATATTGTAGTACATATAAACACAATATGTACACATATACATACATATACATATTTTATATATATATATATATATATATATCAATACATCATACATACATATAAGTAAAATATACCTCCCTCTAGTGGGAACCATAAAATAACAAACCATAAAAATTATATAGTAATATTATTATGTTTTTTAATAGTTCATAAGCAGGGTTTTTTGTAATGTTTATGTATTATTTGATATTGTACTCTGTTTTTACCGTGATATTTATTTTATTAGTCTAATACTAATCAATAAATTACTACGGAATGTGCCAGTTTCATACTCATAAACATTAATGTTATGCAATTTATAAATGTATTAAAACAGCACAATATCTATATTTTTATATTAAAAGATGTAAGAATGCAATAAGAATAATTTTAATTTAGAATTTGGTTTCTCTGATCTAAATAAATAAATAACCAAATCCACAACCATCCATAGTATTTCAAAAATTATTCATATAGTAAAATTATATTACAATTTAAGCTTTCCTTTGTAAATAGCCTTAAAGGTTTGTACTAAGTATAACAGAGAGCGTGCCCCTACAGAGCGACCACATTACTTATTCATAGCAAAGGTAATTAAGTCAGAGGGAAGACAGTCATTAAGCATAACCGCCTGTCCGTGACTTTGCTTACATTGCTATATTTAATTAGTAAACAATTGTTATTAATATCAGACTCGGTATAACAAGTACAATTACTGATCAACAGTAATTTAAATTGACGTATTTTTCCTAAAGCAACGTTTCATTGAAGAAAATATATGTTTTTTTTTATTATTTTGTTAGCTACACAAAGGTAGTGCAATTGGACAGCGTCTAACTGTAAATGCGTTTAATGAAAACGCAATTCCCACTTTCTGGAATGCTCATATTTAAATTATATTCGTTTCTCCGCCTTGGTATGATAAAGTGCGGCGAGTGACTAATTATTCGAGCTGCATTTTGTATAAGAATGAATCGGACAACGGAGTGTTTTGCCACTAGGTTCTCTGTAACTATCTCGCTATACAAGAAAAAGCCTGAAGCTGCTACACATTATTACGAATTTTTTCGTGATATATAATCACTAAAAATATAAATTTGCTGGATAATGTAGCGAAAGATACTTGATACTTTTCTACTATGCCTTCATTAATAGGCTTTTTAAAAAGTCGAGTCCGAACCTAACCACGTGCTTTTTGTAAGCAGATTGCGAAACGATAAATCCTATATTCCTCTACACTCCCAAAGGAACCTATAAGAAAAACTCGAGGTTTCTACGTCATAGTTTTTTCAGATGTACGTGGTCTGTCATTCACATAGTAACGAAAGAACTAACTATAGAAAGTTCTTAAGTAAAGTAGTATAAAACTTCAACAGTACGGTAGAAGACATTACATATAAAATATTATACAAGGCGGGTATAATCAAAAATTAATACTAAGATGCTTCTAAGCTACGTCACGACAACGTAATTTGGTATAAAATATTAAAATTAAATTTAAATGAACTACCAGTCAAACAAAATGAAGAAATATTCAGCTCCGAGCTTAATAATTTAAAATTAACATTAAATATTTAACCTTTAATTTACTGTCATTGCTGGTTTTCCTTGAGTGTCGCACACGAGATGAATTTTAAATTGACAGCCACATAATATTCTTGAACGCTTGTTTTGCCATTTTATTAAGGATACTAGCTGTGCCCATGACTTCGTTCGCGTTTCGCGTTCATAAATAAAATTACCTTATTACATCAGCTATCTGCCAGTGAAAGTCCCGTCAAAATCGGTCCAGTTGTTCCAGAGATTAGCCAAAACAAACACAAATACAGACAGACAAAAATAATAAAAAAATATTTTGGTGTATGTACCGTATATACTCGTTTATATTTAGTTAAAAAGCTGTTACTTTAATATTACAAATAAACACTTCAATGTTATTTATTTGTTTATATTATAGAAAACTAACGTATACAAACACAACGAACCCCCCGTAACAATACGTATTGTTTATATTATAAGTCACTGAGTTTGTTAATTCGGGCATATCTAAGATACTGCGCTACTGATTATTATGAGGCTTTTACTGAAGATGAAGAAGATGATGATGGATATTACAAAACAAATTTAATTTTTTGAAATCTTCTGATAGCTTTAAGTTACATCGCATTAGTCTGACAATAAATACTGTTATAATTAAAAATAAACAAGATATTGTTTTTGAATTTTGAATCTGTCACTTTTTTATGATTGCTTATTGTGTTTTCTTATTTTCACAGCAATATATTGTAAAAATATATAAAAATGGAGTGGAGTTATAAACAGTATTGCATTACATAAAGTAGGTGTGGTGCAAAATACAATTTTTGTAATCCTCCATACGCTTGGTTCAATAGACAAATGTTTGTGTACCAAGCTCTTGTCAAAAAAATGTAGTCGTCCACGTAGTGCTCGTATGAAAAAAGCGATCAAAGCAGTAAGGGAAAGAATTCGAAGAAATCCTGTCTGAAACCAAAAGATTTTATCTCGGGAGATGAAGATAGCACATATAACCATGTTGCGTGTTTAAAAAGATGACGTAGGACTTGCAACCTTTAAGAGACGCTCTAGTCATGTTTTCACTGATAATTTAAAGAAGAACATCGTGGGAAAATCAGACAACTACTTAACCGGTACGCAAAGAAAGGTCACAAAAAATTTTTGTACACGAATGAGAAGATTTTTACAATTAAGCAATATTTTAACAAACAAAATAAATGTATTTATACTGAAAGCATTAAAGAAGACATCGGCACAAGTGTATTAAGATGCCATTCTAAAAAAGGTAGTTAAGCCCCTTAACGACACTATGTTCTATAGCCAAGAATGGTCCTTTCAGCAAGACTCGGCGCATGGTCAAAAAGCTCGATTCCAGTCCCAGTCTAGGTTAGGAACGAACGTTTTCATCATCAGATTCGACCGACAGACCGGATTTCATCAGAGCTGAAGACTGGCCATCTGATAGTCCTGGTCTTTATCCACTACACTTATGATTTATGGTCAGTTTTAGACAGTAAGGCTTGCTCTAAACGCCATGATAATTTGACATCCCGAAAACAATCCATACAATTGGCAGTGAAGAATTTTACCATAGGTAGAATGCGTGCTATTGATAAATGGCCTCAACGTTTAAAGGACTGTATTGCAGCCAATAGAGACCACTTCGAATAAGCTTTATATATTTTTAATGGTTTTATATTAATTTATTAATTTAACACACTGTAATATAACTGTCACAGTGTGTTAAATTATCCTAATGGAATGTTACGTACCATAATGACTTTTTTTGTAACAATATTTATGGCAAGACTAGATAAGATAATATTAAAATTACAAAAAAAAGTCATTTTCAATAATTATTTTTATATTTGGACGTTTTGGAATTAATTATTTACAATGAAATTTTTAGCGATATAATCCAAATGATATGGCCACAAAAAAGCTTCTCAGGAAGTTCAAATCACGAGTTTGTGGATATCAGGTGTTAAATGAACAACTATGTTGATATTACTTATATTATGCGTGAACAGTCAGAGAAAAGCTTAAGTTTAAGTTACTACAGTACTACGAAAGTAAAGAAATTCTTTTTTTTATATGATAACCTTATTACTCTTTCAGCATCACGCTTTTTCCGCATAGCGGGGTAGTCAATGGGAACCACTAGAGACTCCGTTCTTCGTTGTCAAGACACTCCGTTCTTCGTTTTGACATAAATATAAATAGTAAGAAAAAAATGAGTTGGAAGGACATTTGGGAAATAAATATAGATAATCTTTACACAACTAAGTTCCTGGCATAACTCAATAACGTACTAACGTATTAACGACTGTCTATTCAAATTACAATTCAATATGTCCTTTATTCAAATAGACTTTTGCAAGCACTTTTGAATCATCGAAGGAACATAAGAGTTACCACCGGCTCGGAAGGCAGTTCTGCTGAGAAGAACCGTTGAGAAACTCAACTGTTGCTCTTTTCAATTACTATTGATTTGATGTTTACTAATTTAAATTTTTGTAGAGGGACGAATTAGATAGATATAATAAAACATCGGCACGTCGTCTTTACACAAATATTTTGTCAAATTATACAATTAAATTGATGTCATTTTCATTATCGTGAAACAAGCATCTGTAGTATACATGAAAATTTATATAGTTCTAGTCAAATTAGTTATTACAATTAGTCATTTACCAGATTTAGAAGAAGAAGAATTAGTAACATAAGCAGAATTAGTCATATAACAAAATGAATATATATATTTTTTTAACATTTTTTAAAGTGTTATTCCATCACACTAAGGAAATTGACCCGCGCCTCTTGAACGATTTTCAAGAGGCGCGGGTTCAAATCCCGCTGCGTTCAAATTTTTATACGTTTTCTAAATATGTCTTTTTGAAAACTAATATTATTTTATATTAAAATAATTATTTATATAATTTTATTTTATATAGCTTTTGGCATTGCAATTGGAGTAACAATGTGTACCTCGAATAAGTAGGCGTTGACGCTGCGCTGCAGTTTTATAACTTTAGTAACTGTCAACGCATATTTTGTTTATGTATGATTAAATTTTGTTTCCCAATAAATACATTAATTGCTAATTGCTTTAATTTCAATGTAGTAAAGATGATTGATTATAAGTAATAAGGTGCATATCTCGCGCCGACGACTTTTTAAAACTGTCTTTATGAGTATACATATAGTTTATCCTAGGTACAAGAAAATTGTGCCAGACCTAATAAAGAACGGAATATTGGCTGGCTAATCAATTTTTATATATTTTCAGAACAAACAAGATTAGAATAGGATCTGTATATTACAAATTAAAAAAATAAAAAAATCTTTCGCCTTGCCTAGAGTTGTTGGTCGGCAATGCTTTCATATATTTTTATCGTTTCTAAAAAGCTGTTCTTCAAAACGAACTGTTTTTGTTTGTATGTTTGATGTCATGTTACTATGTGACAGTAACGTTACAAGTAATATGGTCAGATAATCGACTTATCTGAATAATGAAAAAAGTAATTAAATCACACATCCAAATTAACTAGACAAAACCCGTAGCAACTGATTTCGATACACATATGTATATATATCTACATATAAAAAAAATAAAATAAATATGTACGCAAATTAAATCATAAAGATTCATCTAAAAAGTATCAAAATAAACATTTCCATATATATTACAACTAGTATAGAACCTTAAGCAAATTTTAATTATGAAAAAAATCATATATCAAAAGTAATACATGCATACGTATAAATACAGCAAACCTTTACAAAGCATCAGTGTCATCGACACAGGCCATTCACGAAGTGACGTCACATCCTGCGCGCGCGCCGTGCACGGTGCAATAATCGCGACCTAATTTATATTTATGATACAATGAATGTTATTATGACTGAATTTGTCTTATTGTTATATGAAAATTGCATGCTAATATTTTTTTTCTACTGAACTCATTTTTAAGCAAGTTTTAATAATTACTTGAATATATATATATTCCTCTAATTCAAATAAGCAATAATGAAAACGAAGTAGCGTTAGATTTTATTGGCATAATTCACAAAATGCGGAAGTTGAGTGTATATACTTTTATCAAAACAAAAATATTTTATTTCTCGTAAAGCTTTCATTACGCTTTCTCCTACAAAGCAGAGTGGCAGATAGAAAGTAGTACACACTCCATTCTCCACTTTCCGCCCGAATCGGAGACAATGCGTTTGGAGTGGCTGAACTCAACGTCGCGCTTTGTCATGTCACAATAGCGGAGAAATGTAAATAATTTTAGTTCCCCCGAGAGAAAATCGAACCCACGATCATCGTGTATACAGTCAGACCTTGTCATGTCTTGTCATGTAATGAAGGCCTGCAGACAATAGAATTACTAACAATGAGTAATCTTTGAACAACTCGTATCGGGCTATCTAATTCAAAACAAGGAAGAATATATGTAGTGATGTCCATACATACATATTATATCCGTACCACGTGTGTATAAATTCATCAATCGGAAATGCATATGCATACTTTGCAGGACATTTTTTTGTTTAATTTTTATTCGCAAATTTTTATTAATGTTATTTAAATACTTCTTTACGTGAAGTTGTTTGATTTGCTTGTAGTTTTTTATTGACACATTTATTAACTGTACACTAAAAACAATCCCTAATGCCTATTCATATTTAAAAAAATGTATATGCAATTTGACTTATCAACCTATTCACGGATATTATGTATAGTTAATACAGTACATAAAATACTATCTAGACTCAAAATAACATGAGGTCATCATGGTGCATTGAAAGGGACAAAGCGTGAACTACACAAAATAATTAAACGGACGCATGGAACAGTACCCTAGATACTTTCGATTTACTAAAGACGTATAAAAATTTGAACGCAGCGGGATTCCAACCCGCGCCTCCTGGTAACCGTCCAAGTTTTCTAAAAATATGATTTTTCAATTATCCTAAGTGTGTGAAAAACATTACAAAAATGTAATTTTTTTAAGAAATTCTATAATAATAGCATATTGAGTTCCATAGATATATTTATAATGCTAGTATTTTTTAAACAAACTCTTAATTTTCTAAGTTACTTGAATATTCAGTTCAAATGAATACGAAGGAATTCCAAAGCAAAGTTATTATCACTTCCTCTGCGTATTTAAGTATGAAATAGTGAACATTATTTAAAAAATTTAAAACTTAAACTACAAACACATAGACAAGTAGCTGCCCGCAACTTCGTTTGCGTGGACCCGAAATTCCCTTCCCACGAAAATACCCATCACGCTGAATAACCTTTGTTAAGCAGCAATTTCCTTACATCTCATAGTATGGGTTGTCAAATATGCTTCTTCATAATCAATTATAGCCTGTTTAAGCGTAAAAGCTATACAACAAAGACAGTTTCATTAAATTCCGCCCAGTAGTTCCGAAGGAGTGTGCATAAAAACATTATGTTTTATTATAACACAGATAAAGTTAAACGAGACTATGGCTTGAGGCGAGAGGTGCAAATTTAATTAAAATTCTGCCTGAAAGGGATACATAATATGGGGTTGAGAGGAAAACTGCACTATGCATTATAATATGGAAATTTGGTTTGACTTAAAATGTGGGCAATTATAAAGGAACATTTTGTCAGCTTGAAGTTTTAATCACCATTGTGACGCAGTGGGACAGCGTCTCAGTGTAGAGGCGATGGTTGTGGGTCGATACTCATTCGGGTCAGGGATTATATTTAAATTACACATCAATGTGGTTCGAATTCAAGCGGAAAGCGGAAAACGGAGTGCCATTTCACTAGATTCTCTCTGTCTGCTTTGCAAGATAAACCGAATCTATCTAAATATAAAATATTTTTTAAATATAATTAAATAGGTATCTGTTTTACAAAATCGAGTAAAGATATAAATATTTAATAGTTTTTTTAGCTATGCACACATTATTTCAACTATGTTCATAGCGTATCTTATGGAATGCCGAAGAAATATACGAATATGGCAGGCAGTGCCGCAGACATAAATTTATTATTTATTGATAAAAAAAAGCCGTTAGATCAATTTATAATCTTAGGGCTCGAGATTCATTGCTAGGTCTTTTTAAACATTGTACTTGTGTACGTACAGCTGCTATGCAGTATATATATTATAATATTTTTTTGTCTGACCACATTACACACACAGTGTATGCTAAAAACAGTGTCAGACATACGATAGGAACGAGAAATACAGATAAGCTTGTAACGCTAAGTTATTGCCCCAAAAAACATTAAATGGGGGTATCGGACCACCTCCAGTGAGGCGGCGTGCGATCTGGCGGGTCTTGTCATGAGATCTGGATACCTCTGGCGTCGGTTATTACCGGGGCTTAGTGACTGAGTTGTCGCAATAGAAGATCCCCAAGAAGAGTCCCGGCTGGCAACATCTTCTGCCGGCCGGACGATAATGGGGCAGTTCATCCAGTCTTCCACGAGTAGTTCGAGAGGCGTCATGACGTCCTAACCTTCCGCACTAAGCATGCACTTTCGGGGCATGGATGTTTCGGGAAGTACTAGTGCCGGGTCACTGGGAAGAAGCCCAACGATCGTGACCACCACTGTGACGGCTGCCTGGAGAGACGGCCCAGCACACGCTGAAGGTGTACCCAGCCTGGGCGTCTGATAGGGGACAACCTCTCTCTGCCGGCTGTGGTAAAGGCCATGGCGGCTTGTGAGAGTTCGTGAGACGCAGTCGGATCCTTCTGCGAGTCAGTGGTGCTCGAGAAGGAAGCGGCGGTCGGCCTCCTCCAACCTCGCCATTCCTCGTAAACGACCGGGTCGCCGGAAGTCGGCACACACAATCACCTCCTTCCGCCCTTATAGGGAACTGACCACCGACTCACCTGGCCCGAGGAGGCGCACGAAGGATGCTCCCGCGCGCTACTCCGAGCAGACCATCGAGGGAGACACAGCAGGCTCAGGGTCACAAGGGTTCACGGAAGATTGTAGTCCCTGTGACCCCGGCTAGTGGCGGGTGAGGTGATGAGATTAAAACATAAGATAATTGTATGTGGCAAATTTAAAATACAATACGAAATTCTAGGTACGTACAGACTCATAAAAATGTTATTTAATTTTGAGGATAATTTAGCGAAAATCTGATAACGATATTGAGATAATTTAAAATTTACGTAAGTATGGATCACTTTTTCTTTCGAATATTATGCGGATTTCCTGTTTGTTTCATTATATTGGATTTACATTATACAAAACAAAATAGGGACAATGCATATTAAAGCTATATGTTACAGACAATCTAAAGAGCATTAAGTAATTACAAACACATTAAATTAATAAAATAAATAGTGCACACACTGCCATGTGTTTGACATACATATTTGTACAAATACGCGTCAACCGCGGATCCTCTGGTAAACATAACTACGTCTAAAAATACGGATGTAAATATGTGTATTTGCAATAAAACTGTTAATGCTTATTTATTGTCAAATATTTCCGTTATTTCGTAACATATGGGAGAAATAAGTGACGAGTCACTTCGTTCGCTAGTTTAGGTGCGCTTTGAACAACTGGCTTCTGGACAATCTAATTTAATATCACACTTCGACTAATTCGATTCGAAATCACAAATTTCCCCCGCCTCGGATACGAAGCTGCAATTACTTTTTCTTATATAGTCACATACTCGTAAGAATAAAAGAAACGTAAGTTTTTTTAATTCACGAAAGCTATATGGAGGGGAGGTTGAGCCAAAATGTAATTAGCATTTAGTCGTGCAGGGGTTTAAGGAAGATCAAAGGGTTGCCAGCTACATTTAATCCCTCTTGTATTACATACACACATACATATAGGTGTATGGACTGTTACTTTGGTAAATTAATGAAAATCAATATAAAATTCTGACTTTTGAGTTTCACACCGGCCCTTCTCAGCAGAACTGCCTTCCGAGCCGGCGGTAGCTGCCGCTAGGACTGCCAATACTGACATTTTATGTTAATTGACGATTGCTTGTAATAGCCTTTTTGAATAAAGAATATTTTGATTTAATTTTTGATTTTGTTTTTTTGGCCTTTTGATAAGAGGCCCCGTTGACGCGTATAATATGCGTTGTCATAGGAATATGTATGTCACTATACACAAGTGTATATCAAACAGATGTTAGTGTGTGTGTAATATTTATTTTGTCATTTATTTAATCAACCACTCCACTCCTCCACTCCATATTCCGCCCGAAATCGAGACATTGCGTGTTGAGTGGCGGAACTCCACGCCGCGCTTTGCCTTGGACAACAGTAATGAGAATAATTTAAATATATTCCTTCCTCTAACTGCAACCAATCGCAATACAGTACGATGCTGTCCAACTGCGCCAAAATGGATCTATTTATTTTATTATAATTAAAATCACTGCACTCCATATAAGTTTTAGCTATGCCAAGTTTATACTCCTATTTCCGTATCATATTCGTAAAAAGGGTTCGAAAGTTTTTCCATTACATATTTAGAAACCTGACGCTTCGAACACTTTACAGTAGTCCGTGGTCACAGGTAGACTGAGGTGGTACAATGATTATATTAAACTACCGAATACGATAGTGTTCAAAACGTCAGGTATATATTTTCAAATACGAATAATATACGCGATTAATTCGGTTAAAAATAGTATCGTTTCACAATGTGAAAATCTTTTAATAGCTTTTTTAAATTGACCATTTTCAGCTATTTCTGATACTTGTCGAACGAATTACGTGAATACAACACGGCAAAAACCGCAGCAATAATTTTGATAAAAAGTTGTATTAAAACTACAGTATTGACTTTTTTTTAATCTAGTCCAGTCTAAACACTAATTAGTAACATACGTCGCGCAGTGAAACACCGCCTGACTGTAAATGCCATTTCTTCTGGGTTCAATCCCCACTCGGTGGAATATTTATATTTAAAATATTAGCTTTGGTGCATAAGACAAACCGCGACGTTGAGTTCCGGCAGTCGACACGTAATATCTCGGATACGGGCGGAAAGTGGAGGACGGTGTGTCTTGACACTAGGCTCTCTCTGACTACAGGATAGTCTTCAAACCACCCTCCCAATACTAGACTAAAAAAGACATATTTAGAAAACGTATAAAAATTTTAACGCAGCGGGATATGAACCCGCGCCTTTTCAAATCCGTCCAAACGCTCTGCCTGCTAAGCCATGCGTCCTCCAGCTACGTCGCAATTCTTATAAGCTTATTACAACTTATATTTGTTGTTAGCAACTAAACTAAACTAACTCCCGAACTTTAATATCTGTTCAAATTACTTAAATTTCACGAATTACCTTATAAAGTAAAAGTAAAGATTTAATTTTTCCTTTTGAATATAAAAGTTACATTTTGCTTAAATAAAGGCGAGTTACACGTGAAACTAGTTTTAACTACGTAACCGTTTCTGTTATGTATGTGGCAAATTCTGCTATTAAAAGCAAAGAAAAAAGATCTCACAGTTTGTGGGACCTATCTACCAAGCAAACTTTGGGTTAAACTTTGCATAAAATATTAAATATAACATGCAAAATGGATTTTAGCAATACGAAGAAGTGTGGAGAATTATGAGAGCTGTTCCTTGTTAAGACTTTTAAATATATGTGTCAAATATATCCAGCATTTTGTATAGAAATTGTAAATCAATTGAAATACAATTGCGCTTAAAAAGAAAATTTGAACATTGGCATAACAAAACTCGGGGCGTTGAATTGCGCCACTCAACACCAACGTTTTGGATTCGGGCAGAAAGTGGAGACACAGAATGTTTTGACACAAGGTTTTATATCAGTACCCTACTATGTGAGAAAAATCGTGAAGTAAACAAAATATATCTTAGCGTTCCTTCAATGTACGCAATGTCTGTTAGTGTATCTACGAGTACATACAGTTCTAACATGGAGAAATTTATCACTATATTTTCTCTGTCTACCATACTATATGATACAGAAAAAGAACTCATAAGAACTCAGAAAAACAACCTATATACCGAGGATATAGAGACGGTATTTATATCAAGTAAAAAACATACGTGGAATGCTTTAGAAATCTAAGAATATTATATACGTCTATTAAAGCGCCCATCTTCAAGGCATTGCCCAAGAAAGACATCAACGCATCACGCGTAAGAACCATTAAGGAGGTGACAAAAAACAAATTTTATATTAAAATAGTCTTACACAGAAATTGTAATCTATATAAATAAATAAAATTGAATTGTTTAATTATATATATATATTTCAATAATCACTTTTTACTAAATGCATATGTAAGTATGTATGCACGGTGAGTAAAATAACATTCTTTATATTTTTTTTGTCTTCCACTTTGTTTGTTCTGGTGCGATGGATTGATGGTTTTAATAAGATTATTACTGGCAGATAACTGATGTAATAAAGAGTACCTTAGGCTACTTTTATTTTGAAATTCCGCGCGGACGAAGTCGCGGGTTCAATCCCCATTCAAGGGAACAAGGATTATATTATTAACATTTTACGCTCTGTAACGAGAAAACGCAATACTAAGTTTCGCCATTCAAAACGGAATTTCCAATCCCATTCAAATTTTGAATCTGGGCGGAAAAGTTAAGACCGAAGCGCTTAAATCTTTTCTCAAGTTCTGATTATTAAGTATTTTAAAAAACTCTCCGTGTTTAGAAATTATTCATAATAAAACGCGCAATTTAACAATTAAGAGAATATAATAACTATTTACATTTATGTTCAAGAATTTTTTAAGGTCGCCTGAAAATAATCCACACAAAATGCTTCCATACATACATTCATAAGTTAAGGGTTTATTAATTTTGGTATAATTTGAGACCATCGCGGTGCAGTGGGACAACGTATGTATGACTGTAAAAGCGATTATTTGTGCGTTCGATTCCGATTCGGTGTAATGATTATATTTAAAATGTTATTAACTATATATACAGCGCGGCGTCGAGTTCCACCACTCAACACGCAATGTCTCGATTTCGGATGGAAGGCGAAGAACGACTGAGAATAATACTACGTTCTCTCTGTGTAGCCTGCTATGCGGAATACAGCATGAAGCTAAATAAATTAAAATTTATGAATTAAATTAATAGTAAAATATATATATATATTTTTAATTGTTATGAATATTGTACAAAATATACAAAAGGTTAAGCTCACAGAGCTATGGCGCCGATACGTGCCACTGTGGCGAAATTTCAGTACAGTTGTTACAATTTTAAATCTATAATCTAATGTTCTACTTTGAAATCTATATTTCCAATATACGATGAAAGGGTCGATGAAAGTCCGCAGAAAGTTCAGAAAATCTTTTCTTAGTGCTCCGTTGAATTTCAGCTTCCTACGCCTAGTAGCGTGGCTATGCGTTTGTGACTAATGGAAGTGTTTTATATTCGATTACACTTAATAACTAAAGGAAGGTGACCAAGTCAAGTGACAAACTATAAGTGTCACTTAGTTCGTCATCATCAAATAACACAAGCAAGCAATCGTTACCACATATTTAAAACTCTTACAGCTATATTATAAATATAAAAAATCTTTAAATTATTTTAATAGATTTAATCCTGTAGTTAAAATATTTTTTATCCAATTACACTGTACTACTATTATGTTGAATACGTAAAGGGGAAACTTTCGATATCTTTATGGGTATATTTCGTACTCCTTCGGTACGAAGTTTTAGTGCAGTAAAAGTTTATTTGGTAATATTTTAAAAATAATCATTTCCCCGAGTGCAAATCGAACCCACAACCAATCGTGATTACAGTCAGACGCAATCCTACTGCACCACGATGCTGTTTTTGTAATAATTTATTGACAGATAATTAATATTGTATTAAATAAAGTGATTATATACAATAAAAACATAGCACATGCACACAACTAAATGAAGCACTTACCGTTGCTTGTTGCAGTAGCTTGCCTGCACTGATCGTAGATTCGATTCCCGATAGAGTCACAGTCTAACTTATTATAGACTATTTTAGATATGGAAGATCAGAAATTTAACATTTAAATAGTGAAAGATATTCTTACAATATTTTACTAACCATTTACAAATGGTGGGAAATAAAAAACCCTGACATTGTATACAATTACAGAAGTTCAATTTTTATTTATCAGCGTCACGCTTTTTTCCGCATAGCAGGGTATTTAGAGCAAAACTTAGTGTCAAAACACTTCGTTGTCCACTTTCCGCCCGAATTGCAGACATTGTGTGCCAAGTAGCTTAACTGAACACCTGTTCACCAGAGCGGAGAAATAATAATAATAAAATATTTATGATCATTCCTACCAGTGGAAATCAAACCCACTGTCAATAGCGATTACAGTCCTGACGTTGTGACAAAGCAATACAACACCGTTATTTTTTAAATTATTATCTACAAATACTATACTTCGGCGGTTGTATGTTTAAATTGTACTTAAGTATATTTATAGTAAAACTATTTTATCATATAGTTAAAACCTAAGAAACATAACTTCCGTCGCTCAGAATCTATAATACTTTAAAGTGCTAAAAAACGCAATGTATGGCAATGTGACTGGAAGAAATTACAATTACACAGTTATGACAACTGTTTGTAATTAATAAGTAATGTCTAAAACCTCCTATGTTGAATTTAATAAAAAAGGATTAAATATGTAAAAAATATATATTAAAATAGGTAAGTACTCACTCTGAAATTTTGATGTGCAGCCTGCTCCTCTGCTTCATATTTGTGTTTGATGTTCTCTAAACGCATTTGCTTCAATACACCTGCCACCTCAATTCTGGAATTTGAGTAAACAATTTTACATTATAAACTGTAAAATTTAATATATCTTCTACTCTCTACAATAACTAAGAAATATGCTAGAAATGTTAAAGGTCTACTTTTTTTCCTGCACCACAGGGTAGTCAGAGCGAACCTAGTGTCAAGATATTGACATTGCGTGTTGAGTGGTGGAACTCAACGCCACTCTTTCTACCAGAGCGGAGAAACTAGAATTATTAAAATATAAACACTTTCCTGAGTGGGGATTGAACTCACAACCAAGGCGTTTTCAGTCGGACGTTGTCCCAACATGCTGTCAATATATATATAATAACTTCGCTTGCGTAAACTACACTACCGCCCGCGTTCTCACTAAAATCGCTTAAAAGTTACAATAATTTACATTATATTTTGCCTAAATTTATAATTAAAATTATTGTAAATTTTTATATTTCTGAACCGATTGAAATGAAATAAACACTAAAAGTGAAGGGAAGTACCAAAATACAATAGTCAAAACTGCATTAAAATCTTTTAAGCCGGTTCTGTGATTAGTGTGCCCAAAAAAACAGACAAATAGACAAACAGAAGACAAAACTAAAAATCACTGTTTTGGGTTCTATTACAAAATTAAATGACCCAATTTTTTTTTCATGTCTTCCCTGTACAGGAGATAGTGATTAGTTACATTTTTATTATATAGTAATATTTTTATATATTAATAAATATAAAAGTGGACAAAATCTTATTTTGTTACAGTGAGATAATATCTTACTGTAAGTGTGATTACTGTGAGTAAGATTCCCACTTGTGAAAATTGATTATAATGAAATTATTTTCAATTCGCTGCTATGGTCTCTACTAAGAGAAAATGCAGTGTTGAATTCAGTCACTTAACATGCAATGGTTCAAATTCAAAATAGAGAACGCGTGAAAAAGCATGAAGTTGAAGAAAACAAAAATAATTTTGTAAATTTTAAATTTACAAAAAGAAAAGTATTGACTAAAACAAACATCTCTCCTAAAAGATATATTTAGAAAACGTATAAAAATTTGAACGAGATTTGCACGCGCGCCTCTTGGAAACCATTCAAGTGGTCTGACGGTGAGCCATGCGTTCTGCATCCAGCTACGTTGAAACTCTTACACGCATATTACAACTTATATTTGTTGTTAGCATCTCTGTAGAGATTTTTACAAATTATAATTGCTCTTGAACGCATGGCTTAGTGGTCAAAGCGCTTGAACGGTTTTCACGTTTTCTAAATATGTCATTTTCAATTTCCTAAGTGTGCAATTAACACTTTAAAAAAATCTTAAAAAATCTCTCCTAAATGTGAATTATCTTGTAATAGTTTCATCAGTAAGAAAAAGCATAAAATTTATAGGTAAGAAAAATGAAACAAATTTGAACATAGCAAAACTTGTAGCGCTCTAGCCAATTAAACTGTATATAATAAGTTCTTTGATTTTCACCATTACTACACATTTTGAAATGAAACTATTTTTGACCAGATAAATCATGTATAATGTTGGTATTCGAAAATACATTATTAAGTCTACCTGTGACCATAGGCTACTGTATTGTGTACGAAATGTTGGGTTATAAAATGTGTTAAACTGTATATTCTTATTAATTTACATTGAAATTGTTACATATTGTTACGATTTTTTTTTATTATAAGCATGTTTTCTTATCCTAAGTGTGTGTTATAGGTAAGTAACACAACCTAGTAGATATATGTGTCAATTACCCGACTTGGATATTGAATACATAAATATTTTAATTTTTTTACTTATTACTAGACAAAACACAGCTTGCTTAATCTTAAACAAGGACAAAAAATTAAATGAAATTTGCTATATTCTCTATCTATAGAATAAAAACCAACAAGGAAAGCTATATACAAACCTAACTTTCATATTTTCTTGTAATTGATGCAGAGGTACCAAATACTCTTGTGATCTTCCACTTTGGACTTCAGCTAGCTGATATTTGACATGTTTCATTCTTTCATTGTAAAGTTGTTCTCGTAGAACTGTAAATTGTCGCTCCAAGTTTGCTGGAAATTTATGGGTAAAGGTTTAGTAAATTTTTATATAATATTAGTGATAAAGTTAATAAAAACCATATAATATGTGATTTATCCAAGAAAATACTAATATCTCTAGAAAATTAAATTAGATGATATTAATGTTTTGAACTATATAGAAGTAAAACTTTTACTATAATTATTAAAGTTTCTCACTGAAGCCAGAACATTAAAATAGTAATTGTTTTTTAATTAATATTAAAATTAAGATTGTTTTTTAATATAAAAGGTTTAATCAAATTAAGACATGTATGTTTTATCATATACATAATTTGATAATACTTAAGTTAACTTTAAATGGAAATCTTTTATTTGATTCTAATTGAACATTGTTATTGTACAGTACTGTATTCAGTAGATATTTCATTTAACGTGAATAAAGTTAAGTAATCACTTTTTTATTTTATTACATTGCCCAAATTTAATATTTAAATTTAATAATGTCATACATATATTTTTTTCTTATTTTGTTTTTAGTTAAGTAAAAAGTAGAAGAGATGATATAACAAATTTAAATATAAAATATAAGAGGACATCACATTTAATTTCCTAAGGTTCAAAATCGCGTATATAAGGAATTGTTTGTAAACATAACCTAAGGGAGCTAACCTAAGTTGTCTAAGCACTCGTTGCGTCGTCGCTCACATTCGCTCTCGTCCAACTCAGAGGAGTCGTCTGAATCTGGCTCGTCAGCCTCTTCAGCGCTGGAGTCTCGGTCAGGGCCCCTCGAAGATCCTCCAGATCTTTCAGTATCTGCTCCCGACATATCACCATCCCCATCGCTATCTCCTTCAACTTTCATTGAAGGCATACCGGTTTTATAGAAAATAAGCAAAAAAATATTAATTTGTTGACAATGTAAACCAATTTTAATGCAAAAGCTAGTTTTCGCTCCTTTCCAATTGTTCCAAATAAAAACATGTAACGTCAACGTCAACTACTGTCCATCATGTCATTGGCTTAAATATATAATACAGGTTACAAATGAAAAGTTTATGTTTATATACAATAATGGAAATGTTGAATTTTATATTTGAATATTAATAATAAAAGACATAATGCTATGATATTTCTAATATTTTTATATTTATACATATGAAATATCGAAAACCGCTTGACGTACAAAACTGAAATTTGACAGGCAGGTACTTTAAGTTAGTAGACGTCTGCAAACAATGGATTTTGTGAAAGGGCCGGATTAAGAAGATCTAAAGTCTCTCGCATGCTTGCATAAAAGACCTTGGCAGATGGACGAAGTCGCGGGAAACATTTAGAATTGTATAGTTTTTGCTGAACATGTATTTAATTATTTCTTATACCCGCGGTAAGAAGCAAAACTTTTTGTTTCAAGTAAAATTATTTTGTAGTTTATTTTGTAAGTTTACATTTTATTCTTGAAAACTGTAGGTGGCTACCGACTGACCTACGAAACTTTGACGTAACAACACTTACAACATCCTCGATATTATATCCCCGATAATCACTTCCATATTTAATTATTCAATCACGAGTAATCAATTTCCTTCGATTTGGAAAGACACCCTAAGTCGTTCTGATTCCTAAAAAAAAGAATCCTGTCGATTACTCTGATTTTCGCCCAATTTCAATCCTTCCTTTTTTGTCCAAAGCCCTTGAACGCCTCGTTCATTTTAGCTCACATAATTCCTCTACTGTGATAACCTTATATATTATAATCCTTTGCAATCCGGATTACGTCCTGGTCATAGTACGACAACTGCACTCGTAAAACTTACCGATGATATTCGCTTTGCAAATATCATCGGTCATACAGGCATCATGGACAGGCAGGAACTTACAATACTAGTCTAGTTGGACGTCAGTAATGCCTTTGATTCTGTTGACTTCGATGTCATGCTTGCTACTTTAAGGTTACTTAACATATCCCCTGATGCAGTTGACTAGTTCAAACTTGTTCGTGTATGGACGTCGGCAACGTTTACGAATTCATGATACGTATTCTGATTATCCTGATAGTCCTGTTGTTTCTGGTGTTCCGTGGGGTGTTATCTCCTTTGTTATTTTCTGTATTAACAAAACTATTTCTCAGCCCATTTCTCCTCTCTACTAATTAAATGCAGACAATCTCTAAATCTACCATCAAACCAAATTATAGGACTTATCTCTATCTGTATAGACTATTAACGAAAGCATGGAGTACATGGAGTAAGAACATCATTTGGACTGCAACTCAACCCTATAAAAATGTAGTTTATAATAGTTGGTAGTGCCAAGCTTATATAAAGAAGTTATCTAACTACTATACCGCCGGTATCTGTTAATGGAATTATTATACCTTACAGTAAATCCGTTAAAGACCTTGGCATCACCTTAGACCAGAACTTATCTTGGGACTTTCAGGTAAGTAAAGTGAGTAGAAAGATGTTTACGTCGCTGAGGTCTCTTAAACGCAATTTTGTTCCTATTCTAAATAAAATTTCGTTAGCAAATACTCTCCTTTTACCAACTCTTGATTACGCTGACCTTTGTTATCCTGATCCAAGAGAGAAGCAGTTAAATAAACTTGAGAGCCTCCAAAATTTGTGCATATGATTCATATTGGGCATACCTAAATATCATACCTACCGTAAAATACTTAAGTAATACATATACATAGTATACTGTATTCTGTTCTATCCAACTTCCCCACCGTACCATATAGATTGTTTTGAATTTTTGAGCGGCTCACATGCTGGGGGTTTTTTTACTATTGCGGACTTTTGGTCAAACACTAGAAAATTATTTGTTGTTCTTACCGGAGTGATAAAAATTTCTTAATAATACGACATGTGTTAAGAATTACAGCTTTTTGTAACTGAAGATAAAGAAAAGGGTGAATGTCATGTTGTTTGAGAGAACTGTACTCGTATAGTGTGTTTGGTATGGCTCCTGTAGGTATGATTGGTATTGTTTTAACTGTCTTTACTTGCCATTGTGATTTGAATTCTATGGATAAATCAGTGTATTTTCTCACAACACCATTTATAAAATCGTTAATTAGGTAATAAGCTTTAACACACAAACGTCTCTACACAACTTTTTAAAATTGTGATATAGAACGTTCTCGGACGTTTTCTAGGATCCTATTGTAAAAACGTACACATTGTCCCATAAACAAATTACAGATTCGATGCAATCGAGTTACGGGAGCGGTAAGTTTAAGCCTATACCTAGTATTAATGTTATGTAAAGCACCGATTTTAGTAAAATCGTTAATATTTTTCTTTACATGCATTAAATTTTCAAATATGTATTGAGACGCAACTGTCAATATATTTATTTCCTTAAATTTTTGCCTTAAGAAATCTTTAATGCCTAAGTTGTGGATAGCACGAATAGCTTCTGCAACACAAAGATAGAATTAATAGCGGCTGCATTACTCCAAAGTATAATGCCAATAGGCATAATACTATAAAAGTAGCTAAAGTAAACAAGGCCAGCCGTTTCCACGTCATTTCTATTTTTTTTTACTGTGAAAGTATAAGTCTATTCACCAATCCATTAATATCCCCCACTGTAATTTGGAGTCAATGGTGATACCAAGATATACCGTATAAACAACAGGATCCACGAGTTCACCATTCAAGAATATTTCACAATTTTCGTATTTGGTGTTCTAATACATTTAGTTTTTTTACTATTTAATAGTATATAGCACTAAACCAATGTACTATTTTCGGAGAGAGCATTGTCGTTATAAACATTTTGCCGTAATCATCAGCAAAAAATACTACCTCATGGCTCCTAACAAAATATGGTAAATCATTTGTATATATTAAAAAGAGGAAAGGGTCCTTTCCTCTAGTATAGGGGACCCCCATACTGACTAATGACCTAGGAAAATCCTGACTATAAAAACAATATGTATTAGTTAAGTATTATTAAGTATTCCACGATTTAAAAAAAGCAAATTTAGTAATATAGTAAATAACTATGAAATTAAGAATGAGTTTTTTAGTTTGTTTAAGGTTCTCATCGTATCCAGTCACCAGTTCCACAGAATTCTATTAAACAAATACCGGTTCCTCAGCCGAAAACTAGCTCTATTTGGGATGATTTCTATGCTGAAGTTTCCGTTATCGTTCCCCGAACCACGACTGCAGCTGGTATTTGGGATTTGTGGATGTGATTTGATACGGCGATAGTTGTGTATCCGCGATTACATAGTTATAGGCTTACACACCTAAACATCACAGCTCACAGCTGACATAACATTCAATGAGAAACAAAATATATATTTATTACTTTGTATATTTAAAATGTCTCTCTCTTTAATTTAAAATGACTTGTATTTAAAACAATTAGATTTAATTTACTTATTTATGTAAATATGTAAATTATATTTGTAGGTTTAACATGCAATAATTGTAGAAATAATTGATTTTTAAGCATGCCTATTTTAAGCGCATGGCAATAAATATATAAAAATAGTTTTTAATAAGTAATTAGTTTTTATATTTTTTTCCACCTTTTGAATTTTTTTGCTTGCTTCTGTTTTATTATGTATTTGTTTTATTAAGTATCTTGTCTGTATTTTATTAAAATTATAAAAATAAGGATGATGCTGAGAAACAGCGCTGTAGACGACGAGGCTCACAGCATATGTTAAGCCTCGTTCCGTTTACCGACTTTTTTATATATTTGTTACTTTTTTGTTTACATTTATTTTATTTTTATTGCTACATGCTTAATTATTTGTATTATTTACATAAGTGAAAAGCGGTAATAATTTTTTTTAATCTTAATTTATCTTTGAATTACCCGCACAATTTCGTCTGCGTCACAAAATGAATACATTTCCCACCTTTTTGGTTGATGCTTCGCTCTTATTTCTCGTGATGTGACCTTTTATTAGCTATATAGCATTCCTCAAAAAATAGGCGTTCAACATGTTTTTTTTATTGGGACCCAGTAGTTACTGAGATTAGCGTATCCAACCAACAAGTTCAGCTTTATAATGTTAGACGTGGTGTTCATTTATTTAAAATATCCTTTGTTCTAAAAACTTTTGCAAGCACTTTCGAATCGTGTAATGAACAGGTAAGCTACCACCGTCTTGGAGTCCTGTCGAGAGTGTATTTGTAATAAAAGTCTTAAAATACAATAGTTTTTCACCACGTTACGCAGCTAACCTGAAATAACACGTTAACATATAATTTGATATATCGTTGGCCATATCGGAAAATCATTAATCTGGGCAACGCACAGCATAATCTGGACAGCCATAAAATGAGCCCATGTTGATTATTTCAAAAAAATTACATTAATTTTATGATATTGCCATATACAATTAAGGTCACTTTATGAATTACTGCTCGTAGCATTTTCTTTACTTTCACGAAAGTGAGAGAGGGAGGGAAAGGACTATCTGATTATACATCTATTATGTATAACTTATACAAATGTACAGACACATCTGTCAAAAATAAAACAAACACGTTATCTGATATTAAATTTAATAGGTACTCTATTATTTACATTAAATTGTTCACTATTAACATGGTATTTATAATATTCATCGCTCAGTTGTCAATATATTTTATGTACAGGACTATTTATAAATTATATAATAATATCAATACTGTGAAGTTTCCGCAAATCCACACATATATAATAATTTAAAATGTGCGAGAAATGTTTGAAAATTGCAAATTCCGATCGCATACGTTTTATTCAAAATATCCCGCGCACAGATTAAACAAATAAACTTAACACACGTAATGACAAAAAAACTAGCTTAGACATTTTAGCACCTCCACAGGCTAAGTAAATAATTTGCAAATAATTCACTATAATACACGATTAATATTTAAAAATTATTACCACTCGATACCTCCAGCACTTGCTAAGAAATCTGTTAACATATAAACGTATATATAAAATATTAGAATATTTAAAAAAAATTGTGATTATTAAAAAGTTAGTGGCCACTTAGTGTCCGTGGCGTGTATTTGGCACTAAATCATTTGGAACGCACAATATCTACTTATATGTAAGATATTATTATAACAATACTAATTGTATGCTTTTTATGGGACTATTGTTAATATTTCTTGTATAAAAAATAAATCGGTATATACGAATTGTATGTTACGCCTATTCGTTGTTAGGATCAATGTTGCCATGCTAAATATATTTATTTATGTTTTTCTTGCAAAGGGCGTAAATTGAACAGTATCGTAAAGAAAATGAAAATCTCTCCTTTTTCCACTTTTGATTTTGATATCACAAATAAAAGTTAAAGAATAGAATTTTAAACAACACTGAAAATATTACTCCTATTCCAAGAAAAACAATCAACAACATAACAAATACAATATTATGACCCACAATTATTATTATAAAAGCACTTTATATTTACGGCAGATGTAAAAGTCACTATTGTCCTAAATTTATATTAAAATGGTAAATTTGAAAAAAGTGACGATCAACTTGGCAAAATCTTTTCAAATAGGAATACTATAAAAATTAGATATGTCATATGTTATATTACGTGATAGGGGTTTAAAATATTGCTTCGTCTACACACTATTCAACTGTTTTAGTTAACTTGTTAAACCTCATACAATGAGGGTATTCTAGGGGAAGAAAATTTTTGAAAAATCCCTATTATTATTATAACTACGGTACAAATTTGGCAATAGATAGTAATTATTGTTATTCATGTCATAGTATTAATTATGATTACATTTATATAAGTTTATAGCAAATTATAAATTACATTGCATTATTGTTCAATATATAAAATTGTGTAGTTAACAAATAAAATATAATGTATTACAGATTATAAATAGATTTGATACAGATAAAAAATTGTTGATATTGCTTATTGCTAACTAGATATGATAATTGTTTATATGGATCATGATTAAGTTAAATAGTTTTATTATTCTTTGAAATAGAATTAAAACGAAATATAATAAAACAATATTCTATTCAAATTAAGTGTAAATAGCAGTAGTTTTGAAACTATTTATTATGTTTCCTATATATATATATTTTATATATAAATGAATAATAATATAGTATTTTTCATTTATTATGTTCTATATTGTTTCAAACTCAGTTAAGATTTGTAATTATAGATGAAGTAAACAATTTTCATATCTAGATATTACAAATTATATGTTCTGTGATAATAATGTTTAATTAATCAATTATTGAAACTTTAAGAAGTCTTATGTTAAAATAATGAAACTGTGATTAAAATTTACAATAATAATAATAATTGTCTATTATATTGAATAATCGAATAGTATTTGAAAATTTTAATACATTATTAATTTTGGAATGTTTAAGTTTAAGGTACATGGTTATATATTGTGACTGATATACCTTTATCGTTCTATAGCTTCATAAAGCTACAATAATTAAGTCGAATTACATTAAATTTTCAATTACATAATTAATATCCATAAGGCAGTAAGTGTATTATTACGAATTAATCGGAAATAATATAAAAAATTCAACACCTACAAGAATTTAAAACACACGATACCAAAATCACAATCGAATAAAATTTGTGTAAACATAATCGTACGAAAAGAAAAGTGCCGCAAATTTACCGCTATGAGAACACATCACTAAACTCTACCTCTACCGCACACACTGTTCCGTAACAATATAAACTCGAATCGAAATAATTTCCGGCGTTAACAAACATAATTAGCAAATGTAAAACCATTTGCGTCGCGTACACATACAGTATCACCGTTTTGGCGGGAAACGCGTCAACTGTCATTCGACATTGACATTTGACGTTCGCTTTGACGTTCGTGTTGACGTTCGTTTCGACATTCAGTCTCTGTTGTACGAAGGAGTTTTTATTGAGTGGTCGCTAGGTTTGTTTCAGCCAATGTGCGGGGACCCATTGCGGCTCACGCTCTAAGCTGTTGATTTCGTTTAACAATTGTTGATAAGCGCGTTGCGTATCGTTGTTTATTATTATCATGTCGAATAAATGGCCCCATCGCAGCTCCATGTCCCGGGCAGTCGCTATTATCTCCTTTAACTCTTCTTCCTGTAAATTAATGGAAAAAATATTTTAATTTAAAAAATACAAATTAAAGTTATTATACGACAAAATTGCCAAGCTATTTATAACATAAGTTCACTTTATTTAATATTTCTTTGGATTGATGGATTTTTGAACAATTACACGTTTCAAAGCGACAATCGTTTGCTATTTGGATAATCTACATTTTTTGTATATAATTATAGCAAAATAACCAATATCTTACTTTAAACGCCTCCCCATTTCTTATTTTCTTCTGCCTCAGTTTCTCCAAGCTAGGCGGCGCCACGAACACCGTGTAGGGTTTCAAGTCGGAGTTACGGAGGATCTTCAGCGACTGTGGGTGCAAGTTCAGCACACAAATCTTACCCGAGTTCACTACTTCCCTGATCGCTTCTAGTGATGTACCTGGATTTTAATGGATTCTACGTTTATTTTTCGATAAAATTTACATTGGTTTTTGAATATCAAACAATAAAATTTATGAAATTAATCGTTTTAAATAATCTTGAATTTAGTTCTGAATATTTGATTCTAAATAAATTTAATGTTTGCTTAAAGCTTTAATTGTGAGAAAAACCTTATTTAATGTTTTTACTCTTAAATATTCATCACCATCAGCGACAGCGTTTGATTGTATACGCAATAGTTGTGGGTTCCCACTCAGAAGAATGATTACATTTAAATTATTTTCATTTGTTCGCTCTGGTGACAAAGCGTGGCATCGTGTTCCGCCACGCAATGTCTCGGATTCAGACAGAAAGTGGAGAACGGAGTGTCTTGACACTAGGCACATTCTTTCTACTTGTTCTTCGGGTAAAAGCGTAAAGCTGATAAAAGTATTACTCAGTCATTCGTTCAATTATTGTATTTTCGCTTTCGCTTTGTTGGATAACGGAACGCTGATGCGAACTATTGTAAAAACCTTACCGTAATAAGCCTTTTCATATTCTCCGTGTTCAACAAATTTTCTATTGAGGATATCCGCTTCAAACTGTGCGCGGGATATGAAGTGGTAGTCCTGTCCCGCTGCTTCGTGGTCTTTGCGGGCGCGGGACGTGTCTGAGGAAGGAAATAAAAGCACACATATATATAATTAGAATAGTTAAAAAACCGTGACGCAGTGGGACAGTGTTTGATGTTAACGCGATGAATTGCTAAAAAAAAGATAAGAAAAATATTTTTAGCCAGATTAACCGAATAATCCGGTTTTTTTAGAATTTAGCAATCTTTAAAATTACCGTATTAATGCTGATAGCTCTAAAGAAGCTTCCCAATTAGTCAACAGAGTACATTGGGCATTATCCGACTTTAGTGGTGGTTTGGTGGTTTAGCTATGATAGAGTGACTGAGCCATATTTTTTATCAAAAAGGTATCAAAACATCGGCGCAAGAATATCAAGATACCATTCTTGAGAAGGTTAACAACACCAAGCCCAAAAATGAATGATCAAAAACGAGCCAGTCTCGGCGCTGGGTCATGTAGCTCGATCCACCCAATCTTGCTTAGAAACGAACGTTCCAGACTTCATCAGAATTGAAGGCTGGCCGTCATCTAGTCATTATCTTAACCTACTGGATTATGATTTATGATCTGTTTTAGAGAGTAAGGCTTGCTCTAAGTGTCATGATAATTTGGAGTCCCAAAAACAATACATATAATTGGGAGTGAAGAATTTTCCCATAGAAAAGGTGCGTGCTGCTATTGATAACTGGCCTCAACGTTTAAAGGACTGAATTGCAGCCAATGGAGATCCCTTCGAATAAGTTTTATATAATTTTAATGGCTTTATATTAATTTATTTAACTAACACACTGTTATAGTAACAAATGGTTTGTACAATAACAAAAAAATGTTTTTCTTTGTTACAGTATTTATGGCAAGACTAAGTACATATATATGTCGGCGCATAGCTTTAAGTATTTAATTATATTTACCTTAGTGCCATCTATTGTAATTTATCTATGGTGGTATTGAATACCACCATAGATAAATGGTGTAACGCAGTTCTAGTAGTCTATTGATAGGACCAATAAGGTTCACGGTTAGACAGTCAACGTTTAGGTACTGCAGTGTTCGTTACAAAGCCTTTTCCGTTTGCCACGTTATTAGGTGTTAGTTAGGTAAAGAGAGGAACTCGGGCAGTGGAGGCGAGTTTTTAAGCATTTTAAAAGATCTCTTGAACCTACTTGAGACACAAGTCTCAGGCACTGCCTCAAGAGTTCCTCTCCCTGCAAGCTCGACGCCTCGGGAGCCACGCGGTCGAGTGTCACTCGCGTAGTGTCTAACGCTGTACGAGCGTGAAGTACGTACCGCTTTTTTTTATTCCATAGACAAGGCAAACGAGTGTTCGGGTCACCTGATGGTAAGTGATCATCGCCGCCCCCGTGTAACACCAGAAGAGCTACAGGTATGTTGCCGGTCTTTAAGGTGGAAATATACGCGCTTTTTGAAGATACCCATGTCGAATCGACCTGGAAACACTGCCGCTGGTAGGTAGGACATTCCACAGTTGAGTGGCACGTGGAAGGAAGTTCTTAGAGAACCGCACAATAGTAGAGTACCACGTATCCAGATGGTGAGGATGGAATTTCAGTTTGTTACGAACTGTGCGGTTGGAAAATTCAGCGGCAGGAATCAAGTCAAACAGGTCCCCAGAACGCTCCCCATGACAAATGCGGCAGAGAACGCACTGAGAGGAAACGTCTCTATGCAACGCCAAAGTTAAGTCTAAAGCCTTTTACAGATTATTGGGTTCTTAACGATTCGAATGGCTCTACGTTGTATGCGATCAAATGGTTACCGATATAATGTTCTCCTCATCTTAGCCTAAGGGCTAAGCGTAGGTAAGCCTACGCTCTAGACTCTAGAGTCATTTCTGACGCGTACAAACCTATTTACACAATAACAATTGTATAGTGGGATTAATCCTTTTTATTAATTTATTACATATGTATACAAAAATATGGATGCTAACATATGCACTACTACGTACTGCTCGAGTATACCAGTCTAATATTGTGTGTGTGTGTGTGTGTGTTTATGTGTATATATACGTTAACCTTATGCATGCACTTATCTATACAGGGTATACAGAACACGGCCGTGTTTATTTATATGTAAGTATCAGTTTATCTTAAAATGTAAGAATGTATTAGCACTGCACTGCATGGCACTCACGCGGCACGGCAGCGGCGAACCGAGCGGCGTCCTCCATGAGGCGCTGGCGCAGCTCGTGGCGGCCGATGTTGGGGGGCCCGATGAGCACGATGGGGCGCTTGTGCGAGGCGCGCGGGTAGTACAGCGCCACCTCCTCGTACGTCAGGATCTCCTCTTGCTCGTAATCTAGTCGATGTAGTTGGGTTAATTAGTTTATGACGAATGAAGACTTTGGCTGTCCGCGACGTCATCGCGGTCGAACCGCTGAACCGACTCAGAATTGAAATTTTATATATAGATACTTGTGGGTAACATTTTTATAATGTTTCCAGGAATTTCATTGTTTTACCAAAACGCCACCGAAAATACGAAACAGCTACAGTTCACGCAAGCGAAGCCGCGAGCAATTCGTTAGTAAACAATATGTTTGATACTGTCACGGTGTAATTTAGGAGTTGTCACTGTGATGTGAGCTTTAATTAATAATTATACAACATTAATTATTTACAATTACCCAGTCTAATATAACAAAACTTAAACAAATAGGAAGAAGATACTTCCTACATACATACAGTATGTAATAATCAGCTCCACTATTGGGCTGCTAGTAGCAGCTGGTAAAGACAGCTAAACCACTCCCCTTATCCTCCTACTTCCCTCACTTCACACCCTCTATATTATCAATTCCAGCAGCAATATATAGAGTAACCATTTTGACTAGTTAGTATATGTATTGCAATGACAGTTGAAGGGGATCTCCCTCCCCTTGAACTTCCCTTTCGTCCCTACGTGCACATCTCCCACCACCTTCACTAGTAAGTTCACTCTACTTCACACTACTCTACGCACCGTCCACGGCCGCGGCGGTGTAGAGCGGGTAGCCGGCCTCGCTAGTGGGCTTGCGCGGCTTGCGGCGCCGCGCGCGCGCGCACAGCAGCGTGGCGCCCTTGCGCGCGCGCCTCGCGCCCTCGCCCGCCGCACCCGCCAGCGACAGCTTCATGGACTCGCGTCTGAGACAGAGTGCCGTTATGTAAACATGCTCTACGGAGGACGTTAGTTGGTACTTCACAATTTTATTTCTGTTCGTAGGTTATATTAGGAGTGAGCCCCATCTTTTGTAGGCGAAATAGTAAGACTAATTTATTTATTGTTTTTTGTTAATTTTAATGTTTTTTTGCGGTTACACGCTTTTTCCCGCACAACAGAGTAGACAGAGAGTACCTAAAGTTGTGACACTCCGTCCTCTACTTTCCGTCCGATATCTAGCCATTGCGTGTTGAGTGACGGAACTCAACGCCGCCTTTGTCTGGTATCAGAGCGGACAAATAAAAATATTTTAAATATTTTCCCGAATAGAAATCGAACCCAGAACCAAGATTGGTTTACAGTAAGACGATATCACAGTGCACCACGATGGTCTCGATTTATTTTAATAATTAAATGAATAAATGAAACTTATATTCAAATATCAGTTTTAACAAATATACTTTTATAGGTTTTCAGAACAAAAAGTAATCATAAAACACATAAAATCATTTTACACTTACTTAAAAAAAACAAAACTCACGGCGACAAGTATTTATAATATTAAATATACGGTAATTGAATTCACTTTCTTACATCCTAAAACACAACAAACCCTTAATACTTACTGATGTTGGAAGGCCTGGCTCGGTATGAGTCCAGCGAGGGTCTGATCCTCCTCGCCCTCTCGGAACGCTTGCCACCAGTTCGGGTCTTCTCTACTGATGACGTGCAGAACATCTCCCTTTTGAAAGCTTATACCTGCGAGTTACCAAATACTATATTAACTAAAGCTTTTGTATACATACGTACGTTATACATACGTATTATAATATATTAGGAATTAAATAGTAAAAACAAAATTATATGTTGTAAACTGCTTTTTGAAGATTTTTGAGGGGCTTTTAGAATTATAATTGATTATTACTATTCATAAAATTTCTTAAAAAGTAATCACAAATGATCCTCCGATTCAGGGAGCGTCATTGAAACGCATAGACCAAATATTAGATCGAAAATTGGCAGAAAATTAAAATCTCTTTGTGAACGAATGTGTGAATGTATAAATATATGTGAATGAATGAATGTATGAAAGATGAGTTTATAAATGACATACACTATCAACAGTGAGACTACAAGTTTTTGATAGGATAGATTGACAATCAAGTAGAAGGGTCAGTCCGCTCACCGAGCTCCCTGCAGGGTATGTAGACGTCGTCCTCGGGGTCGTAGTCGAAGTGCGCGCGCACGTGCAGCACGCGGTGCGCGGGCGGCGCGCGGGCGGGTGCGCGTGATCGCGGCGCCAGCACCACGCACAGCGTGCCCGCCAGCGCGCCCAGCACCTGGCACACCTCGTGCACCGACTTGCCACGCATCGATACGCCGTTCACTTCCAGCAGCTGGCGGCGACGAGAGACGAACGTGTTTGTTAGCGTGGAAACGAAATCGCTTAACAAATTTTTTATGGCTTATATATGATTGTATGGTTATTTCGTATTATAACAAAAATTATAGACGACGTATAAAAATTTTGAACATTAGCGTGACTCGAACACGCAACTATACGAAAACGTCCAAGCGCCTGACCACTAAACCTTTCAACGTATGGCTTAGTATAAATTAAGTAACGTATCTTAGTGTAGTAAATCTTTGATAAATAATTTACAACATTATAATATGAAAAAAATAATATTCACATTTTAAACATAATAAAAGAAAAGGTAGTTACTTAAATAAACAAAAATAAACTAGTATTGAACCCTCTACCTCATCTCCCTCGTGCAGCAGGCCAGACTTCTCCGCCGCACCGCCCCTCACTATCCTACCAATAATGACCGCTTCCCCTTCATTTCTTACTGTAGCACCTGAAAATAATATTTTATTCAGCTTCACGCTATTTCCCGCATAGCAGGGTGTCAGAGAGAACCTAGTGTCAAGACACTGTTCTCCAGTTTCCACCCGAATACGTAACATTGCGTGTTACGGGAAAAAGCGTAAAACTGTTGTCTTTCTTTCAATTAGAATTCATATAGAATAATAGCCGGTACAAATTTAATCTAGGGTACCATTACAATAACATTTTAAAATGTACTTGTAATCATAAAAACAAATGGTTGTATAAAACATAACTTACCAAGTGGTTCATTCGTTTTTTCTATTTTGATTATCTTTATGTTTTCGCTGGAGTCGTCCGGCGAGTTTGACAGGTATTTATCGTCGCCCTTGTAGTTATTGAAGCCAGTCTGGATAACGATTAGTATATTGTGATTGCCATATTAAGAATCTCATAACATATTTTACAATACATAATAAACGAGCAAATTTTATATAGGAAAATGTAAATGTCCTGAAAACTCTCTATCTCACCTTATTTCTCTTTCCTCTATTAAAACACGAAGGGTCCAACAAAGCAGCAGCCTGATCATGCGCCTGTATCAGACTTTCCACTTCTAGCCCTCCCAATATGGATAACAGTTCTGCAGCGATTGCAGACGTCTCACCTCCTGACGCTGTATGCGATCCTAGTACATCAATACACTGGAATTGGAAAATTCGATATTAGGACGACATAAACATAAATGTATACGAAAATTTATTGTTATTTTTGTAAAGACGGCAATGCCACTGCGCCTTAGTTTAGACCAAGTGCCAATTTCTTTGAGATCTGAATGAAAGGTTTTCTGTCTGTTTCTGGAAATATCTATAATATATTATATAACTAGCAAAATAACTCCGCCACTTTACTGCTCTAATTATTATAATTAAATCAAAAAAGTACATATTTTTGTATGAAACGGTTATCCAAGTCAAATGAAATATCACATATTCCATTATCAAAATTTCTACAAAACTTTCTCTATTCCTTTACTGATAATGAGTGATTGTAGACAACGCGCAACCGAAACTACTGGGTGTAGGAAGCTAAAATCTACCATTTGGGGAGCCGTAAGAGAGAATTTCCTGAAATTTCTACGGGAACGGAAAAGAATTTAACTTTTTAAAACAGTAAAAACTATAGATGGTAGAAATGGAAATAGTATTTATTGTACAGGTCATAAAATCTACACAAAGCTATAGGCGACCATTCACGCTCTTTCCCGCATATCATGGTTCACAGATAGAACATAGTGCCAAGACACTCCGTTCTCCACTTTCCGCCCAAGTCCAATATAATGCCACGCGTACAGTTTCGTACGTAGAGCGCCGCACTTTGTATTATCACTAGAGCGGAGAAATGAAAATAATCTAAATAGTATACTGCATCACGATTACATAAATTATCAATAATACAATTGCAATAGAATATTCAACATTACAGTTAAAATGAATAAAAAATAATGTATAACGAAGAAAGTCATTCCCAGGTAAGTGTTCAATATTCATGCGATTAATTTAAAGCTCGCTCTAAAAGGAGGAACTGGTTCAAGCTCACCTCTTTGATTTAAAATTTTCTTTCAACTTTTCATTCAATCAAATCGCTCCCAATTTAGTTAAGATAATTTCTCTATTTTTTTTTTTGTTGAATAACCAGTATTCATTTGTAATTGGTATTATATTGTGCTTACCGTTACAATTTACTACTTACTAACTTTATATGTCAATAAACAATAAATAAAAATGGTTTTATTTACCATTTTTTTTTCTGATTTCTTAAATTAATATAAAAGAATCAAATACTATTACAGCTAAGAAGCTTTCAGACTTTTGACTGTTTTATAAATTTCTTTTAATTTGGGACATTTACCACCTATTATCGCATATAATCTACGTTAGTTGGGCAGTCTGTTAAGTATAGTACCATACTAGTTCCTATTAGCATAATTATCTTCCGAGCTAGTAACTCATTGTTGGTATGACAATACTGACATTTAATACGTTTGAAGATTTCAAGTTAAATAACTAACATAACTTACATCTTTCAATCGATCGGAAGCCCGATGCGTCTGAGGTGGAGAAAGCCCTGGTCTCTTATGTCTGACCGCGGTCAGTACAGCCGACCTCGTTGCTAGGGCAGTTCTAAGAGCTGGGCAGAGCAGTACGCCGGCCGCCCCCGCCACTCTCGCCGCTAGGGCGCTTTCGCCATTGGAACTAAGTGCCTTTTGTACCCTGGATAGTGCTGCACATACTTCTTGGTAATCTGAAAATGAAACGTTTGTGGTGTTGTTATAGAATAAATAAGGATATCCTTAAGTACATCGGATGCTACAGTATTTAGCTAAGTGATTTGTCTTGGGTGACATAGTAGACTAACATAAAAAGTTATAAATAAAATTAAACGGAAATAGGAAAAATAGACAATAATTTTTATTTTGTAATTCTAGTTTTAAGTTTTTTAAGGAGGATTGCATTCATCTTTAGGGCAGTATCTTTGCTGTCTTAAATTAAATAAAAATGAGTGGGCTACGCATTTTTATTTAATTTAAGTGCGTTAATTAATACGCGTTTATGTTTATTCATACATTTGCATTTCTAGATGGATAATACATACAACATTTAAATTCAGTTTGATTCGTCTTTAAATTTGGTTAAAGAAAAGTTATTTAACTGTCATGTATTCTATATTTAAAGATTCTAAAAAACTTTCAAAGATAGTTTCACAATCATGGAAATATAATAAAAAAATCAGAGTATGTTCGTAGAGATATTTAGCTGAAAATACACACAATTATCCATAAATTATGTTTAAATATCGCCTACATAATCTTCTCTACTATTTCTTTAAAAACTCTAAAGTCATTTGCCTCTATTATTTTCGTCGAAGCAAAGTTTAAGATTATTTTTTAAGTTCCTTATTTCCGCAATCAGTTTGGTTAAGGCGTTAAAGTTTTCAGCGCTACTCATTGAAAGTTCCGATGGATACTTACGCAAGAATGTAGTACTAAAGCGAAGATTTTCTTTCTTTATATATATATAAATAGATAATAGATGCTGTCATTTATTGTAATAAAAGTAATGCAGGAACCACTATACACACACACCGAGCACATTTTATTAATATACCTGATTAATTTGTTTTCTGAATTTTAATACAATAAAATAAATACGGATCAAGTAAATAAAGTAAGAGTAAACAATTAACGCAACTGCTATCCAAAAATCATATAATCAAGCCGAGTGTAAAATAATCCCTTTAAAGTATACCTTTAAGTTAATTTTAAACGATCGAACTATTGCTACCTGAACTGGAAGTAACCAGGCCCTGCGGTGAACAGATTCATAATTCGTTTACATAATACCTGTGCTTTTCTATCGAAATGAACGTTAGAAGGAATATATTTTTCAGAATAATAACGGAGGCCATAATGACGTGTTAGGACAACGCCTGACTGTAACGCGATCGGCTATGGGTTCGATTCCTAGTTATGAGAAATGACTATGTTTAATATATTTTCCTTTCTCTAAGAGTTCCGTCACTGAACACATAATGGTTCCAATTCGGGCGGCAAGTGGGGGCTTACGTGATAGTTTTGGGTTCGATCTCGACTTCGGGGAATATTGATATTAAAAAAAAACCCTTTCTCTGGTCTCAATAAACTAATTTTTCAACAAATTAAATAAAACTTTAGACTAAAAAAATTAAAAGTGGAGTACCTATTTTAGAACTACATTCTCTGCGTCTAAATCGCTAATTGAAAAAGATGTGTTAAGGCATTCGAGTAACTATGTACGATGATTTAAAAAAAAATAAAGTGTTATTCACCTACTAAGGAAATTGATAAACATTTTTGGAAAACGTGTAAAAACTGGAACACAGCGAGTTCGAATTCCGCATCCTAAGTGTAATCTTTAGGTAGCAGAAATCTGTAGAAATCTCTACAGAGATTCTAACAAAAAAAAAGTTGTAATAAGAATATTGACGTAGCCGGAAGTAGAACGCATGGCTTAGTGGTCAGAGCGCTTGGACGGTTTCCTCTCATTTTTGTTACTTCTGTAGATAAAACTTGCAGTCAAAGTACTCCACGATATCTCTACTAAAAATAATTAACTAAATATGTTTAAGCACATATACTTCATTATATAACGTGTATGTAGAACGTGTTAAGTCAATATCATTTTATGACATAACCGCGCACCTTCTCATACATAACGCTGGGTAAGCCTACTTGTAGTTTATAGCGGCCAACCGTTTGTGGACATTGCAATTTATGGCGATATTATGGTGTTTAATTTAGCATTTGGGATGGTTTATCTTAGCCAATTTATGCCACTTTTTGTTTATAGATGTTTTAGAGGTAGTGTAAAATATATTTTTATCCGCCTCACGATTTTACCACATGGCCTTAGGCAGAGAGAACCTAGTGTATATGCTCCTTTTTACACTTTCTGACCAAATCCAAGATATTACGTGTTGACTGGCAGAACTTAACACATAATTTATCCCAGTAGGAATCGAACTTACTACCATCGCGTACACATACAGTCAGCCGTCATACTACATCGCGATAACCCTAAAATGTATAATCTAGTAATTTTTTTACAAATAAACTTAGATGCACGACTATTTGCTTCACATTCCGTAGACCATAGCTTATCCAAACATGGGATATAAAGCTGATCATTGATTTCAGTGAGACAAGGCCATAATCAGCTATTGTAGCGCCTAACCTAAACGTTACTACATGGATAGTCATAGTTCCACATAGATTTTGCTTTAGAACTATACTAAATAGTTATATTTATATACATACAGGTGAAAATCGTGTATGACTTGATTGATATATTTCTTTTCTGAATCACAATATGGTAAAATAAGATTAGTTTTAGTTTGACTTTGTAATAACCAGTGTTCTAGTGAACTTGATATATTTTTTAACATATTTTCTGAGCGCCAATATATCTTGAGATTTTCTGTGCTATTTCCTTAGCATTCTTATAGTTTAGCTAGACTATTATGGCTCTTCATCAATTGTTCTACATTTTTCAATTTGTATATGTCAACGGAAAATGTGCATAATACTTCCTTCTTTGTTCATTTTTATAGCTGCAGCTGGTATATTATAATTTTAAATCAGGCATTCCTCTATTCGAAATAAATGATACCCCAAGCTACACAGTACAAAAATCTTTTAAATCAGTCCAATAGTTCTGATATCTCCGAACAAGCAGATATATTTAACATTTTATACTGTTTTAATATAGAATACAATAGAATAAAGAATAGAGCTCTTAAATATATTTTTTAAAAAGTTTTGTAAATGAGAAACAACAATAATTTTTACAGCTTCATGTATTTCTCACATTTTAACTAGATCAAGGAAACACTTATAACTATAAAATATGCTCCCAAAGAGGGTTCGAACCTGAAACTATCGATACCTCAGTCACAATAATATTTTCCTTATAGTATGTAAAATTAACTTACCAACAAGTGCATACAGCTGTGTAGCCTCATCGGCGGCGTCTTCTTCATAAGCATCGTTCACAAAGGCAGTACTGGATGGGGGGTTAGACTCTAGCGCTTGTAACTTGTGGGAGCCGCGGAGTGACGTCCTCAGGAACTCATTTTGAGCAGCGATTCGTTCTTCTGCTTCTTTCCTTTGACGAAGTTGTTCCTGAATTAGAAAAAAAAATGTGTTTATTAGTGATAGGTTCTTTAGACGATCTAAAAATTTACAATAATTTGGGTACCGAAAAACAAAAGATTTATATATAGAACAATAGATTTATTTATTTTTATATATATTTTTATATATTATTAATATCCATATTTATAATATTATAAATGCTGTAAGATATTCTGTTTGTTTGTCAAACCCATTGATAAAGATACTTGAGGTCTTGGGACTTAATTTTTTCTAATTTATTATATCAAGAAAATACGGCCAAAAATATACCATATGCCATAGTAGGGTCGCTAGTATTATTATAGTTTGCTTTCATTGATATATAATTTTCGAATAATCAACACAAAGCTCTGTATAGCATTGATTGAAATTAAAATACAATTCTATATTGTATTTATAATATACTATATGAGTATACCTGAGTGATTTGACTATGGTGAATATGATCCAATTGAATAAATAATTTGTGCACATCTGGGAGAGATATCGCATATAACAAAATATTAAGAGACTGATGGTTAACCTATTGACATTTTACCTTTAAATTTCATATGATAATATAGCAAATACTAGTAGCACCGTTGTCAAGAAGTAAAATACAAGTATTACTATCACTTTAAATACAAGTATTTGCCATAAACATGGTAGTGTGTTGTGTGATTTAATGTATTCCTAATGCAATGTTATAGAAAAAAATATTAGCTTTGTGTAATTTTTCTTCGCGAATATAAACTGTTTGTATTTTAATACATTTTTTAAAATGTTATTCACACACTGTTTTGAAAACATATAAAAATTTGAACGTAGCAGGACTCGAGCCCGCGCTCCTTGGATACAAAAGATTATTTTAAGTAATATTACTTAATACTATTATTTTTATCATTTTTTTCAGCTTTAGAGATAATCTAGTACCTAGTAACACTCCGTTCTCCTACTCCTAGTTTTATTCACCACAGCGTTGTTTAAAGTTTTTTTCAAAAACTAAAACACTTTCATACAGAAGTGTAATATAGCGGATAACAACATTTATAATTGTATAAATGTACTCGTATACATAATTTTATAATATAATATAATTATTTTAAAACTTACGGCTGGCCTCATTTATTGTAATCGACCAAAGCAATATCAAAGATTTTTCATTTAACCCGTCGATGTTTAAAAAACGACATTTCATTCCCCAGCAATTTCCATCTTATATCGACGAGACGGTCTGACAGATAACGCTCAATATAGTAGAAGTACCTACTATAAAACCGCAGCTAATGCTTACGAACGATTTAATTCAGCATTTCTATGAATTTTCGGTTAAAATCAATAAATGTCTATTTTGTACCATTTAATTGGCATAATAATATAGTTTCTTGAATAGAATTTTGTCGAAATTATGACATTAACAATAATAACACTTTTTTAACGCTATCGTGGCACAGTGGGACAATTTCTGATTGTGACTGTATCGACGCGACTGGTTGTAGGTTCGATAAAAAATACAATTTTAATGATAAACCTAATACGCTAATTCTAAATTTGTTATCAGTAATATTGAAGACGAATACAACTATCAATAACATTTTCTAAATTATATGAATATAGTATTTTTAACATTTTAAAGCTTTATTCACACATTCTGTCTTGACAGAATGTGTGAATAAAGCTTTAAACAACCTTTTGGCAACAATCTTTTGTTCGTAGAATAATCTTTGAGTAGCAGAAATTTGTAAAAATCTCTTTACAGAGATGCTAACAACAAATACAAGTTGGAATAAGCGTATAAGAATTTCGACGCTGTCGGATGTAGAACGCATGGCTTAGCGGTCACAGCGCTTGGACGGTTTCCAAGACGCGCGGTTTCAAATCACTGACCGTTCAAATTCTTATACGTTTTCTAAATATATGTTTTTATATGAATAAAGGATATACGAAAAACATTTCAACACACTACACTACTGTGCTAAATTATCACCGCTTCAATAATAACGTAATACATTCTTTATCTTATACTCATTTACAGAGGTGGCGTTCTGAAGTAGCAATGTTGACGCTGGACTAAGACTTAAATTTGTTAAAAAAGTCAAAAATATTTGAAAAGTTGTGCATACTGAGAACAATATTAACTGCGCCAGCTCCTTAGCATGGTAGCCAGAGAGAACCTAATGTTGTAAATGCACTCCGTTCTTAGTTTATTATTTATGAATTATAATCTAAGTCAATATAAAGCTATTATCGAGGCCATTGCAGCGCAGTGGGATAGTGTCTAACTGCATATGCTATGGTTGTGGGTTCGATTTCCATTTGGGTGAATATATTTAAATTATTTAATATAGAATATATTTAAATAATTAGGAGAAAATATTTAAACTATTTTCATATCTCCGCTCACACTCAACACGAAATGTCTCGGATTCAGGCGGAAACTGGAGAACGGAGTGTCTTGACACGAGTATCTCGGAAAAGAGTGAAGCTGCTAAAAAAACATAAAGCTAAGTGGTGTTCTTATACCGCAATAACATAGTCATACATATATACATACCATACATATGTATATATACAGCAAATGTTTGAATTTATAATGTGTCAAATCAAATATTGACAGAACGGTAATTAGCATAACAGAAAAGGACCTTGTGTTTGTTAGTAGATGATGTCATTCGTGTCACGGTAGTAAGGTGTTTGATTTACGTACAGTGAAATTTTCACGCGTCATTTAGTTCGCCACGATTACTGTTTTGTTTAGTGTATGTTATTGAGACTACTTACTTTGATACTCTTAGTTTAAAATGTAATATTGTGAGTATCATGTTGTAAAAATTGGGCATCGTGGCGCAATGGCACAGCGTCTGAATGTAAACTGTGATTGGTTATTGTTTCGATTCCCACTCGGGAGAATATTTATATGTATTAAATTATTTTCAATTCTTTGCTCGAACATCTCTTATTTGGACAGACAGTGGAGAACGGAGTGTCTAGACACTTAGTTTTTTCTGACTACCCTGCATTGCGGGAAAAAGCATGAAGCTGTGAATATGCCATACATACGACAGCTTTCCACTGTTTCCACAAGTTGCATAAGCTTTTGTTCTTTTAACAACGGAAAAAATAGTAAACAATTAGTTGCTTTTTAAGAAATGTTCGCTATAAAATAAATTCTATTTTATCTAGAACATGGTATATGAGAAAACTGTAGTAAAGTAAAGAAGTAAAGTAAGATTTCTGATGAAATAATGAACAAAATTAAAGATAACGAACAGTTATTGCAGTGCTGTTTAGTTGTTACATATTTTTATGTCTTGTGTAGACAATCGGATGGGATCATTTTCATATAATTTATTTAAAAATAATAGTAATTTTAATTCCATTTATTTTTTTTAATTAAATGAGCATTTTTAAAAAACGTATATAAATTTAAACGTAGCGGGATACGAACCCGCGCCTCTTGGAAACCGCCCAAGAGTCCAACGTGTCTAAGCGCGTGTCGCGTGTTGAGTTCAGTCACGAAACACGCAATATATTGAATTCGGGCGGAAATTGGAGAACGGAGTGTCTTAACACTAGGTATCTCTCTGACTACGCAGTTTGGTTTTTAAATTTACTAGTGCAATAACAATTAACAAGCATGTTCCCATCAAAACTACACTACAAAGAGTATTATATAAATATCTATATAAAAATATATTAATAAAACTCACATATACAATATCACTTTTATTTATATTTTAATAAAAGCCTACAAAGCCGGCGTTTGTTACAAGCTTCACATTCTTTTATTCCGCAATACGCCTTTAACGCCTGCATTTGTAAAAGGGAAACATTAATACACTTTCAACATTAATTCTTATATAACGAACGCTATTTGAGGCAATGATAATATTGCAGTTTTTGTAGATTCAATTTAGAGTGAGAGTATTTTAGAAGGATTTTTTGGTATGTGTCTTATTATAGTTTTTTTCTGTAAAACTACTGTAAATGTAATATACTTCTTGTATATAACTTCACAAAGGCATAACTTCATGTTTTTTTGCAAAAGGAGCGGGAAATCAAGGGATATCTTTTAGTTTCATAAATTGGAGACAAGAACTTATTCCATTTATTTATACATATTTTTTATGGTAATAACATTCAGTTGAAAAAACTTGGCTGTTGGTAATTTTGGTACCATATCTTGAACAAAAGCATCTAACCGGGCGAGAACTGAAGGGGCTCACAAGTGTGGAAAAAAGGGTATCAAATAGCAAAAAACCAAGCGTTTCATGGTGGACGTGGCGCGAGAGGTAATCTAACTTTGCAAACGCGGTTCTGGGTTCGATTCCACGCGGGGACTGATTATAGCTGTTTAAAATGTTTTGTTCTCTGGTCTGCCAAGACAAGCGCGACTTTGGTGCCGCTCAACATGCAATCTTGAATTCGGAAGGGCGGAGTGTCTTTGACACCAGATTCCTCTGGGCAATATGTAGGAAAAAGTGTGAAGCTCTATATATATATATATATATATACCCTATACATATATATATATATATATATACATATATATTTTAACATTTTTAAGTGTTATTGCACATAATAAATTGAAAAAGACATATTTAGAGAACATACTTAAAATTCCAGTGTCTTAAGATAACGAGAGAAGAAAAGAGGAAAATTTTCAAGAGGCGCGGGTTCAAATCCGCTACGGTCAAAATTTTTGTACGTTTCTATATAGCTCTATATATATATATATATATATATATATATATATATATATATATTCTATATATGTATTGTAATTAAGCTAAAACCACATCAAAAGGAAGGTTTGAATAGGTTAAAACTGCCTTGCTAATTTTACATTCTTTACAACACCAAACACGCGGTATGCAAAAATACATTTACAACTTTTGCATTTTCAATTCCATCAGCAAGCGTAGCGAGTTCACGTTTTAGAACATTTGCATGTACTAGTACACAAGTACAATGCATATTTGTACCTATATATACAAATAAATAAAATTGAATTGTCAGTTAGTAATATTAAAATAACCGCTTTTACAAATTCATGTGTATAAACCACCATACCACAACCTACCAAAACCGTGTTTTGTCTGTCTGTCTGTTTGTTCAGGGATAATGTCACAGAACGGCTGGACTGATTTTACAGGACGCTGACACCTGATGTATTAAGGAGTAACTAAGGCTACTTTTGAAATCCACAATGACTAAGTCGTATACACAGCTAGTATTTGATTAAAACAATAAATATCCCGCAAATATAATATATAATATAGTAAAATAATATAGGTTGAGTGAAATCAGGAGCTAGAAGCGAGCGGCGAGCGTTAAAGCGATAATTTGTAATGGGCTCCTGCAGTCTACACTTGGGTCGAAAGTCAGAGATTTGTCCGAGCTCCTCTCTCTGCAACGCGATGGGCACCTGCACGGTAAATCCACGCAATGCTAAGGGGTTTTTTCCCTAGCTTGATGTTCATTGTAATTGAAAATGCGGTGATAACAACAAAAATAAATTGTAATCAAGCGTATAACAATTTCAACGTAGCCGGATAGCGGTCAGAGGTTCCTAATCCCGCCACATCCACATTTTATACGCTTTCAAGAACGTTGTTTTTTATATACCAAGTTTGTGAGTAACACTTGGAAAATGTTAATAAATATGTTTTTTTAATGTAGAAAAAAATAAGCTAGACTCTCCGACCTACACTTCTGGATTAACACCCTCCATTCGCCGCTTTCCGCCTGTATTTGAGACATTGTCTGACTCAACGTCGCCCTATGTGTTACTAGAGCTATAGCGTAAGTTAAAGTTTGCAAGTGTAAAATGTCGTTTAATATTTAAATAAAAATAAATATTTTTTGCAGCTTTACACTTGGTGTCAAGATATTCCGTTCTCTACTTTCCGCCAGATATCGAGATATTGTGTGTTGAGTGACGGACCTTCACGCCGCGCTTTGTCTGGATCACCAGAGCGGAAAACTTAAAACATGGAAGTAAGATCGTTCCTCTGAGTGGGAATCCAACCCACAACCAAACACGCTTACTACCGTAGTGACGTAAGACGCTCTCCCACTGCGCCACGATGGCCTCAAAATGTACATTATAGCTTGCAACATCTTTCTTGGCACCGTACAAGTTGAATAAAAAAAAACTCATATAAAATTAGAAAATCCAACTACTTGACTAATAAATTCCGTTCGATGCTCTGAAATTCTATAAGAATCACCATTTAAGCAAATTTACAATCAAACCTGCACCAAATCTTACGTTACACAACGTGTGACGTCATGGCCACCCGGAGGGAGTTCGTTGATGACGTGCCCACATATATAGCATTACTGCGGTTGTGTTAGATACTATTTATTTATAGTTCACAAGAAGGCCATATTATGAAAATTGTATAAATAGCCATGAATTACTTATTATGCCATGTGATAACTAGAAATGGCTGTTTGAGTTTTATAATCTGCAGTTCTGCAAGGTAGGCAAAAGCGAATTAGCTTAGAATTTTTTAATTTTTGAAAGTCCATGCCGATATTTAACTTCTTCATGTTAAAATTGCTTTGGAGAGTTCATGTGCAATATTGAATGTTGCCCGAGATTGTAAAGTTGACAGTTAGGCTTTTTTAAACCATATAGACTTGAGACGTGTTTGATTAGCAGTGGGTTCGAGCCCCGCTCGAGGGATGATTTAAATTTCCCCACTCTTATACGAGAAAGCTCAGCGATGAGTTCTGCCGCTCAACACTCTATCAATCAATCAAATCCTTTTTCTGCCCACTGCTGGACGTAGGCCACCCCCAGGGTGCGCCAGAGGTCCCGGTCCGCCTTCCGCATTCAGCTAAGAGGCTCAACACTCAATTTCTCTAATTGAGTCGGAGCGTATAGAATAGTGTCAACAATATAGTGGCTACAATACAATATATAAGCTTTAATGAAAGTATTACGTTATTTTGCTATTTTCCTTTCTTTTTCTTCTACTTGGTTTTTTTTACTTCAATCAATTCCATTCAATTCATGTTAAATATCGACTGAAGTACCGTCGTACCAACGTATCGTCTGTTTTATCAAATCGTCTGTTCGTAATGATCGAAGAAATCTAACTCCTAAATATGCTTCTCGATGTAGCAGTGCAATGCAGCTTACCCACAGACAACCAGATTTCAGATATAGATACATATAAATGAAAATGGATATAAACTTAAAGTAGTTTTATTGCAATTTGAGACTTGTGACTTTAAAGTTGCAAGAAGATTTACGGCAAGACGGTTACTTAAGTAACAGTCGTGGGCTCAAATCTTCATGCAATGTTAGTAAACAATTTTTTTTTCAGCTTCATGCTTTTTCCCACTTAGGAGGGTAGTCAGAGAGAACCTAGTGTCAAGACACTCCGCCCTCTCTACATTCCGCCCAAAACCGAGACATTGCGCGTTGAGTGGCGAATTCTACGCCGCGCTTTGTCTTAGGTATAATTTTTCCTCTGAGTGGGAATTGAATCCACAATCAATCGCGTTTACAGTCAGATGCTGTTCCACTGCTGTAGTTAATTAATAACTCAAAATATAGAATTGAATTTAAATAACAAATAGGTCCTTTTTATCTACCAGCTCTATAAATTTTGAAAACGCTCCATGACAACGAACTAAAAACTTACATATTCGTTCAAATGTTCCAATTAACGCGACCGTTGAAAAAAATATGAGAAAGCTACAAATTGGTGTATAACCTCTTTCACGACTAGACTCGCTAGTCGCTGGGCTAAAAGTTAAAGCCGCTAATTAGCGTAGCTTTGCAGATGAGTGCTTTCAAATGGTACCCATTACAAAACTGTCTTTTTCACTTCATAGAGAATATTTTATAACATCGCTAATGATTTTTTTTCTAGTCATGACGTATGGCGCATTTTTATTATAAGGCCAGAGTTGAATAGAACTTTGGTATGCTTTTTTTCAAATTAGTAACTTTGACTGGCTTAGCTATAATAAACTGGAATTCTCAAATAATTTACAGCTGAAGCTTATGACTTGGTGCTTAGTTTTTCGTCAATTGCAGAGTCAAGGGTTCACAATTTTTCAACAGGTTTGGAAATTCGGAGAAGCATAATATCTTAAAACTAAACTGAAAGCATCGCATACATTCAAACGCAGCCTAACTGCGCTGTGACGGCGTCAAAAATTACATAAGAATAATTATTTTAATGTGAAAATCTTTTTCTATTATATAGTAGCGACCCGCCCGCGGCTTCACCTGCGTAATCTACATGACTAACCTATTTCGTTATCTCGCCCGCCCACATTTTCACTTAAATCACAAACTTTTAATTTAAATGGTAGATTTATAATTTAAATGTTTGTAACTTTTTTGTTTATGAACTGATTGCAATGAAATAAACACTTAATGTTAAGGGAAGTTTACCACAATACAATAGGAATTGCAAACTGCATTTTAATCGGTTAAGCCATTTACTGAGATTAGCGCGCACAAGTCAATAGATAAACAGATAAACAGACAAACAGAAATGAAAATAAAAACTCATTGTTTTGGGTTGTATTACATTTACAGATAGAGATCATTTACATTTATATTATATGTATGGATTACATCACTTACATATAAAAATGAAAGCCTCTTAAAGTTAGCTGGCGCGGATAAAGTCGTTATGCATATTTTATATCACGAAAGTCATTTAACACGGCATTACGACCAACGGCCTGGAAGCGACGGTGTTTTTGACTGCCATTGCTAAGGTTATCCTGAATATTTTTTACCTTACATACATCTGAATAATGAGAAAATTTTATTGCTCTGTCTTGTTAATATGTGTCCCAAAACTGGGCGAAAAAGATATAGTAGCCAATGAAATGAAAATCCAAAAAGTCCTAACACAATTTTTAGACAGATTAATTAGTTGAGGTAAAGTAAAGGGTCGCGTGATGTCTAGGTATATCTTCTACTGGGTATATAAGTAAGTTTAATATATGAAGATAGAAAAAATACTATCTATATATAAAAAAAACAATTCTCTAACAAATCGTTAAAATAAACTAACATCATCATTAAAATGGCGATGAACAGGACACGTGACAAGGCACAGCAAAATAAAGTGGACCAAAATATTAACAGAATGGCAGCCACGATAGTAAAAGAGAAAGAGGCAGGCAAGCTATTAGATGAATGACAAAACTTGTTGGAAGGACAACCTGGGCAAGGAGGTTAATAGTGGCGAAGTGTGAAATTTTTGTACAGGTAAGGTTAGTTTTATTTTCATCATACTAGGACGATCATATAGATATTCCTTTTAATTTTACATTGAAATTGTCTTATATCTAATAAAAAAGATTTTTCTAGTGTTTTTATCAGATTATGAAATACCCATATTTTTTATTAATAATTAATTTATTTATTATAATTTACAAAAGATAAGCCGGTTTGAATCGTGTTATATGGACACTTCGACCAGTAAAAAGTATTACAAGCCGTTGGAAGTGTGCTTATGTGTCAAACGACAATGCTTCAAATTTCGATATTATAAATCAGAAATTATACCATAAGTTAAGTTAAACTAAAAATCACCAATAAAGGCTAAAAAAACATCGTTATACTTACTTACGTGCATATAAAATACAGTACCAAGTATACATTCTATATGTATATGGCATTGAAGCAAACTAGTTATAAAACTTACCGAATACGCCTTTATTCTTTCTGGGTCGACGTCGTGTTGCGACCGCGTCTGCGCACGCGGCGAAGAGGACACCATGTTAAATAGATCACTTGTACTAAATGTATACCATATTGTATTGAAGATATTTTAGATATCTGTATATATATATTAAAAAAAATCACTGTATACTATAGTAGTTTTAAATACTTATAGTTGTAGCTGTTGAATAATATTTTGAATGTGAAAATATTGAAAGGCCTATTGAATTTTATATTTCAATAACGATATTATATAATAATTAAAATAATTTGTTAATTTACTCGTAGTAATAGGTATTTTAAATAAACTTTATAATTTTTAATTCATTATGTGATTTGATTAGAAATCAAAACATTAGGCTGATCACAGGAGTGTTGAGAAACGTTTTAAAATGTACTTTTAATTTTATTGAAAATTATAATATAGATTAGTGCTTGATCGATGTGATTAATTGATATGCCTGTTATACTAAATATAACGAGTTTGTTACGTATTATAAAAAAAATCTGCTTCTAATTATTGACCAAAACTATGTAAGTTGGATTTAGTGACTCGTACCACCAAAATACCCATTACGTTGAACAAGTTTGGTAAAGGCGTAACTTCTTTATAATATAGGTCTACAATGGTTTGCGCGTACAAACATTCTGTTTTTACTGTTTTATTGTAGTACTAGCGTCTGCGTACACTATACAACAAAACTAATTCGTTTTGTCGCCCGCCCGCGTTCTCACTTAAATCACAAATTTTGCCTTAAATCATAACTTAAATACTTAATTAGTTGTAACTTTTTTATTTCTGAACCGATTGATGTTAAGGGTAGTTTTAGTAGAAGTTAAATTCATAATTCAAAATTGTATTTAAATCAGTTTAGTTGTTTTTGAGATTAAGAAACAGACAAGCAGAAAGGAAAATAAAAATCCTTGTTCTATTATATTGACAACCGATAATTGATAAATACTAATTTTTTTGATAATATTTTATTTTAATATATGTTCCATATACAGACAGCAATCAGTGTATTTTTTATGATATGCATCGACAGATAAACTTATCATATAGCTTTACAGAACATTGAATATGTTTTGTAATTCTATAAATAATAAAGCTAAAATTGTTATTATTATTATTAATTAATAAAAAAAATAATTGTATGTCTGTTAATATACTGAACCCGGATAACGGATAAATGTATCACAAGATACCTGGTTATATGTTACATAAGTTGCTAGAGATATATCTGATAACATTTGAGTTAAGTCGATCGCTAATTAAGCGTTACTAAACTAGTTCCTCTTACTTTACTTGCGTTACGTAATATTTATTGCGACGCGGTAACGATGTAACGAGTCCTATTGACGATGCTTGTAACAGCGAGGGAAACAATATAATTTTATTGTTTTTTTAAAAGTGATTTTCGTGTGTGAATAGCACTTTAAATATATAAAAAAAAATATTCAATAAATAGCACTCTCTCTTCGTAGCAGAAATCTGTAAAATATTTCGAATTGTACGTTGTCTACATACACTTCTCATATACTAAAGTAAGAATAACTTTTCGCGTCAAAATATACTACGATTCTTTTAATATACTAAGTGTGTGAATAACACTTTAAGCTGTTAAAAAAGTTTTTGCAGTGACATACACTTAGGACACGAACAATAATTATAGATAAACGTATGTTAATTAGAACGTAGCAGGATTCGAATGCCCGTCTCTTAAGAACCTAACTCTTCTAGCAAATTAAGTTAGTTTCGTCGAAATTCTTATAAGTCTCTAACAACTTATTTTTACTGTTTATTTAATATTAAAGTGCTTTTGTCACAATATTTTAAATATTAGTAGTAGTATTTTTAAAGAATTTGTTATATTTCCGAGTGTGAAACTTTTTGTGAAGAAATGTTGTTAATATGTTACTACTATTTTGTTTGCTACCTTTCTGTAGGTCCACTCAAATCTTAATTTTAATACAAATTGCAATTCAGAATTCAAATTATTTTTTAAACAAATAAAAAATCCAATTAAGAAATCCTATACCTTTACCTACCGTGGTTTAATTAGATTTAACCGATATTTTTCTCTGCATTGTTCAGGTTTTTAAAAGGAGAAAAACGTGTAAAAAAATGAATTTTACAGTTAAATATTGCGACAGACGAAGTCCTAACTTTCGTAAAAGGACAGGAGTAATTTGGAAGCAAAAAAACCATTGTTTATACAAACAATTTTAAAATCTACCAGTCTTCAAAGTCGGGTAAATTCAAACAACTTGAATGACGTCAATTCTACGAAAATAAAACACTGCATCAGACACATAAATATACGTACGTCTGATAAAGGCAACGGAATTCCGATAGAAGTGAAATCAAATTTGCTTTGTGATCAAAGCTGATACGATTATATTGAAAGTGTTGATTTCAATTTAATTGAGTTTCTAAATATGTTGTTCTCTATTTTTATATGAGGGTTAGAAAAAAACAGTGACTAAATTCTCCGTTACCAATATAACCTTGTTCAGGTTACAAAGACAGTTCTATTTTACATATAAAAATCGTTTGACAGATAGTTGAACTGGTTACCATCATAAAGTATTGGATGCCGCGAAGCAGGACATAATAGCCAATAACCATTGAGGATGGTGCAGTTCGTGCAAAATTAAAAAGGGTTTTCGGAAAGCAGACCCTGATTAGGCAGGGACTAATACCAGGCAGAAGATGTAATTGAGTTTATATAAAATGTATGTATGTATATATGTTTAATATTTAAGTTATTTTTATACTAATAAAAGAAAAACAACTATTAATTATACTTTATAAGTTTATTGACACCTATTTTTTGCTTTTGGTATTTTCTACGGTACATGTCTTATCAACACCGTAGACACTCGACATGTTAGTTCTACTGTCGCTTAAAGAGGATCATTAAAATATAACAATATGGTCCTTCAAAAAAGAAAAACTAGTTTCTATATCCTTAGTAATGATTGTTAAATAAATTGAGAACTTCATTGATATAACAATAGATGTTATAACAATTTTATCTAATGGGCTGAATATATATGTAGCTTAGTTATTTATGAAGGCGATGTTTTTTTAGTTTAAATTTAAAAATAATACCTTAAAAAGCTTATAAAATCGTTGAAACAGGAAAAATTCGTACACATTTATTTTTAGTTAATTTAGAAGTAATTAGTTGTCTGATTTTTTTAAATTAACATTTTTTTTTTATTTTAACGCGATGGTTGTGTGTTCGATTCTCACCTGGGCAAATGATTGTGTTTTAATTATTTTCATTTCGCCACACTAGCAATAAACACCAAGCGCGGCGCCTGAGTTCCGCCACCCAACACTCAATGTCTTTATCTCGGGCGGAAAGTGGAGAACGGAGTCTTGATACTGTTGTGACACGCTATGTGGAAAAAAACGTCAAGCTACGCGACGAAAACCGTGTAATGCAATTAGCTCGAAATCTACCAGGGCCAAAATGAAAGCTTATGCCGCCCGCCTATGCCTTGGTTGTCTTATATCGCTAGAGACCTAAAAAAAGCCTAATTGCCTTAACTTACAAACCAGGACCCCACATAATGGGATAAAAGACATAAGAAGAACATTGGTATTTTTAAAACCTATACTAATGTTGATATTTAAAATAATTTAGCTCTAAATTTAAATACAAATATAATAATAATTAAGTTTATTTCTCATCTTTATATAATCGTAATGTGTGGAGACTTCATTTTTTTATGTAGGTACTATTTCTGTTTTTTTTTTGTTCTATGTGTTTAGTTACTGTTGTTCTTCCTAATAAAGAAATAAGCTCATGTAAAGGGTTGTAAATAAAATTTAATTAAAACAAAAATTTCATTCCTTCAGCACTAAGAGAATTAGGTGGAACGAAACAATGAGTGTGGAACTAACGGTGTATAATGGAATTAAGAAGTTATTACTATTAGTCCTTATCTAGTTAAGTCTAGCTTAGGGCTAGGATGTTGAATTAGACGTGGTTTTATTAAGGCGGGTGAGAGAAAATGGCTAAATTTACTAGCTCAAAAATATAGGACTTGTTACTCATTTATAGTTCAAACTCTATCAAAACTGTAATGTTTACATATCTAACAGACATTACTGAGATTGTGAGATAACTTCAATAATTTTGTTTTTTTTATTCTCAGCTAGTATAGCAGGGTTAGGCGGAGAAATCCTAGGTTTTCTGGGCCTATTACTTTCGCCTATTATAACCAAAATATATAGATTTATAATTAAGAAAGTCACTTCACATTCGCTTACTATTAAATAAACCACAATCAAGAAACTCAATTAACAATAAGTACTGTTAAATCTCCAGAAATACGTAAATATATTATAGTTAAATAGTAACAAGAGACTCTGAGTGCGGTGCGGCTATTTCGGTATTTTTTCAATTAAGACTAATATATTTAAAACTTTCGTAACACAAATCAAATACAATTAACATACAGTACCTACATATGTTTACTAGAAACTTACGCTCAAAATAAACTTAAAGCGGGCCGAGTATTTATCTTTCACTCCGCCAGGCAAAGGTTTTATACAGCGTTAATTAATGTAGCTCTGGATTTTTATTTATGTATAATTTCATTTTCAACTACATTCAAATTGAGAGCATAGTGGCACAGTGGGACGGTGTCTCCTTGTAAACGCCATAGGTTGTGGGTTCGATCGCTAATCGGACGAATTGTTGCATTTTTATTATTACCATTTCCCATTTCACGCAATGTCGCGCATTAAGCACGCAATGTCTCGATTTCGGGCGGAAACTGGCGAACAGAGTGTCTTGACACCTAGCTTTGCGGGCAACAGCGTGAAATTGCTTATATTTTATTATTTTTGTTTTTATTTAATAGACAAGTCAAACGATCGTTAGTTATAATTCCAATTAAAAAATGTTATTTTAGTAATAAACAAATGGTGCATAACTAACTTAATCTTGATCTAAAACTAAGATAAAGACTTATCATACAAACATCTCTTGTATGAACTTTGACCCTAGTCTACGAGTAGTGGGTTAACTACAAAGTATATACCACAAGTTATATCAAGATGCCGTTTATATCATAAAACAGGTATGTAATTTTCAACAAATAACTTACAAACTATTTTAAAATATTCTATTAACTTGCATAATGATTGCAAAATTAAAAATATTAAATAACATGCATGTTTTTTTAAATAACTAAGTATTAAACTAACTAAGATCTTCCTAGTACTATAAACTTTTCTTTTTCGCTCTACGCATTTTTAAGAGATTAGTGCTTTGTTTGACCAAATAGGAGTAAACCTAAATGTATATACACCAACGACGAGGTAAGCTGGTGTTAATAACGAACAAAAATTTATAAAGACTGGACGGTTTCTTAAATATTCCGTTGAGTTTATTTGCATAGAAACCAATATAATATAGATTGATATAGTGACATCTAGTGATAAAATGTCAATGAAATAGATTTTTATTAGATTATTAGATTAATATAATAATACTAAATTATATTTATTAATAATTTATTTATTTATGTGGAAATACTGCTAAATGGATACTACATACATCTGTGTATTATACATGATAATAATTTAAAGAAAAATTAGCACCTCTTTTTATAAAAGTAGTAGTCGCACGTAGTATTTTAGATTTTATTTGCGAGACATTAATTTCTCCATTCTGGTACCCGAGATAAAACGTGTCATTGAGTTCTGCATCTCAACGCTCAATGTCTCAACTTCGTATGGTATATACTTTATGAGATAGTTTTTATTTGCAGGTTTATATAGTAATATTATTATTTATAGCTTTAGAACGCACTTCCTCTTCAAATTTGTTACAATTAAGCCGTATATGAAGAAAACGTGCAAAAAGCCAAATATTTTTATAATGCATAAGAAACACATCACATTAATAAAGTAAATATTACTCACACTATCATGCGCGTTACATACACTTTTGTATAAAGTGAAATACACGTATTTTTACGCGTTAACGGGCCCTCTAGTTATTATAAATTTTAACTTAAACACGAAATCGTACATTATATCGTCGTACAAAACAATATCTAAGGTACAGTACTAAATAGAATAAATGCTTTCCAATTAAAAAAACTTGGCACGTCCTTAATGTCTTGTTGCGGTTTTCCCGACGGCCGACGTTTTCCTCATGTTAGACATGAAATTATAGAGAACTTATTAAATATTCAATGGAAAATAATATGTATAGGATTTTGAATGATGGCCATCGTGTTCCAGTTGTACAGTGACTGTAAACGCGATAGGTTGTGGGTTTCCATCCCCTTGCTGGGCAAAGATTATACATATTACAATCATTTTCATTAACCTGCTCTAGTGAGATAAAGTGTGAAGTTGAGTTTCGCAGTCAATAACGAAATTGTTTGATACTTTTTAACATTTTTTTTAAAGTACTATTCACACACTTAGGAAATTGAAAAAAAAACATATTTTTAGAAAACGTATAAAAGTTTTGAACGAAGCAGGACTAGATTATGTTAAAACATATTTAATAAATAGCATTCTCTCTTGCCAAAACGATTGTTCGTAGAATAATCTTTGGGTACCAGAAATTTATAAAAATCTCTCTACAGAGATGCTAACAACAAATATAAATTGGAATAAATTGGAAGTTGAATTTTTTTATACGTTTTCTAAATATATGTGTTTGATACTTGTTTTCTTTCTACACTAAATATGTAGCTGCATAATAAGAATGTATATATTTATTGAACTTTTGAATCATTTTAAACGAATGGCATTTAAGAAGTAATGTATCTGAACAAAAACAAATAAAAACTTTAGTTCATTATAAAAATTGTATGAAAGATTTTTCTAAAAATTTCACTCATCGCTCAAATATTGACGTCCCATAAACCCTTTTATGATTCTTGCCGGAGTGTCTCTCTTATCTCTATTGTTACGAGATATCGATATCACAGAATGTGAGCTCGATAAAATTGATAAAAGATTAAATGTTTTATATACGAATATAAATCGTTCGTTGTGTATGACTATATCCAAGGTGCCGGTAATAGCGAATTCAATTTTGTATTTATAAGTATGCAAGTCGACACGTTTTAAAGCTTCTTGTACAGAAATAAAAAGAGATACAAGCTTCTTGTATAAAAGTAAAGAGAGCAACAACGAGGGTCGTATTTCCGATTTTTTTTTGTTTTATAGTATTCTTCCTACAACTCAACCATCTGTTATATGTCTAGGGTCCTCGACCTTACTGGGAACCCGAATAAACTGTAAACAACAGTACTTCGTGTCAATTTCATACATATTAACTGGACCCCAATTCGCGTGTGTCCAAGGACCTTGACATGTTCAACGAAGCACTGACTCTGGAGTATTTCCTTTACATAGAGATAACTTTTTATTCTCTACAGTCAGCCTCCAAAAGAATTTCCACTTCCACAATCAATTTAATAAACCTTTGCTGAGAATACGCTCGTTGCCTAAAGCGAGCGTATTCTAAGCCAAATACAAGTAAGATATTCCTTGTTCTGTAAAGAGCATTAAATGGTTCCCGTGAGGAACACACATATTATAATGTATAAGAAGAGCATTATAACACTATAAAGTTAAGTGAACTAAATATATCTGTAAAAGCGATCCCTTGTGGGTTCAATTCTTACTCGGTTGAATTATGAAATTATTTTTGTTTATCTGATAAAATAAAGAGTGGCTTTGAACTCCGCCATTCAACCCGCAATGTCTCGAAATCGGACACAATGCGAAGAACAGAGGGAATTGACAATAGGTTTCCGGTGCCTGCTATCCTGATGAAAATATATCTGTATTAAACAGTTTGGTGTTGTGGAGAGTTAAAATGAATAGTTTTAATAAACTTATCATTAAATCAAGCGACTTTACAACTTTAGTAGCATATTTTGTATACATTTTGTCTCAGTAAGTCTGTATTAAAATGAAGATTAAAAGCTATAAATCAGTTTCAGGTATTGAAACATTGAAATGTTGTTACATTGTGTAAGAGACCTTCATAAGGTACTATATGCGGAAAAATATGTAGTTTTTTCAAAATTTCATTTTCATATGCTTTATAGGAAAAATTCTTATACACTTCTTACGTCAGAGTTTTCTTTAAGTAAACATTAGTTATCGCCCGCAAATTCGTTGCGTTATTACCTACCATTGTCGTACATTTTTCGGTCACTAACAGTTTGTCACCTTTAATAATAAATAAGACTACGATATACTTTATAAATATCAATCAATTAATAAAAAAAACATTATTATTCGATTTATAGTTTCAGAGCCCAAACAAACAAATAAATACACGTCAGCTTTATTGTATAGATAACTGTTAAAGACTATGCAAATTTTAACTTAAGCACGCCCCTATTTATTAAACATACCTTAAGCATAACTTTGAGAAATCTATATGGCGAAGATAACTTTGTTTCCAACAAGACTAAGAAAACTCATACACGTGACGTCATCACGGCTAAAGCGCTTGAACTGATTGTGGTGAAATTTAGAGGTACTTGAGGATCTTGAGATGAACATAGGCTACTTTTTCTTTTTTTTTAGTTTTACCAGAAATTTCATTGTTTTACGAAAAGCGATTCGCTCGTATATTTATTTAAAAAAGTCTTCTTTTAATCAATTCGTAACGGAGAATAGACGGCCAAAACTACTGGCTGTAGAAAGCTGAAATTTGGCCAAGGGCTTCCTGGAGGAATGTAGAGTAGCACTTAGAGAGGCCTTCTCAAAATGCAGAGAAATATTATGGAAAGGGTAATAAGGGTTATAAAGTCTACGCACACAAAGTTACGGGCGACATCTAGCTTATATTTCTCGAAGATTTGTATTCAAAACCATCTCATTCTATACGTCGACTACTCCACTATAGCGTCGAAATTATATAGAATATTTAATAAAGTGTTATATTACCTCATTATCACCTTGGAATCTACGGCATAAGCAGAACTGTTTTAATCTATCCACAGATGTGCAACATTTAGTTGTATCTAATAAATATGCGTTTAAAGTTTGAATTATTTTTGTCATTTTTAACTAATATCACTTTAAAATTTTAAACTACATTTTAACATTGAAAATCTAGACATTTTGATATCTTTTTTAGATTTTTTTTAAATAACTACGTGCGAATAGAGAGCTAGGCGAATAAACACTGTGTTATCAGAGGTTGGCTATCTCGACTTTGTCACGGCTGATATTGAATAATGCTCTGATGTGATAACGACTGTGTGTATAATGTAGTGGGCGTATGCTTTGTTTGTGTTCTTGTAATTTGGCTCATTGTTATGCAAATTATATTTTCGGAAGACTGAAATTTCGTCTGAATATAGAGTAGTCGTTTTTCGTAATTCGTTAAGTAGTTTATCGCTAAAGTAGTTATGCTATGGTTGAACACTTAAACTAATTATAATCTCATTCAGGGACGTTAGTTAGAGTATTTCTTGTTTTTAAATAGGTACAATATAGATAGTACAGAAATGTAATTTGTGTCGGCTTAATTTGAAATAAACGCTAACGTTTCAGTGATATCAAGATCCTACAAATGATCAAATATGATTTGATATTTTTCTTCTATTAAGTGGCTTGACTAACTATGATAAAATATATTTCAAGAGAAACCCTTAATCATTAGTAAAATCTTCAAATCTTTTTTTATTTTTAAGCAAAAGCAGCTTCACACTATTTTCCGCACATGGAGATTGCTTGTTGAGTCACGGAATTCAACGCCGCACAATATTTATTTTCTTGTTCAGATAAAAAAATCCATTGCTCTTAATATGGCACAAAACAATTTCAAATACATCATTAAACTTCGCAAGCTTTTAGGCATGATGTCTATTCGTCTATATAACGACACTTCAATAAATGTAATACTCGTATAAATGTAAAGGCATAGACCATTCAGCAGCTAAGTGTTTCAGAAGTCACAAATGTAGGTTAAAAATGTGACGTATCTTGTATTCAATAGAGAAGTAGAAAATAGTCATATGTACTTGCATAAATACGTGCAAAATTAAACTATTTTTAACCGATATAGTGCTTTTAATTTTCTTTTCCCATGGCCATTGTGGCGCAGTAACTATAAAAGCAATTGATAGTGAGACTCGATTCTCATTCGGGGAAATGATGATGTTAAAAATATTTTTATTTCTCTGCTCTAGTGCTTAATACAAAGCGCGGTGTTCAGTCCAACCACTCGACGCGCAATATTTAAATTTTGGGAAAGTGAATACGAGTACGTGAAAAAAGTGTAAAATTGTAAAACCTAAACCTAATATGACCTAATAATTTTAAATGAAGTAAGTTCATATTTCAAATGTGGTTGCATAAACCTAATTGGGTTCAATTTGGGCACCATTCTGGTTTTACTTTAATACCGGAGTGATTAGTCACTATGGCTTATCAGCTTCTCTGGAATAATGTGAAGACAAAAAAGCACTATTCTATTCAGAGTATATTCTTGACTCAACTGCAACTACTATAGTTGTTACTATAGTTATAGTTGCAATTGCTAAAGTAGCAGTTATTTGACAAAAACACATATAAAGTAAAAATTATAAGCTAAACCAAAATTTATTTAAAAATTAAACAGCATGCTAGCACACTACCACTTCCATCTTCATGCTATCTTTTATTTCAGGAAAAAGCATTTCAACGAGCTGATTCAGTCTGTCGTTTTAAAAGCAAAATGGGGGCTTTATTCATGGTTTCATTGAAGCTAACCTAGTTATGAGATGTGAAGTAAATGTTATAAATTGTGCGGTTCCTCTGCACGTTTCGTGACAAAATTGGCGTTAAATTTTGATAGTAATAACTGTTTAAAAGATATCTGCAAGTATGCAAGTAGTTATTTTGTTTATTTATTTGTAATGAAATAGCTGACGCTATCGTGGCGCCGTGGGACCCATCTGTAAACTGTAAACGTGATTGGTTGTGGGCTCGATTCCGACTCGGGGAAAACAAAGCTAGGCGTTGAGCTTCGTCACTCAACACGTAATGTCTCGATTTAGGGCGGAAAGTGCAAAACGGAGTGCCTTGACACTAATTTATCTCTGACTGCACTGGATGTACTTTGGTCGTTTTCGATATTTGTGGGTTCAAAATCCAGTATTTATATTGATAAAGTAAGTTGCTTTTATATTACCCACGCCACTTATGTATATATCTATACAAAACTATTGTGTTACTGTCTCACAGACAGACAACGGACAGCCGATAGTCAACGCAAACGACGTTGCGGACGATTAGTTAAATATAAAACGGTCACATGAGGTTACAGATTTACACGCACAAACACTTAGGTCAAACAGACAAACAGACAGGTGTAGTCTAGTTGCATCTAGGTTAGAAATACAACCTAACATAAATAGCGCCTTATTTGCCCGAACAAGCCATATGGCGTTTTCGTTTCTTGGAATTCAAAAAGAAATAGCCATTTTGTAGAAAGTCGTAAGCTAGATTAACAAAAAAGATACTCTGTAAAAATATACAATGTTTATTTTCAGACATGATGGTTATATTTCGATAAAAATAGAAATAACGACTATTAATTAGTATCTAAAAATAGATTCTTTATATAAGTTACCATAAAAGTTATAAAATTTACCAACTTTAATGGAAAAAACGGTTTTCTTGTTATTATTTATTTCGAAAAAATTCGATTAAAAATTACGGTTAATTTAGATTAAGTTAGGTTAGAAACAGTTTCCTTCTTAAGTTAAGTTAGAAACAGTTCTCTTCGCCCGAATTCGAGATATTGCTTGTTGAGTGGCGGAACTCAACGCTGCGTTTTTTCTTATTCACGAGAGCGGAGAATTTAAAATAATTGTATTATGATCTTACCACCGCGATTGTTTGTGGTGCGGGAATCGAACCCCCACCACAACCAATCGCGATTAGAGTCAGCTACTATCCCACTGTGCCACGTTTTTTTTTACCGTTAATATTAGTTATTCTTTAGTTTACTTGAATTTACCGTAGTTTGGGCTTCTACAGTAATATATAATATTGAATTATCTAACTTATTTTTCGAGTTAGGCAAAGAATTCTTCCAGACACTTTTTTTTTTTACTGCTTTTACAAGGCATGCTATATAAGCATCCTAATAATCTATTTTTTCAGCTTCACGCTTTTTACCACATAGCAGAGTACGCAGAGAGAACCTAGTGGCGAGACACTCCGTTTTCCAATATCCGCCCGTTCGAGACGTTGCGTGTTGAGTGGTGGTACTCAAAGACGAGTTTTGTCTTTCATACCAGATCGGGGATATGAAAATAATTTACATGTTATCAATTCCACCACGATTCCACGAGTGGCAATCGGACCTACAATCACCACATTTACTCAGCCGCTGTCTCACAACGCCACGTTGGCATGTACCTAATAGGCATAATACAAAAAAAAACATTATTCCTGCATATATAGGACACAGATATAATATGAATTAAGCCCCCATAATCACTTATTTAATAATTACGCGTCACTGATACACAAAGTCCAATAATAATAAATTTCAATTAATTTTATCTTTCCAAACCATTTTTGGGTAATTTCACTGATAGCGTATGTTCGATACTTAACTGAACGTGGCGTCATATCCATGATTAAAATGCTTACGCTTATTATCTTAATGAGTATTAAAAGGTAAATTAATAATTGAATTTGTAAGAGATATTTTTTATATTATCTCAAATGGACCGTTGGTTAGGGCTAGAGTAAAAGTTGCTTATAAAGTTCTGAATTTGACTCCACTGTCATACATTCACAAACCAGATTGTCAAAATCTATTTCTACGTCACGAATACCAGCTTATAGAATATGAATAGCAGGGTAGTCAAAGAGAAATTAGTGCCAGGACACTCCGTTCTTCACTTTCCGCCATATATCACACATGGCGTGCTAAATGGCGGAACTCAACGAAATACAATTTCTTTGTCGTCTTAACAGAGCGGAAAAATGAAAATAATTGTAGTATAATCATTTCCCCAAATGGGGTTCAAAGCTACAACCAATTGTGTTTACATTTAGACGCTATCCTACTGCGCCTCGATAACTTTACTCCTACTCACTACATAATTTCTAAACAATATCAGAAAAGAAAGAGAAATCAATTACATAAATAACCATTTGCATTGAAAAATCTTTTAATTTAGAGAATATTGAAAGCAAACGACAACTCGTTAGTTCTCTATCTATATACACCGTTTTGATCAGTGCCTTTTGAACAATGAAGTCTCTATGTTCAAACATGTGTTTTGTATAAAGGCAACATGCGAAAAAAACACGATTTTACGATTGATGGTTATAAGTTCGAATCAGTTACAAGGCGAATATAATACACAGATTTCGGTAAAGACTAGGATGTAAGATTGTTTTTTTAACTTCAACCTCTATCAATAGCGGGGTAGTCAGATTGAACGGACCCTCGTCCATAGTTATTAACCTCTTCATACACGCTCTCCGGGGGGTCTCTTGCTTTATACTTTACCTTCCTCCAGTATCATTGATACTGTGTTCTCGAAGGTCAACCGAGGTCCTCCACTGCCTGTCTTTCCGCTCATCTTAGCTTCATATTTCTTTCTAACTATATTTCTGTGAGAACTCTATATTAGAATGTTCGCAATATTTCTATATCGTTTATATTAGAAAATTAAATTTCACAAATAAATGTTAGGAGATATTCATATTTCTCTATTGATATATACAGATACTAAAACACACATTCAGCTATTACATTATTTTACAATGCCAATACAGTATGGGCTAGGAAGTAATATTGGGAATGTTGCTAAGTGAACGGAATATCATGATCTCAAGTCCGCCGGGAGGCTGCCTCTGATAGATGGAATTGAAGGCAGTCCGGAAGCGAACAAGTTAATATGTTTCTGCATTGAAATTTCATAATAAAAATTCAATATTGTAAATATTTTTTGTTTGTATGTAAATTATCTCCTTTTTGCCATATAACCGAATACTTCCAAGTAACTTTGGAACAACTGGGACTTTATTGACTATGGAACGATTAGTTTATTGTATTAAAAATATTTTATATGGTTGGCGGAATCAGTCTTTCGTCAAATTATTAGTCGCTTATTACAAGATCCTCACTGTCTGCCCCCCTAAATGTAGGAGATATGTAAGGTTTAGGAAACTTATGTAGATTAAAATTTAAATCTACATTACTTTGTTAATTAATATATAATTTGATTAATTAAAAGTTTAAATAATAATATGACAAATAAAAAAAATTATAAGGATTTTTTTGCATATATACTTAAATTGCATACACAATTAAAAAAGTACCTTTCACACATTCAAAACTAATCTATAATTAAATCTAAATCTAAAATTAAATTAGCACAACGTGGCGCAGCATCTGCCTGTACAACGCGACGACTGTGGGTTTGATCCCCACTTCAATTTCTCTTTCTCGTTCTCGTGTCTCGGTCATGACGATGTCAAGACGTCATTATGACACGACAAATGTCATGAATTCGCGACAAATGTCGGACAACGGGGTGTTCTGACACTAGGTAGTTCTTGAACACTTTGCTATGCAAAAAAAAGCTTGTTATTCAAACTATTCGACATTAAAATGAAAATGTAATTCAAATTATGCAAAACATGATTCAGTTGATTACAATAATAAGTCCCTCGATACGAGTGGAAATGCAAATACGTCTCTGCCAAGGGAATTAAAGGAATATTCATTCATCTTCAAGTTTTGATAGGAGAAAAATAAATATTTTATAAGTATCTAAGCATCATTTCCTTTGTTATTGGTGCTACTACGTTTATTTTAAGAGTTCAAAATAAAGGTTGATATCAATTAAAAATTTTGTCGCATTACAGAAGTTAGTGCCAAGACACTCTGTTTATAAACAATAATAAACCGTGTATTCAAATGCCATTTTCGTAACAAATATGAAAAACCATTACAAATTAGTTCTAAAAGGTAAAAAAGTTCTCATTTTATGCTCATATTAAATAAAATCAATAACATTTCAACTAAACTAAAACCGCAATAAACACCTGCTTTGTCTGTCCCTTTCACACATACGTTATACCTGTAGAAACGACAAGGGTAGATATAAGTTATTCAAGTTCATGATATCAATTGTTTGGAGTTGTCGCCATAGTGACAGACAAACAGTCACGTACTTCCCGCTTCCTTTCGCATTGAATGCTTTATTATAATTGTAATTGATACTTATTGTTATAAACTATTATTATCTAAAAAAATATATATTTAACCTTTCAACTCGATTTCTACTAGGTAACGTAATTTTTTATTTCATCTTTATGCTTCCTAGCGCGGTAGTCACCTAGAACGAAGTGCCAAACGCTACGGTCCCTGCATACTTCTTTGGCCTCGTCCACTGTCATCAACCTCTTCATACACGCCCTCAGGGGGGTTCTCGTACTATTTCCGTGACCTCCCTCCAGTATTATCGATACTGTGTTCTCGAAGGTCAACCGAGGTCTCCCCCTACGTCTCTTAGCGCTCAATTCTGTATACTAAATGTATGCCCTTAAATAGGTAGTCTGCCATAGGGGGATTAAATAACTGTTAAACAGACACATAATTTTCAATATAGTATGTGAATTTATATTAGTTGAACGTGTCCATTTATCTACCACTAGATAATTTTATTTACTTTTTAAATGAATTATAACAAATAAGTTTTTAATTTTAATGTGTACAATATAACATAATTAATATATTATGTTCATTAAGGATTCCATTATTACCGTGTATTTTTTATCAACAAATGCCAGAAGTAATTTAAGGTCTTGAACGTTTTTCAAGAGGCGCGGGTTCAAATCCCGCAGTGTTCAAATTTTTATACGTTTTATAATTATTTTATTGTAATTTAAGGTGTTTCGTTGTAAGTTTTACGCATATCTATATAGAAAAGAAGAAAATATATTGTACCGTATAATGGAAACTTATTTGAAGTAAAAGGAAAATGTTTCTATTTCTTTACAGCTTCACGCTTTATCCCTGTATAGCAGGGTAGGCAGAGGGAATATAGTGTCTAAACACTCCACTCTCCCTCTCTCTCTGCTTCATTTAATACAAATTATCTCAAAACAGACAAAATCTTCCAAAAATAAACCAAGGACATTTACTAAAGAACTACATACGCGGAACACAAAGACAAACACACAAAAATATAAAGATATTCAAATGGAATTTTCCCATTGCCATTTCCAAGTCCAAACTAAGATTCAATGGTTCGTAAATGCGATAGGAAGGTCTACATGCCTTTTTCTTTTATATCCACAGCTGTTAAGTCCGTGACTCATACGCTTATTCGTGTAAGTATGAGTTAAATGTTTAAGTGACCTAGCATATGAGACACTATAGTGGCATAGTTGGTATGTGAGTTTGAATCCAACGATTTAATTTTTTCCTTTCATAGTGTCTTTGGGCATAGTAGATAGTTGGGATTTAAGGATTTAAAGGCACGATAAATGAAGGACGGAGTGATATTTCACTTAGATTCTATCTGCCTATATCTTAATAAAGGTATTAATTATATAATTATATAAAGGTATTAACCTAACCTAACCTATACCCATTATAATATATCTTTATTATAAAATGAAACTATTTTTAACCGGATTAATCGCGTATATTATTGGTATTCGATAAAACATTTTAGAAACCCGACGAATCGAAACTATTTGTATATCTAACGCCAACATATAGCATGCAAAACAGAGCTAGTCTTTAATCTCCTTGCAGAAAGAAAAGGTTATTTTTATAACAAGCGCCAAAGATACCTAAAATTGGGTTGCTAGTTATGACCATGCGATTTATAATCATACTATTTGTAGCCCCCAATGTTTGCGTGAGCTATAAAACGTAACATCTAATTTTTTCCGTTCCCGTAGGAATTTTAGGAAATCCTATCTTAGTGCTCTTATATACTCTCTTAGGAAATTACACCATAAATTTCAACTTTCTAATTTCTATTAGTTTATATTAGTAAATATTGGAATGGACGACTTCAAGAGATATGTCCACTTTTGTATTTTTAATTTAGTTTTCTTTATCATGTATTATTATTTTTGAAGATTTTTGATTTAAAGATTTGATTTTAAAAGAAGAAAAAATATATATAAAATAACAACTACATTTATATATAAAAATTTATATACGTATTTGACATATAACCTTCATTAAGCTCTTCCCTTACAGTTAGTGAGGAGCAACTTAAAAATGTTATCACTCCATTATGAATACATAATTGTAATGAAACGCCCGGTTTAAATTAACCTGATTCCCAGTTTAAATTACCCAGATTAAAGCAGCGTTTGGTTCCGCCACTCAAAACGCAACGTCTCCAAAATTGCGTAAGCACTAGGTAACCTCTACTTACTTTACTATATATATATGGAAATACGTAAATCTAATAAGCCACTAATATTCCAATATCTTTCATGTCAATAATAAATAATGTAAAGAAAAATTATAATAGAAAAAAAATAGTTTCGCATCACAAAATGTCTCGAATTCGGGCGGAAAGTGAAGGACGGAGTGTCTTGACACTAGGTAGCGTGAAATAGAATAATAAAATGTAGAAAAGTGCATAGTGGCTTTGAAGCAAATATACATACATATACACAGTAAAGTTCAGTCAAAGTGCTCTGTTTCTATTCAGAATGTGGTTCTAGTTTACACGTCGCCGGAAGCTAAGTAAGAAAGTTGAATCTAACTTTGTATATACGAGTACAATGCTTTACTGTCGCTCTCAGAGACGTTATTTAAGTGTTAACTGACATGTTAACACACATATACACAGATATAACATTATTGCTTGGTTACCTATACATTTCAAAGTGTTATTCACACACTTAAGAAATTGATAAAGATATTTTTAGAAAACGTATCAAACTTGAACGGCGCTTTGACATGAACGCATTAAGAACGCATGGCTTAGCTTGGACGGTTTCCAAGAGGAGCCGGTTCAAATTCCGCTGCGTTCACATTTTTATACATTTTCTAATAATATGGTTTGTACATATACCTTTTGCTTTTATTATGGACCTATCATTATAATGTATATTAAAAATGGCTGTGAGATTTGTTATTATAATACTTATAAAAGAGTAATAAATATTAAAATATAATAACATACTCAATGATACATACACTGACGGAATAGTCTTTTAATTAACACTATGGGGATGGAGGGGAAATATAAGATAAATTAAATTTACTATATTTACTTAAAGATTTTTTAAAAGATGTTGCATTACCAAGGACAAATGTGGTCTGTGCCTTTTTTGTTAATTAGAAAGATTTGAGTTTACTCAGTTACAAAATAAAATCTTAATTGTCATATAAAGCAAAGTTATTTTTAGATGTGTGAGCCTGAAGACCTTACCATAATTTATAGATATTTGAAGAACTCTTCGTCCTTCTGGTAGGCATAATTAATGCGTATATGGAAACGTGCACAAAGCTAATATCTTTTACAATAATACATTAGAAATACACTATATTATAAAAACATATATTACACACATGACCATGTGTTTGAAATACACTTGTATAAAGATACATATAAGTCCAAAACATCGCACCAATTGGTCAACTACTTTCAAACATTGTTACACAAGATTATTAAATATGTTACCGACGACACCTGATGAAGGTCACTTAGGACTCCATCGGATTCCTAAGAATTATATAAAAATCAAACAAGGAACGTTATAGTCTTGTTTTTAATTTCCATAATATATTATATTAAACGACATTTTTTATTAATTAAGCTTCAAAGTTTACTTCAAATTAACAGATTTCAAATTATTAAATTTTAATAAATTGCTTAACTAACATTTGAAACCACTACTATGATCATTTATAAGAAACATTGCAAGGACAATACTTTAAGTCTATTACAATGCTACGCAATACAATTAAATACTAAAAGTGAAGAGCCATGCTCGGCTTTGAAACATTCCCATCGCTGCGAAGTTTAAGGTAAATTTTAACAAGCTTACACATTCTTTGGACGCCAATATTTTCAGTGTTTAAGTACAAAATAAACGTAGAGAACCTAGTCATGTTTCTGTTCTCCATATTCCTATGTAGAAATTTACAAGTATTAGGTACTAATAAATAATTTACAAAAAAAACACTCTTAATGGTATTAGAACGCACACCCGTCGTGCATTATAAAGCACATGCCAACTGTGCCATAAGTGCCAACATTTTAAGTTAACACTATTTAATAATGTGCATAAATCTATACATATAATAAAAAGATAACTGAACTCTGTCCGTACATGGAAGATATATGAAAAAAATATATTTATCAATATGGTGTAATAGAACTCAAAATAATGTTTTTTTAATTATGTTTTCTGTTTGTCTGTTTGTTTGTGCACGCTAATAAAGAAACGGCTTAACCGATTTTAATGCAGCCAATTAAATTATAAATTTAAGTAATACAGCCATTTAAATTATAAATTTAAGTAATACAGCCATTTATATTATAAATTTAAGCAATACAGCCATTTAAATTATAAATTTAAGCAAAGTTCATTATCAAGTGAAAACGCGGGCGGGCGAAAAAGAAAATAATTTAGACATGTAGTTTGAGCAGGCGAAACCGTGAGCGGGTAGCTAGTGCAAATATATATATAAATAAAATTTATTACATAATTTTCGTTTCGTATTTCTACCATATGTATATATCAAAAACTATCAATAGTAATATTATCAATAACTCCAATTCGTCACACATATAGAAATAAATGAGTACGAAACGAGCAATGTTTATATTGTCATAGGTATTATCGCTGTCCCCGAGGAATAAGCCGGTAATCGCAAAAATCTAATTTTACAGGAGAGACAAAAAAGCGTTTCAATCAATTACTTTGTGAATGAATAATAGAGCTAAATTGGTATATTATGCATCAATTGATAGGTATTTTATTTTCCTATCTTTGACATTTACAAATAATTCATCTTTTTATATAGTTACCGAGTTATTTAAAAAAAAAACAATAATACACAGAAAATAATTATAATCTTTTACGGTTACTTCACATACGATATAATTCGTGTAACTTTATTTGAATTACTATAAATATCTCTTCAATGCGATAATATTTGTGTAAGGTGTGCTTACAATAAAAAAGTCGAGCAATTAAGTTTCATTACTTTCTTTGGACATAATATTGTTTTAGAACGTCAGCTTACTGCCTTCATAGAATTTTCCTTTGTTCCTGTTATCATTCCACTCAGAACCAATTCCACTTTATCCTAGCATAGTAAATCAGGTTCAAGTTCAAAACGAAGATAGTGGATGGGGCTAAAGCTATTACTAATAATTTACAGGTACAAGATTTCGCCGGAAGGTGTAGTAGTCACATGCTATATATATTTCACAAAAGATGTCGTGAGGAAAAACTCTATTATTCACCAGTCCTGTGTTATATAGTAATAGAGTATTACTATAAAAAGTTTCAGTCTTTAATTATGGCCACATCTATTGTTGAAATTTCTCCAAACATTTTTTACACGCATAATATCATAATGGTTATTACAGAAGAGTAAAATATAGCATAATATTGTAATCGCTTTTACATAATTCAGGCATTGTATTTAATTTCGGTAATAGTGTTGTATTTTATAATAGGTAATAGTGTTATTTATTAATAGTGTATAAGAGGTTTTTTCGTGTCACATTAGTCTTTCTATTGGCAATAGAATAAACGGATATTTTTTAATATCTCAGGAAATATCAATAGGAACGATGTATTCTAACCCCTAGATGCCGAATATGACATAACATTAAAACCCCCGTAATAGCACATTACCAGATTATTCTGCGGAGGCGGCGTTATATAATATAATTATAGTTGGTCGCAACTATGCTTGCGTAGATCTTAAAACTTAAAATCTTTCAATTTCCTGGTCCCTCAGGAATTTCAGAACATCCCAACTCGAATTTCCCAAAAGAAACTACGTGTAAAATTTGAAAAAGTTTTTTACGCACAATAGATTCACCTGTTCGTCTGTTAGTCACTTAATAAGTCAAACAGTATCTTTCTATCTATATAAATATAGATAGATAAATGAAGATTAGCTCTGTACTTTTAGAAGTGTAGACTGTACAAAAAAGTGTTTAACACTCGTTTATCCATTTTTTTCTTTATTTAAGGGCATTGATTTAGGAGTGACGACACTAAACGCCCCTCGCTTTCTTACCAAATAGAAGACATATAAATAATTCAGTGGAATAGTGATCAAACCCACTACCAATGTGTGCACAGCCAATGCCTTCGCTTGCTGCGTCATAACGACGATGTTTATAATATTTTACTATGTTATTTACAAACTAAGGGTAATTAAATATCCCTTTAGCTATTCTTCTCTGTTCTAATTTTATAAATAGCTGCTGCTGCAATAGCTGCTGTGATATTTTGACGAATCAATTGTTTAAAGTTAAGTGTCACTCCAATTTTTGTAAAACATTTAGTTCTTTGAAAACTGTCCTCTTAACTGTCGTCGTTTAAATTGGATTCCTCTTTTCTGTTACGTTTTGTTTATTCTTTTCAAAATATACGAGATTTTTTTATATTTTTTTAAGATAAACTCTTATTGTTATTACTTCGACCTTTTCGGAGACCAAGTTGCCAATTATAAACTACGGTACGGCAACGGGCACTTTTTGATCCCACTGTTGCTGTAAAATTTATATTGTTATTTTCCGTAGTTTCGAATTCTCTCTAGTTCTGTAGAAATTTTGGTGTTCTCTTAATCAATATACGCGAAGAAAACAATTTTTACGAAAGGACCCCTTTTTACGAAAATTAAAAGTAGTTATTAGTATACGAAAGTTAAAAGTCAACAGACTTAATTTTCGAATACTAATTACTACGTATACCTACTAATTTTAAACTACCATGAATTTGACATACACATATGAATTTTAAAGTGACATAAATGTTGCTAAGGTAACGCACATTACTCGCGTCAACGGGGACACTAGTTTAAATAAAAAAGGCACCTACATGCGAAATCCTTTTTAAATTACAGCCATCGCGCTGTTAGTTTTAACTACGACACATTTTGTCTTACAAATCATACTTCCATAATAAACGTATCGAGTAGCCAATAAAAATACGTAAGCGATTTACATACACATGTTAACTATAAATTAAATATTTAATTTAATAGTATAATTATAGCCAATAATTTATGTATTTCTCATACATTTTATACTAAATAATAATATTCGTTTCTAGGAAGCCATTCTCAAGTATATAGTCTAATGGGTTATACAAACTAGTATAAATTGAAGAATTATGAAAATAGCTCTTTCTTGTCTTAACAATAAGGTTTATATTAATTTATTTATAATAGTGATTATCATTTCAAATTCCCACGTCACGAATCGATTAGAACAATTGATGATGTAACTAGTAATAAGGCTGTGTGTTTGTTTGTGGCCAGTAAAAAGCCTTAGCCGCTTGTTTTGTAGAAGTGATTTTAGCAACATATTTTTCCGTACATTATAACGTTGTTTTAATAATTTTCAAACTCCAACACAAAAGTCCAAGAATAATTAAATATGATTAAAATTCCATGACTTTTCGCTATAAAGGTTCTGTATTTTCCTTTTGAGGACGTAACACTATAAAGTTATAACATCGTCGTATATCTAAATATTTTATTATGCCAAGAACATTAAGCTATCTATATAAAAAAAATATATTAAAAAAATTGAACCCACACTTATTGCATTGAGCTTTATTTACTATTTAGACTATTTGCATTTAGTACGCTATGATTATTTAAAAAAAACAGCATTTTCTTATATATTGTATCACTGGCTTCGACAAGAGCTCGACATGGCACGTCTAACAATTGTGCAAGAAGCTCAACCCAAGGTTTGACTCAAGGCTCCTTAGAGAACGGAGAATTACTTATATTCTATTCGTAATAGTTGACTTATACAGTTAATGCGCTTGCGAAAGTTATTGTTATTGTGATACACATAGGCGTTAAAGTGTCAGTAATATCAGTTATACAATATTTATCACTTTTATATAAGCTTGTGAATCGATGATTGTCAGTAAAGTCAGTAAAAATATGACAGCATAAATATATTGGTTATGCATGCTTGAAATTTGTATAGACTAATGTCAACTACCATTGTCCATATATTACTTACATACTTTACAAAAAGAAAGTCAGTTATGTAAGTCTACTAATGGTTAGCAACAGAGCATCACACATATTTGTTAAACATAATTGAGCAATTCTTATATTTGACATTCTTTTTTAAAAATAATACAATTTTAAGTCATTGAGGACTATTAACATACTACCAATCGTTTAGTGAAATAAAAGTGATAATATCAAGTTTTGTTTCACTAATTTTAAACACTATCTCACTGTCTCAAGTTATTATGAGAAAAAGTTAGTGATAGGTTAGTGAAAGACGAGAGAGGAATGAGGGAAACGTAAGCTTAGAACGGGCGTGTAAGCGGAATTGTCCAACAAGTGGTCGAGTTAGACCGGTTTCAACCTGCGGCCACTTTGACCTACTCTGGATGTTTCTATTACGCGTTACGACTATGCCACTAACTACTGCATTTTATATATTTTTATTCGACACGGATTTTAAAAGGATTTCCGATGGTTTTCAAACTTTATTCTTTACCAAGGTTTTAAGTGAAGGCATTTAAGCTGCCGTAGTGTAATAAGGATGCACCCCGACTGTAAAAAATCCAAAGCGCGGCGTTAAATTACGTCTATTAATCTATTTGCTTAAGTTTAAAGTAGAAAGTAAATTTTCACTGTATTTTATGTCTAATTGGATAAATGTACGAGTTGCGTGAAAACACATAAAAGAAAATACTATAACTAAAAAAAAATACTATTAATATTTCATTATCAGCTTCACATTTTGTTGTTTCACACCCAGGGTTATTACATTCTATTTATCGGTTTTTTTATATTTATTTGAGATATTGCGTTGTTAAATAGCGGACCAGAGAGGCATGATAATAATTCAAATTGAAATTCAAAATATATTTTATTGAAATAGACTTTTGCAAGCACTTTCGAATTGTCTAAGGAACATTAAGCTGCCACCGGCTCGGAAGGCAGTTCTGCCAAGAAGAGCCGGCGATAAAATTAACTGTTGCTCTTTATTAAATACAAAAGTTACTTGTTTATCATTTAACACAGTGGTAGCTAACCTGCACCAAACTCAAATCATATTACTTCCACACATTTTTACCTTTTAAACATTCTTCTACGTAGAAATAACCTGTACTTATTAATATTGTCTTTATAGCGGCTTTACATTTCTGGAGTTGCAAATCTAACATAGGTTGTGGAATCTTATTATATATGCGTATACTCAGACCCATAAAAGGCTTATTTACTTTTTGGAGGCGATAACTTGTTGTTACAAGCTTAAGTTTCTTCTTAATCGTAATCTAACATAAACGTCAATACTTCTAGTACGAATTTAAACTACAACCATTTAGCTTACACTCTGTCATTTTCTCGCTTTGCCACAGTGGTCTCGATCTTAAGATAATTCAATTTTACGCTTCGCACAGCAGGGTATTCAGAGAGAACTTAATGTAAAGACACTAAGTTGACTGGCGGGACTCAACGCCGCGCTTTGTCTTGGTTACTAGAGCGAAGAATAAAAAAAATAAATTGTAATCATTCCATCGAATGGGAATCGAACCCAAAAACAATCGCGATTACAGTCGGACGCTGTCCCCTCAATGTTAAGCCACGATATCTCAATGTTATTAATATCCTAATTTTCTATAATTATTATTACACTTATGTAAAGGTATGTACGACATGCTTCAAAAACATTTAAGCAATTTTGATCATAAATTCGCGCGAAACGTAATATTCACTCGCACATGTGCTTTCGCGAGCTTTCGTGTATCAAATTTCCCGCATACTTTTTATGGATCCAGTATATGCATTTTAAGTTCAAGTACTTTTAGTTAAATTTGCATTCGCAAAGTATCATTTTATGATTAAGATAAAATAGCTGGTGAGAAATATATAAAAAAATTACGTGGGACTTTTTACAATTAAATTTAAAGAACAATATTAAGAAGTAATGTCTATAGAGAAGTATAGGGCAAAACGCGGCGTTATGTTAAGCCACTCAATACGCAACTTATCGAAATCGTAATAAGATCTTTGGTTTTCGCGATTTTTACACCTGGAACCCAATACGAAAACTTTGAAGTCTCATACCTACCACACCAGAGAGCAAGATACAGTCAGCTCATTCTGTAAGAATCCAGGGCAGTACGCTAAGTAACTAAGAAATCGTTGGCGGTAGTTTGAGATAATAATTGTATCAGCTGACAGGCGAATGCCACCTCAGTGTACCTGTGACCACGGAAGTAAAATGTTTGAAACGTCGTGTTTCTAAAATATATTATCGAATACCAATAACAATAAAAAAAAGTTTCACTTTAAAATTATCAAATTCGGTTATTCTTGAATCTACGTTCCGCTTGCCTATCGTCCTATTCTGGAAACCCGTGACGCTACATATATAGCAATTATAATAAATATGTGAACGACGGTACGAGATAAACCAAAATACATTTAAAACACGCAGTTTCTCTAAATGGAGAAAAACGGAGACCGGAATAATTTATCACTAATTCGAAATACACTGCAGTTCACACTGCGTTGTGTAAATGTAAAGCAAGATTTATAAAAGAACGAACGAACACAAAAATTTTCATTATCATCTATAATTTAATCCAATCAAGGTCAATAACCACTAGACCGTGACAACTGAATAGTAAAAAAAGAAAAATCCTTACAAATCAACAGTTTCATTGGCGGACGGTAATACATATATAGACGTACCTACATACATGTAATATAGGCACGTCTATATGTATCGAATAAACACGTTTGGATATAAATACCGGTCCAAAACTAGCGAGTTCGCAATCAATGTAGGAAGGAACTAGTTTAGATATCGCTTAAATATGCAATATGTGGTAAAAACAGTTATGATCCCATAAAATATTCATAGAATTCTCATCACAAAGCTTAAGAGCAATTTTGTCTCGAAACATTAATAAACAAAGCTAACTATAAATTTGGACATACACTATGCTTAAGTCTGACAAATGTATAGAGGTATTAGCTTCCCCTAAACAGGCAAAACTATCCTTTAAATGGACCCTATATAAATAGTATATGAATTGATATGACTAACAAAGAAGTAAATACAGATCAAAGTCATTAAATACTATGATTTAGTGAGTTTGATTGACAAAAGCTTATACATTAATATAAAATGCTGACCCTGCTATGCGGCAAAAAGTGTGAAGCTGTATTTTTTTTAATTAAGTTATATATATGAGGACATTTAAGTACATTTTAATATAAAAATATACAAGTAAATTATGGGTGTGTAAATTATAGGTGTGTAAACTATACAAGTTAGTACTATGTAAGTACTGGATGTTTAAAACCAAAACCTTTTTTGTCCATTCGTCTAATTCTATACTTTAATTTAAATTAAATTTCTGTATGGCTTCATTCAAGACGCTCTTACATATAAAACATTTTGAAAGAGCGTCTTGAATGTAAGGGATGAAGGATCGTGAGTGTATACATAATAAAAATAAGATTAAAAGCGTTATATCAATATTTAAATATTTTTAAATGTTATTCGTTGACTTATAAATTCTATGTTATAAAAATATAAATAGAAATGACATTTCGTTTGATATTCAAGTCGCTTTCAATATTTAGGCAATAAGCATGACTAAAGGTGAAGACAGAGGCCAAGGCGAAATGTCAGTTTCAGTTTTAAATATTTTGTATTGAGAAAAGAAATGTAAGATGTTTAAGTAACAATTAAAAATAAAATATAATGTAGCGCAGTTACTACGTCAGACAGTTTACAATAGTTGTAGGTTCAAGTAGGTTTACCGAATGTTTTTTTATTTCTTTAGATATTTTCCTTTTTCCACCGCATAGCAGGGTAAGAACCTAGTGTCAAGACACTCCGTTCTCCACTTTCCGCCCTAACTCCAGACACAGCGGTGAAATCAAATAATTTAAATATAATCACGAATGAAATGAGTTTGATAATATATTTGATTTTAAGTTTAAGTTCTGTTTGTTATAAACTTTTAGAACAACGGGATAATAAAATTATAACTGTACTTCTATTCTACATGTACTTTCATAGATCCCATAGAAATAATTACAAAAAATAGATAGGTTTCATTACTTTGCAGTAAATAAATTTAAATATAAAAGTCGACATGAACATTTTAACATTTTGAAATGAAACTATTTTAACCGTATTAATCGCGTATAATTTCGGTATTCGAAAATATATTTTTTTACCACTACCACCTGGGACCCAATATTGAAAACTTTGAATTCTCAATCCCATCACACCAGAGAGCAAGATACAGTCAGCTCATTATGCAATAATCCAGGGCAGTACGCGAGGCAACTAAGAAATCGTTGCCGGTAGTTTGAGATAATAATTGTATCAAATGACAGACAAGTGCCACCTTAGTCTACCTGTGACCACGGACAACTGTAAAGTGTTCGAAACGTCGGGTTCTAAAAATGTATTTTCGAATACCAAAATTATACGCGATTAATCCGGTTAAAATAGTTTCATTTCAAAATGTGTAATAATCACGAAAATCAAAGAACTTATTATGAAAATTTTAAGGTCAAGGAGGGCAACAAATCAAAAAGTAAAAAAAAAATGCAGATTCTTGGCCTTTGAATGGATGATGGATGGAGAGATATATATTATGTAACATTTTAAGTACGGCCTTGTGTTTCTTATCCATTATTAAATAACGTAGAATTATTATAAATATTTAGTTTGGTACAAAGTTGAAGTAAATAAATATTTTTTTACAGTTTAAAATTTTCCCGCATGCCTATGGGATAGAGTAATAGAGAACCAAGACACTCCGTTTTCCACTTTCCACCCGAATTCGACACATTGCGTGTCGAGTGGTGGAACTCAACGCCGCGCTTTATCTTGCACTAGAGGGAAGAAATGAAAATATTTCAAATATAATCATTCCTCCGAATGTGGATCGACGCACAACCAATGGCATTTGCAGTTTGACTATGTACCAATGTGCCGTACTTAAAAAATACTTAAAGTATTAATAAAATAAATATTACACACACTAACATGTGTTTGATATACATTATGTACAACCATCGAAAGCAATCGGGTTCTACTTTAAGCTGCATCACGAAACCGTCTAGCTGTCATACAATTAACAGTGTAAATTTTAAATCTTAGGCAAATTTTACTTTTGAATAAAATATTAATCCGCATCTTATGAATTTGTTAATAGGAATGAATTAAAAAAATAAATTTTGAGACAAAACTTGCGGCAATGCAAAAAGAAAAAAATTATTGTGCAAAAATATACGAGAACACTAAGGTAATGTATATGAACAAAGCTACACGTTTTACTTTTAAATAATTCAATAAGTTACGGTTGTTAAGACAAGGCTGGGTCAGTTAAATTAATTGTCCGGGTGTAAGATGGTTTTGGGTTCAATATCCACTCGGCGAGAAAAGCTAGTGTGAAGGCACTCCGTTCTCAACTTTCAGATCGAATACGCAACATTGCATTGGCGGAACTCAACGCCGCAACAACTTTGCCTGGTAATCAAAATAATTTAAATATAATCATTCCCCCGAGGGTGAATCAAATTCCACTATCATCCCTTGTACACTGCGCCGCGATGGCCTCAAACTTAATAATTATAATATATTCCTATCCGGGTTTACTTTGGTTTAGGTGCATAAAGTGGAGTGTAAATTTCCGCAATACAGTAACTAACAAGCGAAAGGTGGAGAGCGCAGTAAATTTAAAAAAAATGTACACAACAGAGAAGACTCTTGATAATAAAATATAAGTCTCATTTAGAAGTGAAACTCGGTTATACGACTTAAGTTACCACAGAGGTATTAATTCCACAGGGATTTTGAATTCTATACCACTACGTGGGGACATACTGAACTAGAATGCCGTTAGTAGCGCAAGGTATAGTTAACGTAAAAGGTAACTGCTTAGTTATAGGTTTGATTCCTGTATAGGCATTTTCTATTGACAAATATTATAGATTTTACATTACCTTTTATAGTATATTAGATTACAAAATAAAAAAAATACACTTTAGTTTATTTTGTACTCATTTTTAAATCTAAACTAATGAATTTTTGAAGTTTACATATCTCACGCCTAAAAACTAGGTAACTACTAGCGTCTAACTGGAATCTAGCGTTATGTCCGAGAAAACCTAGTGTTTCAACACTCCGTTCTCCACTCTACAATTCATAGCTAGACTTAAAAGTGTCCAGAACTATTTACTCTGGTAACATAATGAAGCTGGCGTACATTGGAATCATTCATTACGTACCTCGCCTTTGTAAACGTCTAGTGTTGTTTAATATAGGTTGAAGGGTTATAAATGAGAATGGAAACCTCATACAGTTCTGCACTTCTAAATACTATCGAAAATTAAGTCTATATAAATTTGATATAAGATTTCGTATTTTATAGAGCTAGATTTGTTTGACTTGGCTTATGCGTGGCGTTTTTTATAATTTTATCTTAAGTTCAGTATTTAATTACTTTGATTTTCATATTACAATTTGATAAACCGTTAGTTATCTTTTATAATATACATGACGTTTGCGTTGACGAATGTATCATCTCCTAATGAATTTTGAAAAATCCGTTCTTGTTGTTCTTCTACTCTATGCAAGGAAACTACAAGCCAAATTCCCGATTTCTTAGCACAGTTTTAGATGTGTTTTGTCTATTAGACATTCAGCAAGTAATGGAAGAGTTTTATATTATATCCCAGAGCGGAGAAATGAAAATAATTTAAAGATTATCATTCCTCAGACGCTACCACATTACTTCACGATGGCCAAGCATAAAGAGAAAAGTATATAAAAGAGGGACGCCCCTCAGCTCCGTAAGGCACAATCTGACAATCAGAACATAAACTGTATACGTAACGCGACTACACTAAGCTACTTGTTTAACTTTTTAACGGGGTGCATTTTTCAGGATTTTCAGTAGAGAATCGCGAGTCGGAGGAGGAATACTTGTATGACTCTCGAGAATTTTCAGTAACATGCTAGTTGATGTGAGCTGTTTTATACAAGATTTTAACGCCTACAGTCCCTGAATTGTGTTGTGGATTGAAATATTTCTCCAAGAAATATTATTTTTCTAAGATGTTTCGTCGGTCTAGATCCACCGTTCATTATCTCGAAATAGGTTTAAAATACAGAACACAGTAATGTATTAAATTTGATTTTTATGCTAATACTTAGGTACAAGTACATATTATATCAATACGTAAAAGAAACATTTTGTAGCTCTTTTTACAAAACTTGTGCGGGTGGAGTATAAAATTTGGCACATTTAAAGTATAGTAATAGTTGTAAAGAAAAGTTGTGCAGGATGCCTATATTTTTCGTAATAATGAAAAAAAAATCACGTTTGTATAGTGACATATATGTTGCTAAGGCAACGCGTATTCTACGTGCAAAAGGGACGGGTTTTATTTTTTCTAAATATATATACTATGGTAATATTTCTGTAATAAAAAATAATAGTTTAAAACTATTACAATTACTTATTTAAAATGTTCATTTAATTTACTAAGTAAAATATCTTACTTCAAAAACAAAGTCTTTTCAAATACTTATATGGAAATCAGTTAACAAGTGAAGTTCTACATTTTATACCAATGCCATTTAGATAGTATCACTTAACCCACATCGATAATGTCAGGATAGACGTCCAAGGAGAATTGGTTGGCGAAGAGACAGAATATTATGGAAAAAGAAACCTTAAAACTACTCTTTTAGAAAATGTGTTCAAAAAGTCGACTACAGAAATTTATATTTTTTATAATTTTAATCAATTTCATTCTTAAATTTATTTTTCTATATAGGTCACTATAGAAATTATCTAGAGGTAGGATAAACAGTGAGTAGGATATGTATATAGGTAGAATAGATTTTTAAATATGTCTTTATCTATACTTTGTAGAAAGTTCTTATGGAAGAAAATTGAATATATAATGTTTATTTTATAGTTATTAAGTATTTTATTGATAACTCATAGCTAATACTGGACAACGTCTGTCGTCATCTATAGTAAAGATGCATAATAAACAATTCAATATAGAAGTTATTATTCCCCAATTCGAGCTTAAGATGCAAAGACTTTTTAAAAACCTTACAAAAATAGTTCTTATTCAGAAAGAAATATATAAAACACGGAAAACACATCAACTGTCTTCTTGGTCATGAATAAAATATTGTATTAACAAATCGGACGTTTGTAGGGTTATAGGACGGAGTAATATTTTGTTAAAACACTCCATTCTCCACTCGCTTTGGTATTCCAATACGTATTTTGTTGCGTAATTAAACGCCGCGCACAGAATGTTCTACAGTAGTAAAAACACATTAATAATATGGTATACTGTACATACATATGTTTTGTTTTCACATACATAAAGACGATGCGACATACTTGACGGCTTTTTACTACTATCATTTTATTGACGTTGGATATGTTTTAATATAAACAGGTTTTAAAGCAGGGGTCTAAGCAAAAGCTGCGTTTTTGCTATTTTTAACTTATTTACTAAGTCCAATTGATTCACTGAAAGGCTTTGTTTTGAAAGTGTGGAAATAAAAATAATTAAAATATTATCCTTGTCCTAAGTGAGGATCAAAATCCAAGGCGTTTACAGTTATACACTGTCCCACTGTGCCATTTATTATGGAAGAAAATATAAATCCAGTCAATAGAACATAGTGACATATCACTCCCATCCGGTTCTATCCGTTTATTTCCCGAATTTAAAAAATAACGTTTGAAGAAAAAAAAATAGACCACAGTGGCACAGTGGGAGAGCGTTAGACAGTAAACGCGATTCACACGACTAGAATTCGGGCGTAAAGTGGAAAAAGGAGTGTACATTAGGTACTCTGTGCCAACCTAGTAAATAGGATTGTATGTACACCATACTCTAAAAACGTGAGTATTATAATATTTAACAGTGAGATTCGTCACTGGCGTTGATATCTATAGAATTTGAAATGTAAATATTTTTTTTTACGATTGACTTAATCTTTATGAAAAGGTGAAACGTGAAAGCCTATACATCTATAATGATATGTTACGTATTATATTATTTTGCTTTTGCAATTGTAAAAGTTCATTGCACCTAATACTACAAGCAGATGAAGCAACATCTGTCAAACATCTGGCGTATTAAAGGCTTACTAAGGTATAAGTTATCACTTACCAGCATACACATAGCTAAGAATTAATCTCACGTTTACTACAAAAAAGTACGGCATTGAGTTCCATTATCTTGCACGGGAGATAATGATGGAAGGTGTACAATAGAGTATCTGAACATTAGGAACCCTGGCTGCGGTAAGATGGATTAAGCATATTCGAGTAAGTTGTAGTTACAGTTTAGTACTTATCTGTATTATTTTATTGAATAAAATTTCATATTAATAAACTCTTAATAATTATTATTACGACATATTATAGAAATATATATATCACGTGAAGGTTAAAATCAACATTTTTTATGAGCGTTTTTGATTATTATGTTTACGTAACATCGTATACGTATACATAACGCGTGTAACGCTTGTATATTCACTAATAATACGGATTAAATTTTTATAAAGTGGACAACAGTGTTGTTATTTCATTTATAATTTATTTTCAGGGTCCGAGAGCCAATAAATTGTTAAAATAAAAAAATATATAATTTGAAACATGTCAACATCCCTGCAATGCTTCATTTCCACTTACTTCTACTTACAAAAGATTTCCCCCATATCTTTATCGGGTCTCGCGTAAAAAATGCCGTTATTTGTACATTGTTTTACGATCAGCAATATTCGATGAGGGTGGACGTTTGAAGAGGGTATTTACCCTCGAAATAACATATTACTCTTCTTCGGTGCTCCAAAATTGTATGTGTCACTTTGGTAATATGTATGGTATGGTAATACAAATATGTATGTGTGTATGTATTGCATAATGTTACATTTCATAATTCACATTCAGTTTAATAAAATTCGAGGCCATCTTGGCGCATATATTTGTGCGTGGCGATAGTATTTAAATTAAATTTGCTTCCCTGGTTTGTAACAGACAAAATGCGGCGTTGAGTTCCGCCGCTTAACACGCACGTCATTAGACTAAGTTCTACTGTGACTACTCAATTACGCGGGATAAAGCGTGAAGCTCACTTTCATTTATTTATTGGATAATAGTTATTCAAATCCAATTTTTCATTACGATTTTTTGGTAATAAAACAAGCAGCAAAAAGGGCAAAATATTAATACAAAATATACATTGTTGGAAAACAATATTTCTATAACCTCTAATAGCCACTACATTGAAAACTGACAATATTATTTTACATAAAACCTTACATACAAAGGATTTCAACTAAACTTCACCAAAACTAAACAACAAAAAAGTGCTAGATTTGCAGCCGTTCAATTTATATAAACTCTATCTACAGTTGAGTGGAGTATCTCGTGATCTTTTGTTAACTAAATAACTCTTTCGTCTGAGGTCGTAAGTTCGATATTCATTCAATAAAAATATTTCAGTTATAATCATGTTTTTTTGTTATTTTTATATTGACCACGTTCACGGTCCGACCACGTGTGTGCATTGTGAGATTCGAATATCTCACGTAATCATGTTTTTACTTCTAAATAGTTGTCACACGTTACTTTGTTTGCGTAAACTTCATAAATCTTACCCTATTTCCATTTTTATATAGAATATAGTTTCGACTGTAAAACACAAAATGCCACATACTCAGCCTCGCCTCGTAGAATTTCGAAAAATTCTTTCTTAGTGCTCTCCAACACTTCCCAAGGAGTCTACATATCAGCTTTCAGCTCAACCAGCTTTCACCTATTGTCTGTATATTGTCTTTGTCTGTCAGTCACTCAATAACGAAAGAATTTTATATTATAAATAAATAAGTATAGATTTAAGATTCAATTCTGTTATATAGACAGCATCTAACTTCCAATTACTTGAATTAGTTAACGAATAAAGTTTCGTTGGATTCGTGTAATCGTAATCAAGAATGCGGGGTTTCTGAACTAATACATAACTAGGTATAGTGGCACACACTGGATAAGGTAAGTTGGATAAACTTGGATAGATGGATATATAAGTTCAAACATAATTATTACATGCTTATTCTGCTTCCTAAGATAACGAACTTTAATAAAGGCCATTACGGCGCAGTTTGACAACGTCTCACTGTAAAATGTGTTGGTTGTTGATTCGATTCTTGCTCGAAGGTAGAGTTACTTAAATTTAAATTATTTAAAATTTTCTGCTCTGGTATGATAAAGAGGGGCGTCACGTTCTAGGAGAGTCATAATACAAGATACTCTCTGCCTCTCTGCTATGCATTGTATAACGAGTCGCTGAAAAAAAAAGCCATTTAATTCCTTCCCTTTAAGAAGTAATTATAGGTTAGGTTTCCTAACCATCGTAATTCACATAGGCTCCGAAATTAAACACTTCTACATATTGTTACAAATTTGCTCACACAATATTATCATTAAACTAATTTTATTATATAAATATTTTTAGAAAACGTTAAAAATTTAACGTAGCGGGTCTCGAACCCATCAAAGCGACTACTAAGACATATATTCTTTATCTACATTTTCAATTTCCTAAGTGTGGGAATAACACTTTAAAAAATATTAACAAAATCGATATTTCATCAGATTTCACGACAAAGAGTAAATTCTGCCCCGAATTGTGATAAGTGTCCAAAGTTAGAACATAAAGCTCACAATTTCTTTAAATTAGCTTCACTTCGACTCGTCCGTTCGTTGGAAAGTTTTATGGCAAAAAGGAGATTAAGGCTTAAAATAATTGTTCTCGTTTAAGTTAAACTCATAATGTACAATGTTTGAATTTTTTTAATATTATTCAATAATATGTTATGAAAACTGTTGTATCATTTCTATTTATTTAGTTATTTTTACATTGATTTATTATTTTCATGCTGTAATAACTTTATTAAGAACTTATTAGCTTTTTTCATACAAAAAAAACTTTAAAATTAATATATATGTTACTTATATATTATAATTTACGTCCCTACTTTAACCAAGCGTAATACTTTAATTATAACTAATATACACGTACATTATTATTTTCAGTAACAAAAACAAATACTATTTAATACTTACAACATATAATTAATAGACCATGACAAAACCGATTACGCATCATACAAAAATATTGCAAAAACAATACATACCAAAGAATATTTGTTAAAGAAACACGTTTGTCCATACTTTATACGTCACAACTCCATACAGAAACAGTTGCCAATCGTCACGATTTTAATGTTATAGTCCCGCTTCCCGACAGCCTATTAACTTAATCCCGACTTAAAAATAAAATTTACAAATTTATTTTTTGGCAAAACAACTACAGACCTGTTTCAATTATTAAATATAGTATACAAGTATGTAAAATAGTTTATATTGCAATTGTCTCGATTTTAATTTTTTTAGGAGGTGGCAACCCTGTGTATAAATATAGTCGACCTTACGAAACCGTCTTAAATAGAATAAAGACTTACTTTCATAAAAAAATATAATCACAATCGAATTACATACATATGTATGTATGTATGTACATAGCACCTACATATGTTACGTATAAATAGACAATTGATGATTAATTTGTTCAATAATAAGCAGCTTGGAAACCATTACAATTAATGGCTGTACTATACTTTTTATCTTGATTACAAAAAGTTACAAAAATGTCTGTCTGAACATGTCTGAAGTTATTTTATTAGGTATTTAAAATATACATGTATACGGAAAATATTAAAAATTACAACCCGTATCACATGTGCTTTCCATTTTTATTTCCTTCTATAGAAGAGGTATAAATAACCTAAGGTTCAACAAAATACATCAAAAAATATAAGCATAATTTATCTAATTACTTTAATAATTTCCAAGTCGTCTATTAAAGTTTATTTTTAATCAATTCTAAATAATTACCAAATACTATTTCATTTGTGTAAAAATACACCAATCCAGACAGAATTCACTTTGAAACAAACACAAGAAAGCCTTTCAACATTTTTAACAACTTAAATACAAGTAACATTTGTCACTGACACTGACAGCAAAATGGAGCGAAATGCAACTAACTTTTTAAAACTCGCGAACGTCATTCCAACGCAAAGAACCGTCGCGTACTGCCTAGTGCGGTCGGTCCCGCCGTTCGGCCCTACGCGAAACCTACTTATACATTCGGTTGCATATATTTCGTTAATTGTGATTTATGTCTGTTAATTTGTAGATTTTGTATAATATATTATAATTTCTTAATTAAATTACAAGTTAATATCTAAATTAGAGGTGAGCTTATTTTATTGATTTTTCCATTAGTATTCCAATAATGTTTTGTATATTAGAAGTAGGTTAATTTATAATTAAAATGGCATTACTATAAAAATTAAATGGTCATAATAAGGATCTTAGATAATCATTGTGATCAAGATATTTTTTTTTTCATTGTTTAAATTCCTAAGCTTCTACTTCCCTCATTTACAACAACAATAATAATTATTTACGTACTAACTCTTCTATAGAAGAAAATACAAATTATTACATACCTATCCACATAAATATTACAGAAAAATGTTATAAATATATAAAAAATACTACCAAGTAATAATCTGTAAAATCTCTAGTTCACAAACAAAACTGGTTATAATTTGAGACACGGTGGCGGATGTGAAGTCTTTAGCTTCAACTTCATTGAAGAGATTGCGTACTCGACTGTATAAGTATTACAAATTGAAAGGTGACTATAAGTTTTCATATTTGAATACCAAACAGACAAATCGTTTTATTGACCTTTGTATTTTATAAAATTACATAATAGATTCCTTTTATATATTTTAATTAAACCTAGCTTTTAGCTGTATTTTACATAGGTTTATTTTTGTTTTAGGATACAGACAAATAAAGAATCAATAAAAACATTGAAATATATGTGGTTTATAAAGGTATGTCGAGTACAAATTACAGACAAGTTGTATACAATTAAAAGCGTCGTAACCTCACGATACTTCTTGTATTACTAACGTCGTGATTTGAAAACTTTTTCAATTAACTTGGCAAATTTTTGTTTAAATCTAAAATGTTTGGTGAGCCAAAAATATAAAGAGACTTATTTAATACGTCTATTAATACACTACCCTAAAAATGAATATAGGAATATATTCTTTCCTCGAAAAGCCGTTTCATCATTGCAATTATTTTTGTAAATATGAAATAAAATTGTAGCTATAGATATAATATGCAAGTTTTTAAACGTAAAAGCGTTGAACTAGTGAATATTAAACTTTGTTCATATATATATTTAAAATTATAAAATAAATTCTTAGATTAATTTGACATGTCCAGGATTACTATTAAATATTATTAATACAATACAAAATCGGATATTCACCTATGACCTTCGCACAAACCCACAATAATACGTATATTAGGACCTGACTCGAACTGTAATAGAAATTATGAAACGTTGTTAACAAACGACTGGCATAATACACGTTGCAACACGATTTCAATAATAAATATTAATTGATCGTTAATTAGCGCGCGATGTACATATACCTATATATAATATTACGTTAGCGACGTAAATAACAAGTTGTTATTTATGATAAGTGAAATACTAAAATATCAGGATGTAGTCGTCACAAAGTTGGTGCAGCGGTTAGCATTGGCATGCGATGGTCAGAGGTTCGAATATCATACATATGTCACATTAAATTTTGACGATTAAAGAGCAATGTCTGTTTTTGCATATACAGAGAGAACTTAGTGTCAAGGCGCTCCATACTCCACTTTCCGTTGAAGCCGAGATATTATATGTTGAGTGGCTAAACTCAACGGTGCGCTTTATTTTATCACCAGAGCGGATGAATGCGAATAATTTAAATATACTCATTCCTTTGAGTGGGTATTGAGCCAACAACCATTGGGTCTACAGTCAGATGCTGTTACACTGCGCCACGACAGCCTCGCAATATTTGTATTTAAGTGAAATTTGGCTACATTATTCCCGCTTACAAGCACATACAAGACGTATTTTTTCCCCGCTATACTCTTCGAGGTGTTAAAGTTTCAGTAACATCATTAACAAATATATATACTCATTTGAATTATTTTTATAATCCCATAAATGTTTTGTTACTTTTTTATTTATAAACCGACTGAAATGAAATAAACACTAAATGTTAAGGGAAGTTTAGTAAAATACAATAGTTAAAACTACATTTAAATCGGTTAAGCTGTTTTTGAGATTAGAGTGCACACACGCACGGACAAACAGATAAACAGACAAACAGAAAAGAAAATTAAAATCATTGTATATTTGTTCTATTATATTGATTTATGGGCATAAACCAATGCAATAGAACAAAAAACAATGATTTTAATTTTCAATATATATATTTTTTTCATATATCTTCCATGTACAGACAGCGATTAGTTATATTTTATTATATGTATGGGTTAAACAAATAAATTGAACTTTATATGACTTAAGTAATACTACTTAAAAATAATTTATTTATAATAATAATTATGATATAAAAATATATTTTCTTAATTTCTTTAGGGCTTCCTTTATATATGGAAGTTATTTTTTTTTTTAATTGTAAGAATATACTCTTATAAAAACCAAGTGGAAGCTTGAGCTTTAATTTATTTTATGTATGCGACACCAGTTGGCTTTGCTTGACACGCTACCCCGTGATCAAGTAATACAGTTTAATAATTTGAGCCCATTCTGACCTCTCTAATATCTTAATATCAGTCATTAATTATTCTAATATAAAAGTCAAAAGTTCAATATTTTATAAAAATGCAAGCCGATTACAGTATCCAAGTGTAAATTGTGAACACTTAACAGAATGTATAAAGGCGTAAAAAAGAAAATATTCTGGAGGTCTAAGAAACTCTGAACAAGAAAAATATATTATTTAATATCTACTAATTGCTTTAAATTTACACATATAAATAAATTGTAACAAATGTATAAGAGTTTCAACGTAGTTCGATAAGAATGTATAGTTTGATTGGCTAGAACACTTTACTTTTTATTCGTGAACAACACGTTCACGACTGTTATATGTATATATTTTGATTTAAGTTTGTATGAGGAAAAAGTGCAAATATATGAAATTAATGAAATAAATATTGGTCACTACAATGTATTTTACTTTGTGAAGGCAACGTGTATCTGTCGGTCTATTGGTATAAATAAAGACGTGCGAAAGACGTGGAATTAGAACCTACAACCCACAGAAGCTTTATCTATCGTATAGACATAATACTATTGAATTATATAGCGTCAACATTATAAAGTTATAATTAAAAAAATAAAACAAAACAGAGATCATAATAATTTCTTCCATCGTCCGAATGCCGAATATTTAACTCCTTAATTAACTTTACAGAAAAGCTTTATTAGTGGAGTTCGCCTGTAAAAAATAAAGAACTTATTCAACGATTCGAAAGCTCACGGCTTGTTTTAATTTTTTTTTGGATATTTTGAAGTATTTTAATTATAGGTTACACTTAGTAGTGCCGTCTTGGCGTGTCTGACTGATTATATACGCAATAGTTGTGGGTTGGATTCCCTCTTGGGGAAATAATTCAATTTCTTCGCTCTGGTGCACAAAGTGCACTGCGTGCATTGAACTCTGTCACACAGCAGAGTGTCTTGACACTAGGTTCTCTCTGCTTATCCTGCTATGAATAATAAATGAATTTAGTTCTTTTAACTGGAAACAAACTGATGGAAAATGTGAATATGGTACGAAAATTTCTGTAAAACCAGCATAGTGCCCATAATTAAAAAGACGATACACATAACTATTAAAATTACTTACATACATGTGTTTTTAATTACGAGAAAATCTTTTAAATGATAGAAAAAGGCAATACCGTAACTAGTTTTTGATCATTCTATTGTTTACTTTCACATCAAAATATTTGAACCCTACTATAAAGATTTTACTGGCCATAATAATAAAATCTTGCTAAAACGTGCTACTCCATAGCTTCCAAACTGTGTATGCGGCGAAGCTATTTTTAGAATGGGATAGTAAAACTAGGTTGTTACACAGCTAAAATGCATAATAAAATTAATTTATACTATGAAAAAAAAACTTTTTACTTTTCAGCCTCTTGCATCTTTTTCCCGCATAGCAGGGTAGACAGAGAAACCTAGTATCGAGGCACTCCGTTCTCCATTTTCTGCCCGTATTTGAGACATTTCCTGTTGAGTGACGGATATCTTACCATAGCGGCGGAATTAAAATATTTGAATAATAATCTTTGCCCCGAATGAATCGAAACGATAACCTTCGCATTCACTAAGAGTTACGCAATTATCGTATTTTTTATATACAATATGTAAATATCACACATAGCAAAAACCTTTTAAAAATATTAAATGCAGTACAAAAAAATATTTTTAAGTTATGATAAAATAAACTCTACCACCTGAAAAGAGTTTTCAATATTTGTAAAAGCCTTTTTCTGGTTCAGTTTAGTTTACAAACAATTTGTTTTTCATTTAAGTTAAAAATTTATTATGCTTGATTTTTATAAACGATAATATATAATCAAACTATTGTTATGGCAATGAATGTGTTTTATTATATGGTATTGATATGAAGTTATCAACCAGTATATATAGGAATATATATATATATATATATATATAACTTCCGGTACTCGCTGAGTGATTAAAAGACAACTCACAACCGAAACTTAACCTAAACCATAAGATGAAATGTGAAATATAAGTACATTGGAAAGTATTGGGGGCATTACGAAAGGATTTTCCGTAATTAATACGTGAGCGAAAAATCGTTTTACAGTCAAACTACGTAAAATAAAATAAATTCACATTTATGGGACTCTAGGGGGGCACTATGTAAGGACTCCCAGAAATTCCTGCGGAACGGTAAAAAGGAATTTGACGTTTAACGTGGTTTTTTTTTTAGAAAATTCGGCAGCTGTAATTTATTTATGAAATTTAACTATCTGCTGATGTATATCTGTTTAATTAATATTTCATTTAAATTAGTGTTTCATGAAAATACTTGAAAGAAAATTCAGAATATTCATTATTAAAAATTAAGTTCAAACACTAAAACCCGATTCTGTAAATTTTTGATTGAAAATAAAACTAGTGCCGCTGAGCTTCTTACGCTTTTTCGTTTACGCTTACGCTTACTACTCTTACGCTTTTTCGTTTTTTCCAGGTCTGAGGCATTAACTTTGTAAACCGGTGGTAAATTAATTGACGTTCAAAAAATGAAGCATGTATCTTCTTATTTTGAATAAAATTATTTGATTTTCACTTTATACATAAACATTTTTTGCACTTTCCATCCCACTAAATCTAACATTTTTAACATTTTTAAAGTGTTATTTACACACTACGGTAATTAAAAAATAAAAGTTTTCTAAAATATAGCCCATATCAAATGTTTATCCTTTTGTGCTTCGTCGTAGTCTGGTAAAAATAGGTTACGGAAAAGAACCGGCAAGCAACTCAACATTTGCTCTTTCATATATTCGACAGCATGCTATACAAGTTAATATATTGAAACTAAAGTTAAATATTTTACAGTATTTTAATACTGGAAAGATTAATAACGATTTTAGTAAAAATTTTAAGATTCTATGCTACCTTTTGAACACTAACCTAACTAAACAGTTAAGTCGTTATTACTAAGCAATTTAAAAATATTTTTTGTCCATACAAAATCTGTAATACGCTTTATTTGCACAATGCTATTGAAATTGATCTGTTTGTATGGTAATATTGTAAATTTATTATACAATTTACTTATATATTTCCATTATAAATATTTTGCCTGTATTATAAAACAAACAATTCCAATGCACAGTAGGACGGAAAGTGAATAACGGATAGATATTTTAATCTACACTTAATTTATAAAATGCAAGAAAGTAAAGACATTGATATTCTATACTAGACATTTTCCCCCATAGCATGGTAGTCAGAGAGTTACTACCTAGATTTATAAAGTTTTTAAGCGTACTTTCCTCCCGAAATCAAAAATTGCCAGTTGAGTGAGGAAGTTCAACGCCTCGCTTTGTCTTAGGTACCAGAGCAGAGAAATGAAAATATTTTTTAAATATAATCATTGCCCCTATTGGAAATCGAACCCACAACTATCGCGTTTCCAGGCAGACACTATTCCACTGCGCCACGATGGCCTCATATACATTTCATATATTTAAATTAAATATCAAATGTATCTCAAAAAAACTTTAAAAGTCCGTATCTCAAAAAGAAAGTGATTTTCAGAGTAATATCAAAAACTTGTTTCACGCGTTTAATTTAATTTTGTAACTCAAGAGTCAAGAGACAGTTAAGTTAAAGTGCGTAGATGTTTATCAAAGCTAAGTTACTATGAGGCATTCCGGGTGTCATGTCAAAGCTGCCGCGATATCTAGCCCGCCCATTTGCATACTTGTGGTTTTGACCTGTCCACTTTGTTATTTACGAGATAAAGGAGAAGATATACATATAATATATTTATATTTTATTCGAATTCGGACGGAAGTGAACAGAGTTGAGAAAGAGAGAGAGAAGTGAAGAAAGAGAAGAACACAGAGCCTTAACTCTTTAACTACAGTGGCGTGCAGGAGAATCGCGAAGTTGCTGGCAAGTGTATAACTTGTACAGTTTAGTTCGTTAAAGGAAAAAAAAATCCCCAATTGGAAAAAAAATATTATCATTTCTTTGATATGATAAACGGGAAGCGTTACTAAATCTTAATTTAACATGCAATCTATCATAATGTAACTATATCTGTTTTTAACCGATCATTCTCATTCGTGTGTCCTCCATACAACGTGACACTGGCGAAGTAACTTGTGCTGGACTGGCCCGTTCAAAGCGCCATAATTAAAGAACTGAACTGAATTGAAGGCCAGTGTTGTTTTTCGCAATTCAAAAACGAATAAAGCGTTTAAGCTAGTCACCATAGCGTCGCAGTACAAGTGAGACTAGTATTTACAGTTTTTATCTTAATATAATAAAGACAAAGCTTGTCTATACTGTTACGTGTTGACAGCAATTTAATTTTTGTATATTTTGTAACAATATTTCAGATTAAAGATATAAAAGTTATTGGCTGTTTATGTTCTATTAGAATCTGTTGTTCATTAATAAAATTAACGGAGTTACGTCAATATTTGAAAGACCTTTTCGAGATTAATTTTCTGATATAGTTTAAATTTGAATTTCACTATAGCGCAATGGACATGCGTGTCTGTAAGCGCTATGTGGGTTCGATTCCCACTCGGGGTAATGGTTAGACATAACATATTTTAATATCTGCGCTCTGATACGCGAGGCCCCGCCACTTAACACGCAATGTCTTGATTTTGGGTGTAAAGTGGCTGCCGAAAGTTTTAAAGTGTTATTCTCACACTTAGGACATATCCTATGTGTGAGAATAACACTTTAACGAGATTAAAATTGAATTATTTTTGAACATATTCAAAGTGTTTAGAAAACGTATAAAAATTTGAACGAAACAGAAATATCATAACATAACGTTGAGCAAAATCTTGCCAAAGGGATGAGAATGAATGAAATATATTTATTCCTCCGAGTGGAGATTGAACCCACAATAATCGTAATTATAGCCAGACGCAGTCCCGCTGTGCCACAATGGCTTTATTAAAAGGCGATATAGCGTCAAAATACTAAGAATAAAGTTATTATTCTAGCACCAGTAATTCTATTCAAGCTAATTCACTATTTATTACTTATAAACGTGCCAATGAGTCTGTAATAACTTCGATAGTACCAGCTAGAGATAAGATACGAAGGGCACATTAAATTGTAATATTTATGTACATTTATACGCCATCTTCGACTATATTTACATATCAGCATTTAAAGTTTAACATTCATGCCAGTGGCACAGTTGACAAGTGATTAAAGGTAGTGGGTTAGGTATCCAATACACGCAGATTTCCGCTTTTCGACAGAATTCGTCAAGTGGCGGAAAGAATATCCGTGGTTTGGCGGTTTTTAGGAGAAATAAAATAATTTAAATACCCACTGTAATATGCCCAATGTGGCGCAGTGGGACAGCCTCTGACTGTAAACAAGATTGGTTATGGGTCCGATTCCCAGTCGGAGGAATGATAAGATTTAAATTAATTTAATTTCTCCGCTCTGACAAGACAAAGCGAGGCTACTACTAGACTACCCTGCTATGTGGTAAAAAAATCATATCAATTCGCCCTAGTGTACAACGAACGTGCGACCTACTAAATTGCAATTAGCACTACCAGTACAAAGGCGTAGTAGAAATTGTTATAATCATATTTTTTGAAGTATTTAATAATACACTAGTCTGTCCAATTAATATAATTGTAGCTGGGTTCAGACTCAAAGCTTATTTTTTTACTCTCTTCAGTTATTTATGATGTAGCCTTATACTTCAACAACCGATTGTTAGACGTATAAAAAATATTAACTTCAAATCAAAATGAACTAGTATTTTTTTTAAGTCAATATTTATTATTTACAGTTTTACGCTTTTTACCGCATAAAAGGGTGAGAAGAGCAAACCTAATGTCAAGACACTCCGTTCTCCACTTTCCTTTGAATAGATTTTATAAAAACTGTTTCAAATTAATTGTATCTATTTTTTTCATTCGAGACATTCTGTGTTGAGTGGCGGAGCTCAACACCGACTTTCAACACTTTCTTTCACCAGGGCGAAGAAATTAAAATAATTTAAATATAATCATTCCTCCGAGTGGGGATCGAACCCACAACCAATTGCGTTTGCAGTTAAACGTTATCCCACTCACACACACACAGGTACATGTTTCACGCACATGCTATAATATATATTTAATGTTGAATTTGACCGAACACGAAATATATATATGCGGAAACTTAACCCAAAATAATATAATAGTTGTAAATCGTCAGTGATGTCAACCTCTGCACAATGCACAGGAAGTGAGCAGCACCAACAATACTATAACGGGTGTAATAAGCGTATGAATAATATGTAAAAGAGTTGGTCAGCTGGTAATCGCATTGTTCTTTCAGAGGTCGTAGATTCGATTCCTATATGAAACTTTGGAAATACAACAATTAACCTACTTGTTATGTATGGGTTATGTATTTGTTGCATTTTTTTAGATTTCAGTTTAATATCAGACACTTCCTTTTACTAATTATAAGAATTTGAAACATTTACAAACATTACCCATATTTGAAACATTGACTAGGTATTGAGTGGCAGACGAACTGCACCGTTCTTTGTATTTTCAGAGTGGAGAAATGATAATTATGTAAATAAAATCATTCGTATCAAGATTGTTATGAAATACACCGACATCTTTAAGATGTAAATTAAATTTATCAACTAAACAGCTTTCGCTTCATGCATGATCCACTAAAATATATTGTACATCTTCTACGGCATCGCTACAAGTGGGTGTGAGGTGAGTTTATCATCAAATATTTAAGATTATTTAATAGAATGTGTCCGGACAGCACCTAAGAGCAATTTCCATAAGCATTTTACAAATTCGAAATTTAAGTTTACGAAGAGGTTCTTATAGTATATTCTGTATAGTAAGTATTGTACAAGCTGCTTCTTATTTTTAAATTTCATTAAAATGTTTGATCCAATTATAAAAAATTACAAATTGATTTCTGTATAATATGAAATTATGTGTCGTCGTAGTGTCGGATCAATCGCGCCGTGCTTTGTACTTTCATAGTGATCAAACTCATAATTATAGCGCCTACATTCAGCCATTAAGTTGCTCTCCAGATGCGCAACGATGGCCACTCCGTATTTAACTTGCCGTGGCGTGTGGCGGACCTAAACGCTGCATTGTATATTTTGTTAATAAAACGGAGAAAAAAAAAGTTATAAAAAACATATTTTAGAAAGCTTATTAAAATTTGAACGCAGCTGGATTCTAACCCGCGCCTCTTGAAAACCGTCCAATTTCCTAAGTTTGCGATTAACACTTTTAAAAATAAGTTAAAAATAATTAAATTATGATCAGTCAGCTGTCAGACGCTTTCCCACTGCACCATGATGTCCTCAATATTTCTCTTTGTTTTTATAATAATGCATTAGAAATACATTATGTTATTAAAGTTATTACACAAATCACTATATATTTAACATGCGAGTTGCTAAGGCAACGCCTGTTTTAGGCGTCACGGGGCTGTTATATGCGTATATATGTATATTGTATAGCTCATTATTAATTAAAGTGAAAACCTCACGGTATGATTTTCTGACAGATATGAAGGAATCAAAGTGAAGTAACTACAGCAGCGTTTGGCGTTTAATAAACAGTTATATTTAAGCATTTCTATATATTAAAATATTTATTATACACATGTTTTCTGTGCGTTAACATATATTTGAATATCTCTGGTACAAAAATGCGCGGCGACGAGTTCCGCTACTCAACACGCAATATTTCGAATTCGGGCGGAAAGTAGAGCTATTATGACGCTGTCATGTATGGTGTTTTGAAGTTATTCCAAAATTTATGTATCATCTTACGACATCGTAGCGGTCTGTTTGAAATGTTAAATATTTTGAAATTTATTACGAAATCAATTTAACGTGAATTCTTTCGACGCTGCATACCAGAGTTGTATTTTTGTGATCTTTGTTTCATTTTTTTTACATTTTTAAAGTGTAGTTCATAACTTAGAATATGAGAAACATTTTTAGAAAACGTATAATAATTTTGAACGCGTCGATTTTGAACCCGCGCCTCTTGGTAACAGTCTCTGACAGCTAGGCCTGCACGTATTTGTTCCATATTATTTAATATTTTATTAAGACGTATGCAAGAAGTTCAACGTAGCCGAATGCAGAAAAGGCCAGTTTTTGTTCGAACCTTCACTATATAGTTTATACCATCCTTCATATTAGTTAGACATGAATCATACACTTTTTAATTATCTTCCTCATAGCCAGAAAAATCTTGTATTTGCATAAATATAAGCCTCGTTATTTTATTAGTATTTAAAAAAAATATTCTTCGAAATATTTAGAAAACAAGTTTAATTGCCTTCCTCTCTTTTCGAAGCGATATCTATTGATAAGATGTTGTGATGACACTATTGTGTGTGTGTTATAATTTAAAGAATGCCATCGACGCTTCTTTAAAAAATAAAAGAAAAAGTCATCGTTTTAAAGTATATGATTATATCATCTACCAAAATTGTGATTCAATTAAAAAATTAATTTCTTCAGGCCTTCGTTTCGGCCATCAGGTGGTGATTCCCTTCAATAACTAAACTATTATAATTATTATACTTGGCAATATCAATGTTGTATGTTAAATATTATTTAACTATAAATAAAATAAAACTGATTATGAAGGTCAATTTACTAATCACGTTATAATCTAATGACCTAAATAGTAAACGCGTGAAGGATAAACTTTGAATTCTGTTTTGAAATTATAAATATATTAAGATATTAAAGTCAATATTACACAATACACACATTACCATGATTTTGAGATGCACTTTTTTATAAAGTGCCAATGTGCACGTTGCTAAGGCATATTAAAATAGTAATAAATGTAATGTATTATATTTAATATAAACATATGTAAATTTATTATTAATACATAATTTATGAATCATCAGGCACCTACCTACTATTAGGTAGTATGGTAAAAAAAGCGTAATGTTTGTTGGCCTGTATACATACAATTTCTCCAAATTTTATCAATTAATAGACAAATTACTTGTTACAAGAGAACTTTGTAATAATTCCGCCATCTTACCCATTAAATAAGGCAGAAGAATAAAATATCAGCATAATCTAGACTTACCTGATATTTCTTAATAGAATCTATCTGGTCTCTGCTAATATCGTGTGCGGGCGGCCTTGGGGGAGCGTCACGGGGGGCCTCGCGAGGAGGCACTGCTGGCGCCCCTTTCGCAGTACCGTTCACCTGCTGTATAAAAAAAAATGGAGAATTATGGAAAAAGTACAAAATATATGTATGCAAAATTGACAATATAAGTATAATAGTTTAATTTTATTTAAGTTTGAGTAATATTTTTATATTCTATATTCTAATTCCGTTAAAAGATAATACTGTAATATTTGGACGTTAAATGTTAATAAATTAATCATAACAAAATTCTAATATTATGGTTTTTTTTTCATATCTTCATAACTCACATTAAGGGGTATTCAGAGAGAACCTTGTTTTAAGACACTCCGCTCTCCGTTACAAAACCCGTAGCCAAAATTTATACCACGGGAATCAAACCCGCACATACAGAGATACAAGTCAGTTACAAACTAAGAATTACATCCTAATATAACATACTCTACAATATAATTGTCATAGAATATATAAACAATAAAAAATACCCAGTTCCATTATTAGAACATTAATGCCTAACTACAATACTTATAATTACAATAATAATTATACATATAGGATAAAATAAGTATACCGTATGAATGTTAATTTTATACAGTTCAAAATCATTCAAATATACTATGAATTTATAACATTTTTATACAGAAGCTTCACGCTTTTTCCCGTATAGTATACTGAGGAGACTCAGTACTCCATACTCCGCCCAGATTTGAAACGTAGCGCGTGGAGTGACCGTTTGTAAGTAAAGTTTACATTATTGCCATGACATAGTTTATTTCTATTTCTTTATTCCAATTTTTATAAAAAAAATTATATATTCACATATTATTTTCTCTACAAGACAGTAAGTCTCTAACTAATAAACATGCAAACCCATAGATTTATAAATAAATACTCCCATATAACATGCATATCAATTCCTTTTACTTATTCGTAATATAATTTAATGGTTACATAATAATTAAAAATATACAAAATATTTTGTTACAATTTATTATTTTAAGTAGTTTCCACATCATTGGAAAGTAAGAAAAGTCCATCCAGACAGTAGAAACGTTTGTATTAAAAAACATTTTTCACTCTATAGCAAGGTGGGCATCGAGAACCTAGAGAAGAGTATGTATCGAATGGAGGAAGTCAAAGCCGCTTTGTCTTACAAGACCAGAGAAATTAAAATATATTATATATTTCTGTGGGAATGAGACTCACGACTAAACGCGTTCTCATTCGAACGCCGTGCCAATGCGCCACGATGGCCACAAATTGGTTTTTTGCCTAGTCTAAATTGGAACTCACGACTTTTAGCATAGATATGAGAGCATATTCACGACATATATATATTTTGCAATTTTCAGTCATAAATTGTATGTATATATTATAATAAGAAGAATTAATAATATACAATATAATAAAAATAAAACAATACAAATATAATAAAACGTGTTATTAATAATATATCCTTTGTAATCTGAAAACAAGCTTATGAGATAGTCCTGAAAGAAAATCGTTCCCATTAGTTAGAAATATATGAAATAGCAACGTCAGAAGAAAGCAATATATACAATATATATAATAATAAATATGTAAGTCGATATTATTACAATTGATGTTGTGTAAAAATATATAAGTAGTATATTCTATAAGATTATATATATTTTTTAACTTTCGTAACAAATTAGAGCCCATATGTTGCCGAAGACAGACAGCTGTATGATAAAAAAGTTTCCAGTAGTTTTTTGCGTGAAAGACGAATAACAGACAGACAAAAAAATTTATAAAACATACTTTTTGCTTCTATTACTAATATGAAGAGCCTTACAAATATTTTTAGTTTGTATTCAATGTACACAGTTGACTCTTATTACAGTTTTATTGTATGTATAGATAAGAAGAATATTACACAAGGATATCTTATTTAAATACTATTTTTAACACTTTTTTAAAGTGTTATTCACACACTAAGGTAATTGAAAAACATTTTTATAAAATGTCTAACATAAGTTAAGAATAATTTTCCAAGAGGCGCGGGTTCGAATCCTGCTGCGTTCAAATTTGTATACGTTTTCTAAAAATGTTTTTTTAAATTTAAATACTTTATGATTTTTTTTTGTAATGCAACTTTTATGATTAATACATACGTTTTAAAAAAAATAATTTTTATAAATAACATTACAAGACAATAATATTTATAAACATCTGCACAAAAATATGAACGGCTCGAGTTTAGAACTCGCGTCTCATATAAACCCATGATAGATGTTCCTATGGTGTCGTGTGGAGATAAGTACCTCTGCTATATTGAAATCTTATAAAGAATTAGCCTTGCTATACTATTTTCATTTCAATCTTTCACAGTAGGTTTCTTATCAACTGACTGACTGACTAGAATTGAAATCACGTACTTATAGGATTTTCTGGAAATCCTCTATTAAAGATCCCTTAGACTTGTCAATGACCAAATATTCCTACCTATGCCATATATATATATATATATATATATATATATATATATATATATATATATATATATATATATTATCCAAATGTAATTGATCGCTGTTTGTACATGGAAGATATATGTTTCTTTTTATTATTTTTCAATTATCGACTACAATATAATATAACCCAAAACAATGATTTTCAATTTTCTTTTCTGCTTGTCTTTTTATCTGTTTGTCTGTTTGTTAATCTCAGAAACAGCTAAACCGATTTAAATGCTTGAATTTTGCCTATTGTATTGTGGTCAACTTGTCTTAACATTAAGTTTTTATTTGATTTTGTAAAAATATTATATTAATATTGTAAAACTTACAACAATTTTTTTAATTATAAATTTAGAAAAAATTTTGTAATTTACGTGAGAATGTGGGTGGGCGAAAATGTGAAATAGCTTCGAAATAGAGCGGGTCGCTAGTATAATATATATAAATAATACCACATTATCAATAATAGTGCAAGAAGCGTGAATGATAACACAATTTAACAATTAATTACGAAAAAATGAAAGTGACACACACAATGATAATGGTCGTCGTATTTAAATATATGCGTGTAGTTAATTAATATAAAAAGTATGTTTTATGAAAGTATTTCGCTTTCGGTTAAATTTTTCAAAACAACTGGCGGTGCAATTAAAGCCGGTTTCTTGTGGGTGCTTCGTTAATATAACTTTTCGTTTTATTTTTTACGTACTATATAGGGAAAGAATATTTATAATTATTTTTATGTTTTCAGCTTCACGCTCTTAGCCCAAAGCAGGTAGGCAGAGAGAACCTAGTGTCAAGACACTCTGTTCTCTACTTTCCGCCCTAATTCGCGACATTGATTCCTGTGTTTTGTCGTATGATCAGAGCGAGGAAATGATAATAATTTAAACATAATCTTTCCCCGAACGGGAATCGAACCCACAACCATTGTGTATACAGTTAGACGCTGTCACTCTGCGCCACCATGGCCGCCTTATAGTTTAGTTGATCTGTAAGATCCGGTAAAATTATATTAAGCTTTTCCAAAGGTATATTTTTTCAGAGAAAACCTAACTTTATCTTAAAATTAACCCTTTAAAACCCAATATATGTTATTTTATTTAAAATTAGCGCACTTTGACTGAAATCTTTATCTATAATGTACTTCTGAATATAATTTCAATATATAACTTCACGATCCATCATTCACTTTATACTTATACAATATTAGTCGAACATACTTTAACGATTCAATGGTATAAGAAAATTTAAAAAGATTAAAAATATATCAAAATTTTTGTAAAATATTGAATTAAATTAATGTTATTTGTATCAATAATAAACCTTAAAAACTAATGTATGTTAGTGGCAAATTAATTATACTAAAAAATAATAATAATATAAGTTAAACTATTCTTAATTGTATATTATAACTATTCTTAATACGTTTAAGAATATTCAAAAAGTCATTTAAAATGTCCTTAAGCAGTGTTAGAGCAGTATTTTATGTATCAGTTAGGTAACCAACCCGAATTTCTATTATACAGCTACCTGATAAAAGATTTAAAAGTAAGTAATTGATAATATATTAAAATTCCGTATTCATAAATAGATGACACGTATGTAGCATTTTTGGATTCTTTTGCATTTCTACGATAAAAATCGACTTTAAGTGAGTTGTTTGTTGTAATATACAAATATTATAATCTGTAACTAAATTATATAATTTGTAGTTAACTATGATTGTCTTTGATCTCCTCTTGTCTGTCTGCCAAAAATCGCACATGTGCGTGACCCAGTCGGCCATTGATATTATAATACAAAGAGTGCTTATTTTCTATAATAAACGATTTAAACATGAGTTTGTATTAAGCAAATGTTAATCTTATCGTTCTTTTTAGGTATAAATCTCAATCTCAATAAATCTTCCATTTTTTTTATTAACGCTTTTTCCCGCGTAGCAGGGTAGTAGTAGCAAGAACTTAGTGTCAAGACACTCCTTTCTCCACGTTCCTCCCGAAATTGAGACATAGCTTGCTGATTGGCAGAACTCAACGAGTGCTATACTTGTTCAACAGAGCGGAGAAATTGAAAATAACTAAATTACTATTATTCCACTGAGCAGCAATTGATCTGAATCAATCTCAATAATCTAAAGAAAATCTCTTAGAATTTTAAATACAAGTGAAAATTAGCTATTGGTTCTTCTGTTTTTCAATATTTTGGCAAAATTAACTTGAAATATTAATAAAAATATGATGTATCTACAGTCCTACATATATTCGACTATTATACGGAATTTTAATACAGTATATTCAACTATTATACAGAATTTTAATACAGTTATAATCATAATTACTTTAAAACAATTAAAAAAAATTCTAGAATATACTTTTCCATAACAAATATCATACCAATTAAGTCTTTTAACATGTAACTAGTCCCATACCACTATTTCCAACCAAAATGTTGTGTGACCCATGAAATCATGCGCAGTGTTTACCTGAAGAACCCTTTTGTCCACCGTACCGGGGTACTTGGGCGTTGTTTTCACGATTTGGACGAAACTCTCTGGAACATCTACCGCTACCTCTCGCCCTAGCAGCACAGGCGTGGTATCGAAACCCGGTGGTAGCTTGTAAGACGCATATACAGCTTCCCTGATCAATACAGAGTCAGTTCGCGCCGAATAAGTTACACCCTCTCTACAATCTAACAAAGAATCTTCCCCATTAGATATAAGCAGTTGTATCTTGTGATCGCTCAAATTGTGCGTGATGTTCGACGCAACGGACTCCGATCGTTCAGAGTTTAAATCGCATTTGGCCGTTTGTGATGAACCTTTGCTCTTTTTGCTGCCGAAGCTCACGGATCCATCGGAACTTTGGGGGAGTGATAACAGTTCTATAGTGCTATTGTTCTTAAAACTGCCGGAACCGTCGGAGCTGGGACCGGAGATGTCAATAGTGCTTTGAAGGACGGTGCTTTGTTTACTGCCAAAGGAAGTTCCGGACCCCCCGGAAGATAAAAGGGGCTCCTCGTCCCTTCTAAGTCGTACCTGAGGAGGTCGAGGAGGGGGGTACCGTGGGGGTGTTTTGTTCCTCGCGATGAAACTGTCCGGAACGTCCACCGCCATCTCGCGGTGGGGGCCTGGAATGAAAAATAAGTGAAATTTAATACAGCACAGTAATATTAGAAATTGAATTATAAACATATTGTTTATATATATATACAGTGTCTTTATGTATATACATATATACACATACACTGATGTCATTAAATTGCCATAAAGTAGAGGTCATAGTGTCCTAGCACTTAATTCATTTCCCGCTTATCCCGCAAGCAACGGGATACGGAAAATAATAAATAAATCTGTAGATATAGCAATAATGAATAAAATAAGAATAACTAAGCTAGTTTCACTGTATCATATTTGTTTCCCAAATATTTACACAATCCGCAGCATCCAATTAGCGTTAGAGATTTTATCTAAAGTGGGAATATTTCGATAAGCTCAGCCGGCGGCTCAGCGTGAGATAATAGCTTATATACGAGCACCTGCGAAAGATGCAGAATATAACTTAATTACAAAAATGAAGACTAAGTGTCTAGTAATACCTAGAGCACCTATGCCCTAGACCTGAACAGAGGTTCTCTCCAGCTAACCTTGCCTATGAGAATAATGCGTGAAACTTAAAAAAATACAAATTCTTGGTTTTATTTTTAATATGCATTTATATCTTAATGAATATCGAAAAAAAATAATAAAAAAAATCACTTTTATATTTTTATATCAAACTTTTTTGTACCAATAATTTGAAAGAAATATCTAATAATAGGTATAATAGGTTAAGATACTTAACTAAGGCATTGTTGAACTAACCTTACATGGTTAAGTTATTTAACTAGAGTGCAGGTTTTTAAATTAGGCTTTTTAAATTATTATATTGTAGGGTCGATAGCAACGGGTTGGAATCTTGATTCTCAATTAAATTTACTCATCTGCAGACTATACATACGTTACTAAACAGTTTGTTTGTATTTTTGATAATATACGCTAACTGCTTAGTACTGATATGTACAAACATAAAGCCATTTATAATTTCGCCTTATAAGTTGTTTAGAGGCATTGACAACTTACCCATAACAGATTTTTCCTCAAAAAATTATTTATTTATAGTCGATATCTATGTATAATATAGGTAACTACCTAAGTAAACTCTTGCATTTGGGCCATTACATAAACGAGCTGGTTATTTATATAGGATATGCGCCTATAACGTTCCCCGCTACCATTAACGGAAACACTTTCCACTCACTCGTGAAATGGCTTACAGGTTTTAACTTAGCTCAGATGAGATTAGCCTTAACCCATAAAAAGCTATAAATGTAAAATAAATAACAATTTTCCTTATGTGGCGGACATGCGCTATGTAGAAGACGGTTGTGGGTTCGATTCTCACTTGTACAAACATTTATATGTAAATATGTAATGAAACATTGTGTTTAACCTTTTAAGTAAGTCTTATAAATTATACCACACGTCGTGTAAACGAATCAGCCTACCTGTAACCTGCTTCTACATTCTCTGTGATTCTATGAGGAGGTCAGTTTAGTGGTACTACCATAATTATATCGATTGTTTCGGGTTTAGTAACACTTGGTCTTGTCAAAGAGGGATGGGTATGTAATTGACCTCGTTCGGTCTTTGAGTGGTTGTTTAAATTACGTAACTAACTAGTTTAATTAACGATTTCTGAGACAGTTCCATAGAGAAACTTCATGCTTTTTCTCGCATACCAGGGTAGTGAAAAATAACCTAGTGTCAAGACACTCCGTTCTCCGTTTGCTATTGTTTTGTATATAAATAATCTTATGATTGGAAATTACAACCTCACAGCCATAAGACACATTCAGATAGCTACTGGTAGCACCACGGACTTGATATTTCATATGAAAAATGTTGTGTACAAGATAACTGTTTTCAACCCGCAACTTTCGACACAGAACGGCAAAATCAAAGCCATCAAAACAGCCCAAGGCTATAATTACACAGTTACATTTATTAGGCCGAACGTCAATGTTGTTAATTTTCTAACAAAACAATTAAAATAAATGATTGTAATAAGAAAAACAATACAAATAAAAAAATCATAATTTTTTGCCCTATTGTTCTTGTATGAAGGTCGTAATACTGTCGCGATCATCACGCAACAGTTCAATGTCGGTTGTTATTAGATGAGTCTAAGTTATTAAAAATAGGATTTACAACAATTTTACATGAAATTTAAAAAAAAAACTGCGTCACGCGGGTCCAGAAGCAAGCAAAAAGAGAAGGATGTGTCAAGATTTTATCTTGATATTCACCTGAATTAGTGACATTGTGTTGAGCGACGGAACTCATCGACTTGTATTATGTCAGTGGAGAAATTAAAAATAATTTAATATATACATATCCTGGAGTGGGGATCGAACACATAACCATTGCCTTTACAATCAAACCCTATTCCACTGTTCCACGAAATTGTATGTCGATGTAAAATCTTGAGGTATAATAAAACTGAAAATTTAGGTTAAGAGAAGATTGAGAGACTACAAAATAACTAAAATATCAAACTATAACTAAATCATCAGCGAATACGAATGAAATTTGGTATTTAAAAAGCTTTCATAATTATTAAAGCACTTTCATAATTATTAAATTATGAAAATTTAACATTTTATTACAATAAAGTATGTATTTAAAAAATAAATAGACTTCATTTGAATACCAAATTTTCTCTTCAATGAATTAGTTACGCATGTTTTCGCTTTATACGTACATACATACAATATGGTATTTTCTATATGGTTCGACCATGACCTAGAAAAACACTTGAAATTATAAAATTTCAAACTACTGAGTACTGAGATAATTTGTAAAGGTTTTCTTATAATATATCTTAAAACGATATTTGCGTATATTTCTTGCCGTCTGTTTTATTCACAAAGTGCAAATACTTCATTACTGTCGGTATGAACATTATGTAATTTGCATGACGCGCTCGATTCAAAAGGACATGAGCAAATATGTTATTGTTTCTCGATGTAATGATTCTTTGAAGACAGAAAGAATATCCGTTGTAAATATAATTAATTTGAAGCGTAAATTACTATTGGAACAAAAATAAGTTGTACTTAGCCGGATGTAGAACACATGGATTAGCGGTCAGGAAGCTTGAACGATTTCCAAGTTGCGCGATTTCGAATCTCACTGCGTTCAAATTTTTATACATTTTCTAAAAAAAAAGATTATGTAATAAAGATGACCTTTTTGATCTAAATATATTTAGATCAATTGAAAGTCTAGATTTAAGATAAAAAAATTCTCAACGTACCGGTATCAGAAGTAAGTGATAGCATAGTGAGCATGTCGGTCTCGTCATCCGGCGGCGGGCGCTTCTCCTCTTCTGCTCCCAGTACCACAATACTGGATCCTGACCGCCTTCTTGGCCTGGAAATAAGGTTATATATGCTTTATAATAACTTTTATATTATAATTAATAATACAACTATTCAATATTGTACTGACTAATATGACTGTAGGCCCAACTGTATTTCAAATATTTCTCTTTTTTTTTCAAAGTTAATTTTAAAATATCTTTTTTCCAAAAACTGCTTTTGATAAATTATAAGTTAAGTTACTAGCTAGAGAGGTAGTCTTCTAAATTTGGATGGTAAACGTAGAACGTAGTGATTCGGCACAGCTCTATGTTGTTAATAGGATGGTTCAGTGCCATATAATACTAGCGACCCCCTCGCGGTTTTGCCCGCGTGAACTAAAGCTGTTTCGTATTTTCAGCGGCAATTTCATAAACAATGAAATTACTGGAAAGACTTAAAAAATAGTAGAAACAGGAAATCTATGTTCATTCTAAGACCCTCAAGGATCTCTGTATAAAATTTCATCACAAGCGCTTCAGCGGTTTGCCCGTGATGACGTCACAAACAGATAAACAGAGTTACTTTCGCATTTATAATACTATTAAACATGGATTAATTATAGTATTTACAGATTTCTTCTATTAATTTTCTCACATTCATATAGAACCTATATTTTTATTTTTTATCTTGTGAACCGCTCTTGCTTTATCCGACTGTAAATACTAAGTAAGTACTCGCTTTCTAGGTTACGAATCGAGATATATCTGCATCAGATTTTCAATTAGACTTTCAGTAATGCTGCTATATATTTCTGATTCAATATTATACAGAAGTTTTAGCGTGACTCCTTTACAAAAATCAATACGAAAATCTTTTGGTGTCCATTATTTTTCTATAATGAAAGATATACAATGTGGTCTAAAATACAACGATAACCTGGCACCAGAAGGTGGGCGTGCTCATTGCTACTGAACATAGAGTAAAAAATACATTTCATTTTTTTTGTTAGATATCGTTTCCAGTCAGACGCTGTCCCACTGCGGCACGATGACCTCATATATATTAACTTATATATAATAAGAATGGGAATTTATATATGTCGGTGTATAGTTTAGCGCCATCTACGATAGTTTCACACATTTATTGTCAAGTGCGTTACTAATTAGTCTGGTCGTTGGTTATATGAGTGGTTGGACCAATGAGTAGTGGATCAATGATTGGTGAGACCAGTGATATATGCGTGAGGTGTTGAAAACCTCAATAGACTCCCGATTGAATCAAATAACAGGTAAGTCCTGATTCACCTTCAACTCGCAATTGTATCTAAAAATAAAAACAATTTTACTTTTCAAGTAAACGAATGTGACTTACACTAAAAGTAACTGACTAAAGTGTTTCTAACACTTTCTATACACATTATAACACTTGTAACTAAGAAAATAAGGTTAAAAATGTATTAAAATTTCATTGTTTCATACTAATCGTATGGAGATGGGCGACGCGACGACGCGAGACGTTCCACAGTGTGAGCACAACTTTATATAACGCTTCAGAATTCGTGTGCCGGAAAGATAACCGTTTAAAAAATTATATATTGTCTTGAAATTACGTAGTACATCCGTTATTTACATAGAAATTGTTATTATTTAGCATTTATAAGTGACTGTCGTTATTACTCTTCTTATACGACGAAATACATACGATGTCGATAAAATGTTCTGGTAACACCATTTTAGCACAGTCGTGGCTACACGCAATAGTTGTGGATTCGAATTACATTGAAGAAGTCATTTTATTTAAAAGTTCCGACTGTAAAACGTAAAATTCTACTATTTTCTCTTTGCAGCAGGAATTTACAGAAATTATCTCTTAGCGGAGATCTGAGTATCTTGACACTACACCCTAGTACCCGTGAAGCTTTGTCTCTTAGGCATTGCCAAAGAAATCTTCAGCCTTCTATGGCGAGCCAATACTTGGCTGAGCGTTGTCTGCCAGTCAATCCCTGATAACTGAGACTTTTGAATCTCAAAACTAAATAACATCTATTATAATTATAATTTATAATAATTAATTGCAACAAAACTCACCGACCACTTTCTTGATAATAATCTAATAATGCTACAATCGTAAAGAAAAGTTGAACTACTTTCATTTCTACCAACAACTGGCGGTGAAAAACTGCTTATAATAAAAATATTAAATTTATTTATGAAAATTTACTAGAATAATCAGCAATTGCATGTTGGGACATATTTGTCTTCTTTCAGAGAAAACCCAGTGTTAAGACTCTCCGCTTTCTACTTCCTATCCACTTTAATGACAGCTAATATATTATAGTTTTTGTGGGTACGAACCTTATTTTTTTATTTATATTTACAGATGGTTTCTGACTTGGTGAGACACAGTACATATAATCATACAATGACTTTGAATAGGCTTTGACTGAATAAGAGAGTGATTAACATTTTTAGAAAACGCCGGACGGTTTCCATGAGGCGCGAGTTCAAATCCCGCTGCGTACAATTTTTTATACATTTTCTAAAAATGTTTTTAATTTCCTAAGTCTGTGATTAACACTTTAATATGTTAAAAACAGAGTGATTCATAACCAGACTCTCTATGAATGAACAAAACGTAAGAAATATGTAAAAATAAAACAATAAAGTACATATATTCGTACATACCGGGGACTATATATATTTGGGGATTGTACTTGTTTTTAAGCTGTGCCTGTTATAAGTTCAATCCCCATTCGAGGGTATAATTATATTTAAAGGGCAGCCAGCAGAAAATGGAGTGTCATGACACTATGTTTTTGTCACCAAAGAAAGTATATAGTTATGATAATTTAAATAAAATATAATTAATACTTGCTGGCACGATGTATCATAATTAAAAATTCGTAATATATTACATTTTAAAACAGCAATGTTGAGTTTCTCTTCGTCTCTTCCGAAAAATTACTTCCGAGCCGGTTGTAGGCTTCCGCCAGACTGACAAAACTGACCTAATTTTGTCAAATATACAATTCAAGTGTGCTTGTAACAAATGTATTGAAATATAGGTTTTTAAATATATTTGTTTATTTTAGTTATTCGTTTTTATAGTTATTGTACGCATATTAAAGCAGCTTAAAAATAGTCATATATCCATATTAATATTATAAATGGAAAAGTAACTCTATCTGTCTATCTGTGATGGCATCATGGCCAAGCCGCTTATCCGATTGTGATGAAATTTTATATAGAGATACTTGAAATCATTTAAATTAATATAAAGTAGGAGCAAAACTAAAAAATAATAAGAAAAAATCGAGAATAGAATGAAACGAACCAATTGTAATAATTAAATTTAAATAAACTGTATATAAAGTTTATAGATTCAATATCCACAAGAATAAAAATATTCTTACAACAAAATACGACCATATATTTTATATAAATATGACCACATCTATTATATACTATTGGAAGAATTGCAGTAGGTAAGTGAAAAAAAATGGAACCGCTTTTGACATCAAAACTAAGTAACTAGAGTCTTAACTGAAATAGGTCAAGAGTGACTTCTATAGGATATAAAGTAGTTTACGTCGTCTGTGCGAACGTGAAGTAATCACCGTACAATTGTAGGTTTATACTTGCTCATACTCCTAGCGTCTGAGCGTTGAAAATGAAATACCCAGTTAGGAGTGGCTTAGGCAGCGATTGTAGAACCGCTATTCTTTAGACGACAAATTTGAAATACAAATAAATTAATAATAATAAATTTCCTTATAAATGCATAGTGAAATAGCATAACACCATTACAAAGAACCTAGTGTCAAGATGCTCCGTTCTCCTATTTTCCGTCCGAATAAGGGACCTTGTTAAATACCGAAACTAAACGCGACCTTGCCAAAAGTCTGATGCTACAAACCGGAACCTAAATCAACAACATGTTTTTTTTTAGATTAAGATCTGATCAAAAGGAAGAAGTATTGTTTAGCTGCCCTTATGTCACAGTATTCAATTTCTCGGTCTGGTATGATAAATATTTATTTATAAACGCGTATATTGGCGTGGCGCCGTGAGACAGTGTCTGTCAACAAAGTCAACTAGTAGCGGGTTCGATCCCCACTCGAGGAAATAATTATATTTAAAACGTAGCGAAGATATATCACACGTTTCCCAGACAAAATTATCGTATTTCTTATAGCAACTGGTAAGCTCACAATTTAAGCCTCCCGCCCGTAGCAATATCGTCCCAATTTCGGAGGCACATATAAAACTAAACTCACAGTAGTGTATCCATGATTCAGTGATAAATTTTATTCGGTTTTCAATTAAGTTATATTTTAATTTTGCTCATAAACTTTATAATCAAAACGAAACTTCAAGCTCGTCAATAATACTATTAAAAGATTTAAAATGTATGAACTATACTTTATAAATTATATGACAATGAAATAAATGAAATCTAGAACAAGACTTAATATTTTTAACTACTTTCAATGAAATTCAATTAATTATCAATATTTTTAGTTAATTCGGGTATCTCCAGCTTTATCAGACACCATCTAAATAAATGTCATTATAACAAAAAAATATTAAGTTCGATAATTCGGGAAAATTATTATCTATACATATAATAAAAATGAAACTGATCGCTGTCTGTACGCTGGCTGAAAGATATATAAAAAAAATATATTGGGGCCATTTATTAAGATAATAGGACCCACAACAATTGTGTGATTGTCAATTTTAATTTCAATTTATCTGTGCGTTAGTGCTCGCTAATCTCAGAAACGGCATATTCATTTAAATGTAGTTTTGACTATTGTATTAAAGTAAATTTCACTTACCATTTAGTGTTTATTTCATTGTAATTGGTTCATAAATAAAAAAGGTACAACGAATTAGTTTTAGTCGTAAAATTATCGCAGATAAAGCCGCGAGCGGTTCGCTAGTATTTAAATAAATTTCAATTTCCCTTTCTGGTAAAATAAAGCACAGCGTTGAGGCCTGCCATTCAACACTCAAATTTGGGCGGACTGTGGTGCTTTTCCTACTGCATAAGTAATATTTCAGATTATTCTAAATTAAAATAGCCACCCTACACAGGCAATGGTGGATCAAAAGCTCAAACCGGCGTCCATGTACTTATATAAGCTTCAGTTAACTACTGGATTCGTGGTCGTTCGTCGAATTAAGCTCAGACAGTTTAAAATATAAATAAAAAAGCTGTATAGCACACTTCAGCACTTACTTATTCGAAGCGAACTGGTGTTGCTTTATATTAAAAGATTTTAAATGGCTCTTGTAGATTCTCTTTTACTACAAATACCATTTTACTCTTTTCTATGAAATTTTATTTGACCACTTTGAAAATGCATTAACTGATAAAATAATAAAGAAAAGTTGATTATAAAAATAGAGTGTTAAGTTGCGGAACCTAACACTGTCCTAGTCTTTATACAAAAAAACTAAATGGTGTTTTAATATATCTATACATATAATAAAAATGCAACTGATCGCTGTCTGTACAAGGAATATAAATGAAAAAAAATATTATAAGGAGCATTTATGAATGTAATAGAAGTATAAAAAAATTGTTTATTTTCTGTTTTATTTGTCTGTTTGTTTGTGCACTCTAATCTCAAACGCGGCTAAACCGATTTTAATATCATTTTAACTATTGTGTGTAAGCTTCCTTTAACATTTAGTGTTTATTTCATTCAAATCGGTTGATAAATAAAAACCTTTTACATCATAAATATCAGTAAAGTTTGTGATTTAAATGGGAACGCGGGCGGGTTATAAAATATAATAATTCCCCGAGTGGGAATAGAATTCACAACCATTATCTCACTGCTACGGACGCAGATTTTGAAATTTTTGCCCATACTAATAATATAAAGAGACAAGTTAAAAAGATAAATGTATGTAAAGTAAAGGCTTCATGATTCATTAATAATGCTATATTCAAGTGGGAACAATCCAGTGATTTCATTTAACCGTTTTGCGGCGCGAGTTTTATTACTTGGAGCCAACGTTTTTCAGCTTCAACGGATTTAAATTATAAAAGTGAGAAGTCAATTATTGTATGAGTGGTTTCTGATAAGTTGGCTTAATAACATGATTTAATTTAAAACCATTGTAGCGCAAATGCAGTGTTACAGGCAGTGTTAAAGGTTCACCTGAATTGAATGTTAGTCAAAGCTTAGTTAGACAAAGTACGTAGATGAGTTTTCCCTAGGAATTAGAAAAATAGTTCAGTAAAATATCTTAAACTATTAATTTTTAAATATCTAATAATTACGTATTCAGTAGGGTAATATTTGTTGTAAGAAAAGAACACAGATATGCCTTTCCGTTTTGCGTCTTACTTATTTGGGCATATTATTTGACGGCGGTATTCTATTACATATATTATAATAAAGCAGCTCCGTCCTCTACTTCAGCTCAAAATCGAGACATCGCGTGTTGAGCGGTGGACCTCATCACTGAGCTTCGTCTTAGTTACCATAGCGCCACGGTGCCTCTAAAAAATTCATACAGCCAAAAATCATTCTAATAGATTGCATATTTATTTATTTAACGCTTTCATGACAAGTTAGGTTAAGCTATATATAGGGGCTGGGAGGGTTACTTGCATTATATATGGGATTTCAATTGGATGGAACATTTATAGCCGCTTTCAAATGTTTCAATGCGCTCAACAAATCAATATTGTAAGTTAAAATATAATTTAAATTTACTTTGTTATATACATAGACTTAGAAAACACAGGCTTTGAACTCCAAAATTGTTTTCTTTGAATTTTTATTTTCAACTTTTATCTCAAATATTAGAAAAATATTAAATAGGATTGAGGCAATCGTGCCGGACGTGTGACAGCGGCTGACTGTATACGCAATGGTCGTGGATTGGATTCCTATTCGGAGGAATGATTATAACGTGAGTTCGGTCACTCATCACGATATGTCTTGAATTCCGGCAGAGTGTGGAGAACTGAGTGTCTTGACACTAGGTTGCTTCTGAGAATCCTGCTATGCGTAAAAAGCGTGACGCACGAAGTAAAAAATTAAAAATCAAAAGAACTCAACAATATGATGTTAGCACTTTTGGATATAGTACAGTCTTAACGAGTTATAGACATACAAGAGTACCCTTTATTCAAATAACATGCACTCTAACGAAACCGAGATACATCTTATTCTAAACCATATACATAGTGTAGATATATCAATGCAGTTGCATATACTGCACACATTAGAAAGTTTATCTGCAAATGCGGGATGCACTGATCTACCGCTTAGCTATACTCACTCTAAATGTATTTACAACTAAAATAAGTGGAAATTAATGTAATGCAGTCGAGAGCAATTCTGCAATATTATATTCTTGCAGTATAATAGATATTAAAAACTACAATCTCAAAGCCACTGTTGAGACGACACCGTGTTAGTTGGGATCGTGCCTGATACACGACAGATGTGGATTCTAAACCTATTCGGGGAATACTTATTTTTTATTTATTTTCTAATAACACACTTTTATTACAAAAATACACTCTACTAAGGCATCGCGCATTTAACGCATCATCAACTAACTTATCTTCTAATAATTATAATTAATTATCACATAAAATTCTATCTAAAACAAATAATTCAAGTTGATCAGCTGATCAATCATTCAACTCTTTCCGCTCAAACATTTAGAACCAACAATACAGCATATTGTATATACCTATACCGGAAGTAGCATAAAGCTACCTGTCCTTCACGGCAGGTAGGCCGCTTTGTACCTGCTCCCCTTGTGTTACACGTGAGTAGCTCGGAAAGAATAGCTTTTATGTTCTTATTATAAATACACTGTGTTTTTATGCCTCAGAATTATACAAGAGTATAAAATTGAGCCTTTCTAGTCGGTTTGATTTAAAACTTTGACTGAGTATCGAACTTATTACTAGCGCTTATGATATTACTTATATTGGCGAAGTGTCCACATAACACGATTCCAACCGGCTTACCTTTTTTAAATAATAAAACTAAACGGTATATGATGACACGTCCAGGAATCTTAGACTTTTTATATTTTTTCTTTAACACCGGCTTACTACAAAAACTTCACGCTTCGCCACTTAATGCTAATTTCTACAAAAATAACGTTATTTATATTCTTATTATTTGATTTTAGTTACATTTTTTACAGCTTCACGCCTTTCCGAATAACTTGAAAGGCAGGCTGCCGTATCAAGACACTCCGTTCAACACCTTATGCTCCAATACGGGCATTGCGTGTTGAGAAGCGGAAGTCAAATCCGCAGACTTAAAAATAGAGAATTTAAAAATAATTATTGCCCCGAATGAGGATCAAACCCACAACCATTCCGCTTAAGTAAGACGCTGTCCAACTGCGTTACAAAGGCGTCACTGTTGATTACTCACTTAATAAATAATAATAAAAACAGTCATACAGGGACTGTCGATGGAAGTGAAAATTTATAACTTTGAATTTTATTACCAAAATTTGAAATGTCATATGTTTAAATGAAAACTATAAACATTAATCTGGTTTTAACATCTACTGACATAAAATTATATTCGACACTAGCGTCCCGCTTGCAGCTTCGCCTGCGTAAACTACCTGACTAAAATATTTTGTTTTTTCACTCCCCCGCGTTCACACAGTTTTATACCACAAACTTGGCTTAAATTTAAAATTTAAATGGTTGTTAGTACCACAGTACAATATAAAAAATAGCATTTAAATCGGTAAAGCTGTTTCTGAGATTAGCGTGCAAAAACAAACAGACAAACAGAAAAGAAAATTTTATTGTTTTGGGTTCTATTACATTGATAAATGATATTTTACCCTAATCATATTTTTTTCATATATCTTCCATGTACAGACAGCGATCAGTTACATTTCTACCATATGTTTAGAATAGATTAGGTGTCTGGTGAATCCGATACAAGAGTTCCATGGTTTTTGTTTACCTAAATAGTGCTGAAAGCTTACGAAAAGCACTTTCAAAAAAATCTTTTAAGCACTTAAAAATAATTTACAAGACTAAAGTAACGCTAGCAAATTTAAATTTGATATGTCATGTGTTTTGTATACACAATACTATATAAAGATAATGTGCGATAACAATATTGTACCGGCCATCTGTTTATTAGTGAGGATTGTATGACAGTCGCACGATTACCGTTTAAAGCAAATAAAATATATTTATTTGCAGCTTCACGTTTTTTTTTCGCTGCTGAGTACTCAGACAGAATCTGGTGTCAAGATAGTCTTTTCTCCACTTTCAAGACATTCCGAATTCGAGACATTAAGTGGCGGAACTCAACTTGGCGCTTTTTCCCCCGAGAAAGATTTGAATTTACAACCTTCCTGCACACAATTCAACTTCACTACAATGGCGTCATTACTGTACTAGAAACTAGCAGAACCTACTAAAGTATAACCGAGCTACTACAATTTGCCACTGTATACAAAGACCACGTGACCTCTATAGTGTTACATACATCTTGACACCTTAACCTCCGCGAACAGTACCGAGAAAATCATTATAACACTGCGTAATTAAAAATGACGCTCGTTTTGTATTGTTGAGGGCTTTTTTCTATGGAATTTATTAAATTCCCACGGTCAAGGATATAGTGTTTTACGTATGTATATACATATAAATATGTATTTAGATATATGTCTATAGATTTTGAGCTTCAAATTCATTAGCCTGCCTACTTCCTTCCTTTTTTTTATACAGGTTTTCGCTTTTTCTCGCGTAATGCCAAGATACTCCGATGTACTTTTCGTCGGATATCGAGACATTACGTGTTGAGTGGCGAAATTCAACGCCGTGGTTTGTCTTAGGTACCAGAGCGCAGAAATGAAAATGCGTTGCTCTGGCAACGCGTATTTCATGTGCCACTAGTATGCGCGGCGTTAAGTTCCGCCACTCAACACGCAATCCATCGATTATGAACGGTAAATGTAGAGCGGAGTGACACAAGGTTCTCTTCGACTACCCTGTTATGCGATAAAAAGCGTAGAGCTACTAGTATTTTACAGCAAATGAGACGCTGCGGAAACGTTCACTGGCTATCTGCCAGAAGTAGGCTGTTTAAAAATGCATTGTATTTAAACTAAACTACAGTTGCTATTAACAATTTGTAATGCTTAAGGTGACTTCGTAGCACAGTTAGTTAATGATACGCGATGGCTACGAGTTCAAATCTTATAATTTATTTTTTAAAAGCTTTAACTTGACTGGTCGTGTCAGTTAGTGTGGGTCAAATTTGATACACAACCGTAGTGTGGCTCAAATTTCTTGCAAGCTATTTTAGACCCAGTTTCTTCTGCCGATTTGTATAAATTTTAGAATCAACCTTTCTGAAGACAATTCCTTCATATAAAATAGTTGATTACATATGGATGGACAGGAGGCATTGACATTTTTGTTCCACGCGCCCAATATAGGTATCAAATCAAAAACTTTTATTTGGTCTTTACCTTACCTTATAAAATACATTAAACTTAGCAAAAGACTGTTTTTAAAAAATATATATTGGCTTAGCTAAAATTATTCAAAACCATAATTTGAGTTTTACTATGTAATTTAAAACATAAACTAACCTAACCTACCCATTGCTATTTATTCTATCAGTCTTATTGATTTCTTGAATTGTATTCTAGACTTCTATAACTATATTAAAATATTCATAAAGCTTACATAATAAAGTTATTACAAACGAAATGCCTGTTAATACAGACGTACTCGCACTAGCATGCGTGTCGGCAAATTTAAATTCACAATATTTGTCAAACACGCTACAATGGCTATTGTATTATATCTATAACATCCTTCTGTTTGGTCTTCCGACAATCAGTGTTTACAGTTTACTTAAGAATATACCATATGAATAGAATGATGGGGAATTCATGAAACACTTGAAAAGAATCTTCAAGCATATTCTATATAATTATCATGTACCACCCCATTCATTAACTCAATTTGAATTCTCAAATTCCAGCGGAAAATGGAAATTGGAGGGTCTTGTAGGTTTTTTTTGGCTAACCTATGCAGGAATAATAGTAAAGCTAAGCAGCTTCACCGATGACAAAAACGGAGGAGGTTCACAATTCAATACGGAGGTATATTTTTTTTTTGTTAGACCACGCATAACTTGTTACAGATGGACTAATTTTGATAATCCTTTTTTTAATGGATAGAGTATACTCCGAAGTGGGCCCCATTCAAATTAAACAAAAAAGGGGATGATAGCGTATTCACTCATCCACATTCATTCGTCGCTTTAATTTTTTACACATTCTGAATTCATTAATAAATTCCGAAGGTAAATAACATTTACTGTATCTTTATATATATTATGTAAGACATGGTCCCTTTAGTACCTTTATGGTAAAAACAGAACGCGTAGTGTTTACAAATACACGAAAAAAATATATTTTATAATGCATTAAAAGACCATACTGTATAATATATTTCCTATAAAAACAACCCTAAAGCTTCATTTAGAACATTACGTTGGTGTATAATGTTATACAGTTACGATTCCCATTATCAATGTTACGGAACATTGAAGAACAGAAGGACATAAAAACGAGTAATTCAAGTTAATCGAATCATAGGTAATGACGTCACTTCCGCAGATATTACGAATTTCATTATATAGCAGTTTTACGTCGTACATTTCGTTTACTTTAAGTTTAAATGTTGGTAGAAATGTTAGTAAAATTTTCCTAAATTGATAACAATAGCTTAGTCATTTACAAGTGACATGATAAATATGTAGTGACTGGGCTCTGCAACATCCGCCCATTTTGATTATATCGGCATCTAGTTATCGAAATAGTAAGACCTAGTTTAAAATAAAAAAAACATTTATTGTATTGAAAAACATAAATATTTCATCAGTTGGGGTAAATCTAAAACCATTACCATTTAAGAACTGTACTAAAATAGCTATAATTCTGAAATAAATTGTTTAGTCGTATGATGCCAAGAAAATATTAACAATTTGACAAAGCTATTATTATCTATTGATACCTTCCTGGTTCATTGGTACTAAGTCTGACTGTAAAAGCGATTACTTATTCGTTTCCCACTCGAGGGAAAGATTATATTTAAAAATATTTCTTCGCTCTGGTATCTAAGTTAAAGCAAGACATTGAGTTCCGACACTCAACACGCAATGTCTAGGTTATCGGGGGGTGAACTGACTGTTTTGACACTAGGGTCTCTCTAACTAACCTGCTATGCGAGAAAAGCGTTAAGCTGTTTATTTTAAATAAACATTAATAAAAACCCTACATTTAAATTACCAATTTAAAAAAGCGGACCCACTGTTCCAATTACAAGCACAACGCTAATAACATTCAGCGTATAACAAATAACATCAGTAATTTAAAAAAAAACAAGCCTATAACGAGCAAATATCAGAATGCAACAGCCCACTGTGACAGATATGTCACGCTAATTGTTCTACAGATAACGAATGATAAAACAATGGGATACACGTGACTCGTAACGATTTATTGTAGTCGGATTTAATTGAATGTAAAATTTTAGAAATTCAATTATTATCTATGTTTTTTTAAGGTTTTTTTTCTGATCATTGGGACAAGCGCTTCTTACCTTTAGTTAACTATTTCTAAATTAACTTAGCGAATGTGATTGACTAGGTTAAGTAATGGGATATAAATATGAAATTCATCAACGTCCAAAATATAAAATACTCAATAGTAAGGATCGAACAAATTCAATAAAATTTTAGGATTTCAATTATTATTTACGATATTTTCTGATCATTGAGACAATTCGGTCTGGTAACACAAGAACGCTTTTCTTAGGTTCCACTAGGTTTCCTCCGCCTACTCTATATTATAGGCGCGTAGATCAAAGACTTTCATATTTTACAATATATTTAATAATAATGTAACAGCTTGGAAACGTGTGGTTGAGTGTTTGACTTGCAAAATGTGTAGAAAAGAGTGATTTACTGTAAACTTTAGACAACATGTTAGTTGATCCTTTGTTATTATTTAAAATTTAAAATGTATGATGGAATGAATTTAAGATAATCGAATGTAATGGAAAAAAATATTAAATTAAAATTAACTGGTTCATTTTGTTTCTTTTATTTCATTAACCTGAATATTTTAAAAGTTATTGTCACGTTATGACTCTGTAAATATTTATACAGCAGTTACCCGTGGCTTCACTCGCGTTGTCGATGGGAAATAACAATAAATTCATCGTACATGACACATGAGTACAGTGCCTTCTTGGTGAAAGGATGATTAAGTAACAATTAAAACATATTAAGAGGAACCCAAGATAACGGTGACCGCAGACAAAGTGTACGTACACGTGACACACTGCTTTAAGCTAACCTCAACATCTGGTCGGTGTATATAGTCAATTTTAAAATGTGGAGCGCAAATAAGTGTGACTTGTCTTCCAAATGGATGTGAAATTTTGATACATATATCTTAGCTTAGAACCCTGAATTTATAAACGGTATTATATATTCCTATTTGGTAATAGAATGTGAGGATTTTGGGCATTAGCTGTGGCTAATGCTTTCCAAGAATTGCAGGTTCAAATCCCGCTGAGTTCAAATTTTTATAAGTTTTCTAAAAATATGATTTTCAATTTCCTAAGTGTGTAAATGACACTTTAAATTTTTTAAAAATATTATGAATCTCGCCATGGGTATAAGATGTTTTACTGCGGTAAAAAGTAGCCTATGTCACTCTCCAGCCTCCTAAGTTTCTCTACTAAAAAATCATAACATAACATAACTTGGTCGCTGAGTGAAAAACAAACAAACACACTTTCCCATTTATAATATTAGTATGGATATGTCTGCATGATTTTTACTGAATTAACAATGTGGTGTGAAATTGTTTACTTATTTGTATATGAGTTTCGCAATCCATGTATTAAAATAAAAGGAAGACAATATAATAAGAGGTAAAAAAATAATAAGAGGTCGTGGGTGGTGCAGTGGAACAACGTCTGACTGCAAACACAACGGTTGTAGGTTCAATGCCTGCTCAGGGCTTTAATTATATTAAAATATATTTTCGTTTCCCCGGTTTGGCAAGATCCGTTGAGGTTCTCTCAACATGTAGTGTCTCCAATTCAGTCGGAAAGTGGAAAAGGCAGTTGCTTGACACCAGGTAATTCTACCCCTATCCTGTATACAAAAAAAAAGCGTGAATCTGTAAAATTCATATTTGACTGGGATTCTAAATCCCTCTGCCACAATATCTATAAGTATATAGCGATATATTATAACAAATTATAGTAATTTCTCCATAATTTTGTTTCCGTTATTGTAAAGTGGACAATTTGCGATGTAGAGAGCAGTGTGCCTCATTAGAGCGAGGTTGTTATTCCTAGAGGGCCACGTCCCTGGGAAAGGCTTTCTGAGCGTCATGCAGTAAAATCTTACTATTATAATAGTTGTGCTTTAAACATATGAACTGTATATTTATATGACGTAAAATTTGAGTTAAAGTAAATAAATTATCGTTATGAGTTGAAAATCCTTAAAGATATTGCTAATATGTTTGTATATACAAACAATTGTGCTTCAAATTGTGCTTCAATTTTTTTAAATATTTTTACTATACAATGTTAATTCAAAATCAAAAATCTAAATATTGTTTATTCAAATAGTAATTATTTGTAGATTTTCATCACACATACGTATATGACATGAATGATTTATTCACCTCTCGAAGGCAAAAATAAGGAGTTTAAATTATTTAAACTGTAACCAGAGAGAACCTAGTGCCAAGGCACTCCATTTCATACTTAATTTAATCTATAAATTTTGCCATGAATACTAAATATCTCAGTATTATAATACAGTAAGAGTTTAAATACCTATGAAGGTTTATTCAAATGTCAGAGTAACGTGAAGATGCAGTTCCTTACGTAATATGACACTTTGGCATTCACAATGTAAACAAATTTGTTATCTTATAGTAACTATAGCGTTATATTTAATCTCGCCAAAAGATAGTGAAGTAGGCAGAGAAATCCTTATGACATGTGGTCTTTTTGGCCACCACTTTCCGTCCATATGGTGATGGTTCGTTGCGTTAAGTTACGGAGAACAATGCCGTCTATTTCTTAACGTGAAATACCACTATTAAACACGCTTTTAAAGGCTTCATCTATATCTATCTGTAAACAATCAATGTTAGGAAATCTTGCAATGATATTTCGATAGACTTATTAATATCTGATAGACTTGAAAAATTGCACACATGTCCGGATCTCAACGATCTACAACAAACAAGTCCTGTTTATCAAAACATTAGGCAACGAAATTGATCTCGATCTATTGGAGCATTTATTTTGGATATTTACCTATTCTTTCAAGATCGGGATGAAATCCATTATTTATTGTTCAAAAGTCCATAATCAGATAATAAAGTACTAAAGTAATACAGAGAACTGACACTCCGTTCTCTTTATGTTGCCATATGTATATCCAGCAAGTCAATAGTGACGCAGTGTGACAGCCTCTGCCTGTATACGCGATGCTTCCCACTCTGGGGAATTATTATTTTTAAATAATTTTGATTTCCCCACACTAGTGACAAGACAATCGCGGCGTTTAGTTCCACTACTCAACACGTAAGCCTCGATTTCAGGCTGAAACGGGCTTCATTAGGCTTAAGAACAGAGTGTCTTGACACTAGATTCTCTATGAAAAAATGTCAAGCTGCTATAAGACCATACATGTGAAAATATTTCAAAGATTTAATCTAAAATTACAAAACTAAAGTGAAAATGCAACTACAAAGTATAAATTTCATCACACAAGAAGAATATTACTCAGCATCAAAGTTACACGAGATGAAAACAGCTTCGCAACTACTTTAATACGATGCAGTTCTGAAATCCGCTTACATACATACATACAAATATGTATGTACTTATGAAAGAACATATAAAATCTTGATATTAGTTTTGTAGTAAAATTATAATTTCTTTTTTCATTTTTTTTCAGCTTGACGTCTTTTCTTGCATAGCAGGGGAGGCAGAGAAAACTAGTGGCAAGATTCTCCGTTCCCCGGATTTGAGACACTATATGTAAATTTAAATTGATAGGAATCGAACCCACAACCATTGTGTTTGCAGTCAGACGTTAAGTATAATCTAATGTTTTGAGTATATGTAATCGCTGAAAGTAATAAGTCAACACGTTTTTTGATCATTTCAGAACTTGTTATTAAAGACGAAATAATTAAAAAATCAAAATGGTTTGTTTCACAATTTTTTTTTAAACGTTTTCTAATTAAAAACGAAAACGTTTAGCTATGTGCCAATTAATAGACAATATTTCGTTACAATTCACAACGTATGGACGGATGGACTTGAATCGTGTGTGGAATGTAGTTTATTTCCGCGGGATTCACGCGTCACCGACGGAGGAGTGGCCAAGCGCGTCGGACAGTGAATTTACAACATTACCTCATATTACGTTGATATTATGAAAACGTATAATAAAATGACACCGTTGAATTGCAGGGAGAAAGCAGTGACTTTGATAATTATGGATTCAAATCTCATAGTTCACAACCAGCACAGCCACATCCAAGCTTCACGTTTTTTCCAACACAGAAGGCTATGCAGAGAGAAAATAACGTCAAATATTTTAAATTTTTTCAAAGTTAACACTTTCATTATGACACACGCACACACTTAGGAAATTGAAAAACACATATTTAGAAAACGTATAAAATTTTTAACGCAGCAAGATTTGAACTCGCGCCTCTTAAAAACCGTTCAAGCGCTAACAACAAATGCTAACAACAAATATAAGTTGTAATAAGCGTATAAGAATTTCGACGTTGATAGATGTAGAACGCATGGCTTAGCGGTCAGAGCACTTGCACGGTTTTCATGAGGCTCGGGTTCAAATCCGTTCAAATTTTTATACGTTTTCTAAATATATATATTTCAAATAACGTCAAGTCATTTCGTTTTCACTTTCTACCCAAATTCGAGACATTGCGTGTTAAGTGGCGTAGCTTAACGAAGCCGTTCCAGACGCTGTACCACTGTGCCACGAAACTACAGATGATTGAAATAGAAAAAATATGGCAGGGATGACAAACTCAACGCAAACAACTGGGTTTACATAATCAGTCATTGAATTTCAGTACTTAGAATGATTTAATAACAACGCACTGGCAGGAGATTTTTGATATGACTAGCAGTTCCGTCTTATCCATATACACACATACATACATACTTATAGAAAACTAGATTGTATTATGGCCAAATTCATGCTCAGTAATTTATTTAACGTGAAAGAGGAACAAATATTAATTTATCCTTATGAAATTTCACATGTATAATCCATACTAATCCGTACTAATATTATAAATGCGAAAGAAGCTCTGTCTGTCTGTCTTTATGTGACGTCATCACGTCCAACCCGCTAAACCGATTGTATTGGGATTAATTTAGGCTACTTTTTTCTCCCATTGTCTTTTAGTCTCCCATTTTTCTATAGTTCCGGCGGACGAAGCCTCGAGCAGAACACTAGTACCTAATATATAGTAGAATGTGTAAAAAATGTAAGTTTAACACATCCTCTGTAAATTAACGTATTCATACTAAAATACTTGTATATTATATATTGTGTGTACATATATTTCACTTATACACATATTATATGTGTAAATCACGTGTTCGTTGTTGGAATGGCAAATGTGAAAGTTTTGGAGTCACTATGGTATCTACATACATATGGTAGATGTGATGTTCATGCGGGTTTGTATTTTATTTAAGTATTTTTTGTCAGCTTCACGCTTTTTCTTGCTTGCTTTAGAGAGATCCTAGTATCAATACACTCCGTTCTCTACTTTCCGCCCGAAAATCCCGACTTTACGTGTTGAGTGGCGGCACTCAATGCCGCGCTTCGTCTTGTTCAACATAGCGGAGAAATTAAAATAATTTAATTATGTGCATTTCACCGCGTGGGAATCGATCCCACAACCAACCACGATTACAGTTAGACGCTGTCCCTCTCCGCCACGATGATCTCATTCACAGTTACTTTTACTAATAAGTTAAATTACAAGAAATACTAATATATAAGGTGGCATATTTGTGTGATCTCCAATTTTTGCTTAAAGACAGGTTGAAATGAACTATAACTGATGGAGGAATTGTTATATATAAAAAAAATTCAAAATAACTTAATGAACCGGCTGCTGTGCGTGTTAAATATTTTTCTTATATTTATAATGTTATGTAAATATTTTTATTACCTACTACTACCTATTTAAAAGACACTGAAGCCATCGTGTTGGAAGAGTGTCTAATTGTAACGAGACAGTTCTGGATTCGATCTCAACACCAGATAATGGTTATATTTATTTTGCATCATTGAATTCCGCCATTCACGCTATATTTTGAAAATGGACAGCATAATCGGAAAATGGAGTGCAGTAACGCTACGTTCTCACTTTCATCCGCCACCACTGTTATTGACGGAAGATCCGTATAGATAAAAAAATCTAGACGACTATCCATGAAATAGTAAAACCTTTTAAAACAAACTGACTAAACCTAGTACTTTATTCTGTGTGCAATATCACGTTCTTTTCCAGCATAGCTGGGTAGACTTAGGGCGTATGTAAGCTTAGATTCAGAGAATCGACATACGTAAACAAATCAATTTAACTTAAATATGCCAACATCTACAATCACAGCTTTTTCCTCAACCTGAGATATTCTATTGATATTGATGCTGTAAGCTTGGACTTGGAATAGGTACTTGTAAGTGAATTAGGTACTTTAAATAATATTCAATTCTCCAGTCTGGTAAGTTATAAAGTGGCGTTCAGTTCCGCCACTCAGCTGGCAATCTCTGGACTTCGGGCGGAAATCGGTCAACAGAGTGTCTTGTCACAAGCTGCTTTTTATAAAAGTCAACATTTCATATAAGACATATTCTTCTTTATATTCATATGTAAAAAAGGCATTTTAAACTAGTTGAACTTTCTATAATGTCACAGTTCTATTGACTATAGACTAGACTCTTAGGTTGTTCAATGGCCGTGACCGAGCTCAGTTATTGGCATATCTGTAGACACACGTGGGAAGAACTGCCTAATAGGGCAGTGTGTATACATGTTTAGCTTGTGAATAGAATTTTACAGTTAAGTCATGTATATGTGTATAGTAAAAAATGCCAAATTGCTAATTTGAAGGAGTTTTATACAAACTTAAGAGCCTTTAGACCTCCTTAATCGGGCCCCGTCGCAACATTCGTTGTAATATAGGTAAAAGGTTAGAGAATATCGTATATCTTTTTGCATATAGATAAAGACATGAAAAAATAAAATTCTAATTTTGACGGTATTTCTATAAACAAATTTAATTTTTAAAACATATTTAAAATATAGCTACTCGTATTTTTAAATGCATAGTTTAACGTTTCGTCGTAGTGCACTTAGAACGTGGCTGACAGCGCACGGTAGATTTGGGTTAAAATATTTTCATTTATGTAATTTGGTTGAAATAAGTGCAACTTAAGGCACTTAAGAAGCAGTCTTTAAGAGAAAAAACTTCCCTTGAAAAAAAAACGATCTTATACTTTACTTTAAATGATCACTCATGGGTAATATTAATGTTGGGGCAGATCTCTCTGCCTTGTGCCTATTTCAAAACAGTCTCTCACCCAAGGGGAAATTAATGAAGTGGTGATCGAACCCACAACCACTGTGTTCACATTCAGACGCCCACTGCGCCACAATAGCATTATAATCTATACAAATTAATAAAATTTTAGTGTCTGTATGTAATATTAAAATAACCGCTTTTTACTAAATGGATACACGGTACATATACCAAAATAAAAAATTTTACAATTTTGGTTCGTATGTCTGTCTGGTTGTACCGACTGATCTCAGAAACAATTTTGGGGGAAATGTCACTGGCACAGAGTTGATATAATAATGAGTAGCTTAGGCTACTTTTATTTTAAAATTCTACGCGGGGAAGTAGCGGCTAGTTAATAATAATAATGTGATTTAAAAATACCTATTAAAAATTGAATGTGCAACGTCATGGCTTTAGCCATAGCTTCAATGGTGTTTCATATTTGGTAAACCATTGTGTAGAAGTTAGCATAATTTCTCATTATATTATTAGCATACGATATTGACACAATAGCCGTGATCGAACATTGGCGCACCCTGAGGCGTGTCTCGTGGGAGCTCGTCATAACGCTGGCTATACACTTACAAATATATATTTTAAAAACACACCATGGGCACTATGGTCGATTTAAAAATATTTCAGTACTTAAAACTAAGGCTTATAAGATACATCGAGAACTAAGTGTTTCTATATATAAGAGAGTTCACTTAGACAAATAATATTTATCATAGATGAAACTACGTTAATAGTTTAAAAAAAAAATTGAAGTGTTATTCAGGCACTACAGAAAGAAAAACTATATATATAAAAAAATAAACGTAGCGGGACTCAAAGCTGCGCCATTTAGACGCGCTTGTACTTTCAATTCAGACTGAGAATACTGACAATACCGACAAGTTGTTTTTTCTCTAGCTTAAAAAAGACTAGAAATCAAATAATTTCAAAATTTGTATTTGTTGACGTTGTAGTTCAGACAGTATGTGACTGTAATTCGGTTGTGAGTTTAAAACTTTTTAATGTATATAGGTATTTAAATTATTTACATTTCCTCTGTGACATTTTTGTTTCCACTAAACAATTAATGTCTCAAAATTGGTCAACTGGAAAACAGAGTGTTTTAACACTATATCCTCGGATATCTCCGAGGATATAGTGAAGCTAAAAATGACGGGAGTGTCCTTTCACTCTTCTATTTACATATACCACAAAATGAAAGAAATTTCTAGAAAAAAAAATTAATAATTCTATGAAATATGAATAATTTTTATACAATATTCAACGTACTTTTATAAATTAAATGATAACGACTAATGCGAATTGAGTAACGAGGTTAAAAGATTAAAAAAACTTGTATGCTAAGATTTGTTTACTATAACGTAAATTCTAGTTGCAAATGTTGAATAGTGAAAACGAATAATATTGAAAACATTTCAATACGTTTTCTTAAAATGTTTTTTCAATTTCATAAGTGTGTAAGTATAACTTTAAAAAATGTTGAAAACAATTGGGCTAAAAATATTATAAACGGCAATCGTGGCTTAGTGGTGGAAACAAGATAATGCTACAGTATTGAGGTAGTCATGGGTTGTAAGAATGTCAGTTTACTGTTTTTTTTAATATTTTAGAAAATAATGTGTGTTATGTGTTTGCCATATAATTTCCCCTTCATATATTGACATAAAAATATGTACATTTTACAAAAATATATTATTAACGTCCAATGGCCCACAAGATTTTACCACTAGCGAGATAGTCAGAGACTCAGCGACAATTTCATTATTTGTTATTCTTGATATATTTTCGGCATTTCACACAGATAATTAAACAAAAATAATAGCTTTGTGTCGCATTTATCTACTGCTAACGCAATGGTCGTGTGTTCGAATCTCACACGTATTAACTTGTTATAATCACCTTTTATAGTTAAGATTGGTAATAAGTACCTCAATTGACTAGTTATGGCAGCACTATGTATTGTGTTGTATAAGTAATTATACAATATAATGCACAGTGCTCTAGCTCTGATAAGATAAAGCGCGGCGTTGATTTACGCCACTCAACATGCAATGTCTAAATTACGGGTGAGAAGTGGAAAACGACGTATCTTAACACTAGGTGCTCACTGCCTAACCTATGTGGGAAAAAACAGGAAAAGGCTAGTAATATTAGTAATTATAAATGTTTTCAAGTATACAATTACATTTATTACATTGTATAGACAGCACTATGGTAGCCTAAAATAGGCGGGTAGTGGTAGTTAAGTTATCTGTCGTAATGTATTTGCTAATGCACTAAATATTGGACAATTTATTCTTTTAAGTGAAATATTATGAAAAAAATTTTTTATAGCGAATGTAGCGCAGTGCGACAGCATCTTACTCAAAAATCGATTGGTGGGTTCCTCACTCGGGGGATTTTATACTTAAATTTAAACATTTTTCATTTACGAGATTGCTTTCAATATATTAAAAAAATATTAATTAACTAACAAATCGAGTAAACGGTTAACTAGCAAACAAGTACACATGTAACTCGCCTGGAAAGTGTAAATATGTCGCTATGTTTCTCAATTCCTTAAAGAAAATAACTTGACGCTATAAACATACATAGATAATATATTAATTAGCCAATTCTAGCGGCATTCAATGAAACCTGAAGTGAAATAGATAGCCTTTTTGCTTCTTCTAGCATACAAACAGTATGAGATCTTATGAGTTTTCTTAGAACATTGAGTTCCGCCACTCAACACGTGTTGCATCGAAATCGGGTGAACCCGTTCTCCACTTTGAAAAGTGGAGAACGGAGTGCCTTGACACTAGGTTTACTCTAAATACTCTGTCAAGTGAAAATAACGTAAAGCTGTAAAAAGGCTTTGTCTATTTTTACATTTTCACGTATTATCTATACTTGAGAGATTACTTGATTGAATTTAATGTTAAAAGGCTAATTTCTGTACTTTACGTCACGCTGATCTTACTATATAAGGGTAATATCTTTAATTAATAGAAAACTGAGACGGTATCTGCTAAGCGTGAGTTCAAATCCGACAATAAATTTTTTAACTTAATTTAAATTTTCGTAAATGTAAGTGTTTATGAGAAAGCGGTACGATTTTACTCTTTATCTTAAAGTCGCATCAATGCAGACGTGACAAGGACGTAACCAATATGCCTAAGTTTATCCAAATTATCACATTTCTATGTACTTTACAATATCACGTAGTACGCTTATATTAATCACGTTTTAATAATTAAAAGTTGATTTTATATATAAAAAGTGTTTTTTCTCGAAATTCCATACATTTACTTGAATTGATATAAATTAAAAGAAAGTAAGATAAGTTTATAATCATTTACTGTTTGTCAAAAACGACTATTAACAGAGAAAAAGGTTATTTTCGTCGAGCATTGCAATAAAATAACAAATTCATTATCTTGTTACCCAGGTCATTCTAGAAGGATATGAAAATTATTAACACTATTATCATATCCGGACACGTGTGCAAATTTTCAAGCAAATCAAAAAGATACAACCAGGGGTTCAAAATAATTTTAGGTTATTTAGGGGCGTTGTAAGGTTTCCTTACATTAATAGATACAGGTGAAGCTTAAAATATGTGTTTTGAAACATATCTTCAAGTGTTTAACATTTTTTTAAAGTGTTATTTACAAATTTAGGAAATTGAAAGACATTTTTTTAGAAAACATATAATATTTTCTATGTCATACTTAGGGGCCATTCATGTTTTACGTTTTTACATTTTCTTCTCCTTGAACATGTCAGTAAAAGTAACAAATTATCTCAAAGTCTTGACTAAATTTTGTAGAAAATCCGAAAGATTATATCTATATTGCCAACTGATGTGATTATCACCTAATCCCTCGTGGTATTAGAAATAAGCAAATGAAAATGAAAATAGAAAATTTTATGTATGTAAAGAAAAATATTAATGTTTTTACTAAAATCGGTGATGTACATTATATTAATAATAGGTATAGGTTAAAACTTACCGCTACTGTAACTCGATTATATCGAATCCGTAATTCGTTTACGGGACAATGTGTACGATTTTACAATAGATCCCAGAAAACGTCTGAGAATGTTCTATATAAGAATTAAAAAAAAGTTGTGTGGAGACGTTTGTATGGAAATGATACCACGCCTTAGGAATGAAATGCTCGCTCCAGCCTATTTCAAAGATATCATTGTCACTAATAGATATGTAAATAATTGATTGGACAAAAAATAAGTCCCGCTGAGTTTCTTACGCCGGTTCTTGTCAGGTCTGAGGCATTAACTTTAGTAAACCGGTGGTAAATTATTTTACGTTCAAAAAATGAAGCATGTATCTTCTTATTTTGAATAAAATTATTTGATTTGAAGATTATACTTGAATGGCCCTTGACCCTTATAAGGCAAGGGGACAGCGGAGAGTCATTGCACTAGGTTCTCTTTAAAACTCTAAAGCTTAAAAAAGTATACTGTTAAGCATACGCTAACTACGAATTAATTCTTTTTTAGACAACGAAAAAGGTATTTTATTTTATATTAAAAACAACACAATTTTTTATATCTGTGGGAGCAACGTCAAATTGTAATCATCGACGGCATGGAAAGGTTTCATAGGAGGGGAAATGAAAAATATTAATGAATGTTCTATATAAACGTATACGTGCATTGAAATTACTGCGCCTGCGCAGTGCGCAAAGAGTACAGTAGGAATTTTAAAAGTATTAATATTCAGTGTAATAGCTGTAAGTTCAAAACTCACTCTATTCTAACTTATGTATACATATAATAAAAATGTAACTGATCTCTGTCTATACTTGGAAGATATATGTAAAATAATCCAAAATAATGTGTTTTAAATTTTTCTTTCGAGCGGGTCGCTAGTTAGATAATATATGGCTTTATCCTTCTATCCCAAAATCAGACAAAAATGGAGTATGAATGTATGACAAGGTAAGAGTGGGATTACACACTTTAAAAGAAACGTCATTAAACGTCTATACTATAGTATTTGTAAATACATTTAAAAAACTCAACATTTGAACACTTTAATCCCCGTGTTCACAGGTACACTGAGGATGCATTCGACCGTCAGTTAATACAACTATTAAATCATACTTTAAACTGTAGTGTTATTATTCTCTAATTTTATTCAATACTCACTTCACAATAAAGACATACAGAAATTTGGTGCAAATAAAATATTTTAAGTGTCCCGCATAGCAGGGTAGTCAGAGAGAACCTAGTGTAACTAACACTGAGCTCACAGCTTGAGTGGCGGAACCCAACACCGCGCTTTCTTTTAGGCACCGGAATAAATTAAAATTATTTAAATATTAACATTCCCCCGATACTGATAAAAACATTCCTACGGTATATCAAGTATACTGTTAAATGATGTCACACTGCGCCATGATGGCCCCTACTATTAGCAATATAAATGTGAAATATTCAATTAAACAGCATGTGATTTGAAAAAAAATGGTGAAAACAAAATGAGTTAAATGCCAATTTAAAATTCTGTACAAGAATATTTTAAAACAATAGCTTACGCAACAGCGAAAGTGGACGTATCGCAAATTAATTCCGACACCCGGCCATTTCTCTGTGAGAATATTACTTGATTTTACATCTACCTAGTTATCTAGTGATATCTTCTTGAAGTCTCGAATAAGCTTGAAGCTTCTAGACGATCTTTTATTAAGTGCTTTAGACGTTGAATATATTAGTGACTTTGCAGACAAGATTAGGGCACGTGTTAAGTTTTTGTTAATTGAATTTTAATAAAAAATAATAGAATTTTCGAATGATTTGAAAATCATAACATATTTTTAAAGTGTGACTCTAGACGAGGCTATCGTGGCGTAGTGGGACAGGAATTAACTGTATACGCAATGGTAAAGGGTTGGATCTCTATTTAGGGGAGTATTCAAATTATTGCTATTTTCACTTAAAGAAGATGTTTAACTTATTACGATTTTCCTGCTTTGATAAGAAAACACACGGCGTTGAGCTCCACCACTCGAAATGTCTTGAATTCCAGCGAGACGGTGGAGTAGAGAATTTCTTGACATTACGTTTTCTCTCATTACCATGCTATGCAGAAATACTGAAAACTTTGAAGTCTCAATCCTACCAGACCAGAGGGATATATATATATACAATCAGCTCATTCTGCAAGAATCCAGGGCACTACGCGAGGCAACTAAGAAATCATTGGCGGTAGTTTGATATAATAATTGTATCAACTGACAGACGAATGCCACCTCAGTCTACGTGTGACCACGGACTACTGTAAAGTGTACGAAACGTCAGGTTTTCTAAAATGTATTTTCGAATACCAATAATATACGTGATTAATACGGTTAAATATACATAGTATCATTTCAAAATAAGTGTTATGTTAAAATATTATCATATGATATAAAAACGAAAAAAAATCTATAGACGAACTCAAATTTAGTAAATTGTTTATGCGACACAAAAGCTTAAACACATTAAGGTTTTAAACTAAAAAAAATTTAAATCCTGGAGCGGCTTACGAAGTGGCTGTAATCCGATTATGCTTAACTATTTATGAAGCACGGCTTAAATCATTTTATAATTTGACCTCACATCCAGTGCGTTTTATGTAAAGTAACAAGTTTGATTCCTGCTTATAGACTGAAACATGTACCGATCTTGAGAAAAATTGCATTAATTGCACAGATATATTACTAGAAAGGTAATGTTATATATTTTTAGTATACAAGAAATGCATGCCTATTTTTACAATTTCCCGTCTAATTTCTTACAACATTTTCTTTATAAGCCAAATGAAGCGAAATCTTTACACTGTGTATAAATTTTTAGGTCAAGACTTTTGTTTCGCTGCCATTGTTTTTAATTTCAGTACATAACCTGCTTCTACATTCTCTGTGATTCTATGAAGAGGTCAGTTTAGTGGTACTACCATCATTATATCGATTGTTTTGATTTAAGCAACACTTGGTCTTGTCAAAGTGGGATGGGTGTGTAATTGACCTCGTCCGGTCTTTGGGTGGTTGTTAAAAATATGTAACCAACTAGTTTAATTAACGATTTTTGTGACAGTTCGTGTCTAAAACGTGTTTTCGAACACCATTAATATACGCGATAACCAGATATCTTAGAAGCAAAAATAATTTATATATTATCCACTCCCTCGAGTGGAAATGGAACCCGCAACCAATCGTATTTACAGATAGACCCTGTTCCACTGAACCACAATGACCTCATACAAATTATATAAAATTAATAAAATATATTAAAAAACTTGTGTGGAAATTTAGTAAACTAATATTAGAAAAAAATCAGTAGTAGAATATACAATGCAAATGCACCACTTATATCTACGCCTAGAAGTGTTATTCCAGAGAAATCTTTAAACCCTGCTGCGTTCGAAATTTTGTAAGGACTTTCAATATTTTTAGAATCCTAAGCGTGGGAATAACACTTTAAATTTAATGGTACCAGTAGACCTGTTGGGAAAAACTTGCGTTGCCCTGACAGTGTGCGTCACTTTATACAAAAGTGTATGTGAAACAAATGGCAGTGTAATATTATTTTATTAATTGAGTACTTTTTAAATGTATTTTTATGAAAAATATTGGCTTTATATATTTCTGCTCTATAATGATTTTACAAAACTTTTCGTCCCAAAATACAGTTAAGGGGTTAATACGAGTGATAGTTGAAGGCGAAGCTTCGGCGATAGCTATTGAAACTTACATATAAGTCTACTCAATTTGATGAAGTCATTCTCACTACCGCATTTATCAAAAGAAAATATATGTCGTCACCACCATCCTATAGTTTATGAATAACCCAAAACTTCTTTTACATCTCCAGTCCTAAGAGTCCCTTCTGCCTAGTCTTCACATTTTGTGTTGAGTGGCCAAAGCCAGTTGTACCAAAGCGAAACAAATGAACATAATGGAAGTAATTTCTCTAATTGGGGATCGAACCCACGTAGTCGAGTAGAATCATCGTAATATAGCATTAACAGTCAGGCGCTGTTTCACAGTGCCATAGTGGAATTTGAATAAAAAGAATTCTAAGTGTAGTTTTTAAGTGTAATTCTAAGTAAAGTTAAATATATTATATTAAATTATTTACATAATGTACTACTATAATTAAGTATTTTCTACACATTTCAAAATTCCACAGTGACAATAATTGTCTTTGAAATGTCAAAGCAAGAAAGATCACGGTAAAAATGACAAAAGCAAAAAAGTGGACAGAATTGAATATTTTTTACGGTTTTTTTTTAAAGATTTTTTAGTATATGGCTTTCGATTACGAGATCGAAAGCAGATGTGAATGAAAATGAGATTTATTCTATTTTTTTTTAACTTATTGTAGTGGTCCTAAGTCGTATATGCCTCAGATAAACTACAATTAGTTAATCAGCTCCACGCCTTTTCCTGCATAGTCGCGTAGTCAGAGATAACCTAGTCTCACCGTTATCCACTTTCCGCCTCAAATCCAGATATTCCGTGTTGAGTGGCACAGAGAGAGAGAGACTGACTAATAACCATCCAATTTCAGATGCTTTCCCACCGATCCCACGATGACATCAAAGGGTCGATGGACAATATAATAATAAATTGACCTAAATGCAACCTATTCTAGATCTAAACGGAACCTATTCTAAGAATGTTATCATGCCCCTGCCCGGATTGAACCTATAACTAATTACGTTTACAGTTAGACACTGGTCCAATGAGCCCCGATAGCCTCATATAATTTGTATATGAAATAAAAAAATTACATTTATTAAACACTAATGAAATTCGTTCAAGCGCTCTGACTACTAAGCCATACGTTCTAAACACTTGTTATAATTTATTCGTATTTTTAGCTTCCAAGAGACGCCGGTTTGAGTCCAGCCACGTTCAAATTTATATACGTTTTCTAAATTTTTTTTTTTTTATTAAATAAAACTATAAATCTATTTAAAACTAAGTATCTATTACTTATTTAAGTATATATAAATACTATTTTGCGAACGAGTTTGACGAATGAGTTCAAAGCAATCGTGCAAATAGGGAAATGACTTTTAATTCCCGATGGTTGAATAGTGGTTCCAATTTTTTACTTTTACTATAAATATGAATCCAATGATCCAATCAATGAACCAATGTTCATAAAGTTACATAAGATATACTTGTAAGTACTTTTATTAAATTAAACTATTTTACGTTAGTTAATAAAATGGTGCAAAATATACCAATTTTTCTCCTATATTAGGCTGGTAACCAAGTGTCAAGACACAGCTCTTACTAGTTGCCGAAATTGGCGACATGGCGTGTTGGAACTCAATGCTGCACTTTACCCTAGCTATGCCTATACGCGAAAAATAAAATAATTTAAAAATAATCACCCTGCCCTGGTACCGCTGGTTGAGTTCCGCGCTAGTCAAGGCGTAATCCCTCGGAAATAGAAAACGGAGTGTCTTGACACTAAGTTCGCTCTGATTATCCTGCTATGCGAAAAGATGCGTAAAGCTGAAATAATCACTTTCCCAAGTAGATTGAACCCACAACCATCGTGATTTCATTCAAAAGTTGAGCAACTGTGCCTTTCACAAATAGATATTATATTAAAATCTAGATTCCATATGAAATATTAATCTTGAGACCTACAAGGGTTTCTCACGTTACTCGTCACGCGTGTTTCAAGTCACAGTCTGATTTGCTCAAGGAACAGATACTAGCAGGTTGTAAATGTAACACGATATGAATATCGCATAGGAATTATGAAGGAACTTTGATTTAAATATTGAATTCCATATATGTATTTATAATAGTAGTATTATTAATATTTGTATGACTAACTGTTTAAGTGAATAAATGAAACCAAATCTTAATAAATTTATCCATTATTGATTACTTAAAGAACAAGCACTTGGGTGGGGTACTTGGGTTTTAGTACAGTACCAGTCTGTATAGCACAGGATGACTGTAGGGTAAAATCTTAAAGCAGGTTGTATTTTCATTTAATATACTAATATGCCGCTGTTCCCGCGACTTCGTCCTCAGTGGAATTCTTAAACAAAAGTAGCCTAAGTTATTCCTTATCCTTGGTTATTTTAGTATGCACTGTGAATACATACATATGCATGTAGTAAAAAGCGGTTATATTAACAACATAAACAGACACTACAATATTATTTATTTCTATATATGTATATTTACTTCTATTTCATCATTTAACTGAACGTACTACGCTAATTTTCATATACGTATTTAAAGAAAAAGCCGTAATCAAATACTTTTCCGTACAAATTACCACTAAATACTTATTAATATTTTGATAATATAAAGAGACGGAATGACTAATACTGAAGCCATGCCAGCTCCAGCGACCGATAAGGCTTTGTTTGCGGCATTATCATATGAGCCTTAATCTCGCCCTGGAATGCTTGTACTGGGTCTCCAGTGAAAGTGGATATACAAAGATTCAATATATTATAATAGTTTTTAGCTTCGTATACGTAAATTATAATATATAGTAAAATAGCCTTATAGCTGTATATAATATACAAGCTGTATATAATATAGCTTATACAAAGTATAGTGATGTTGGTATATCTTCGGATAGAAAGGTAGCGTTAAGTTCAACAACTGTGCTTGTTTTTTTTTTTAAATCCAGTAATTGATATATATTTAAATACAGTTCAGCGAAATGGTCGTGGCGTATTGGAACAGCGTCGTTCTGTAAGCGCGATTGGTTATGAGTTCGATACCCTCTTGGTATGTTTATATTTTTAATATATACATCTTTCCGCTCTGGTGTGACATTACATTCATAAAGCAATATATTGAATTTAGGTTAAAAGTGGAGAACCAAGTCTTTAACACCAGGGTTTCACTGTTTATATATTTTGCTATGCGGGAAAAACAATACTGAAAAAAAGGCTTATATAAATTAAACGCTGTTTTTAAACTCAGTTTAAAAAACATTCTTATTTAAACTGAAATTAAATTCTCTCTATTAGTCTAAATATAAAAAAAAACTACTTTTAGAATAATAAACGAATACACTTGAATAAAATTCGTTAGTAATTTCAACTATTGGGGACCGTCAAGTGGACGACAGTAGTTTATCGCGTAGGAATGTTAAGAAATGTTATTAGCTTTGGGAGTTCATTATTTACGTCGAGCAAGTTACTCCATTTAAGCGCCTCAGCTTCGTTACATGGGATTATGTAAACGTGACTTATGGACTCACTAAGAATGCCTCCTGCTTTCTAATGTACCTAATAATTTGTAGTTTTTCCTCGTTTTGAGTGATATTGCAGATTAAGAGCTTATTAATACTATGTGTTATAATCAATAAACCTAGTTTAAGTGTAAAATTCGACGTATTACTACGATATATTAACAGTGATGTGTTCTCATATGAGTGGTGTGTTCTCCTATAATTAGTTATACATAGTTACTAATACAGTAAGAAAATGTGTAAATGTAAAAAAATATGCATAAACGTTGGAGATCCGAATAAATAAACAGAGTGAAGCAAACGCTTTTGGCTTTTATCTACGAAAATTATGTACACGAGGAGTATGGATATGGTGAAGTAGAGAAAACTATTGGCTCTTTTTCAACATTTCCCATAAGAATTACTTACATACGCGTTATTAAAATAAATGTTGCACACACTGTCGTAAGTTTGACGTGGCGTTGCTAAGGAAACGCTTACTCTACCCGGCAACGAGGTTACATATAAAAATAACAAGTATGTTTGTGATTTTTTCTGTTACAGATAGTTCTTACAAAGTCACTGTTAACAATAAAACAATGATAAGGATAAAAAATGTTCTTCTTTTGAAATTTTTGTTTTTTCCCAGAATCCTGTTAGAAACATATCAGCTCAACGATTCAAATTGTATTAGTCAGCTCCAAATATGTTTTTCAATTTCCTAAGTGTGTAAATAACAATTTAAAAAATGGTTAAAATAAGCTACACTTATAATAATTCTACATGCTGATCAAATATTTTTAAATAGAAAAACTATTAATACTTTTCGACATTTTCTGTTGAGGGACAGAACTCGCCGCGTCTTATCTTACCAGAGCAAATAAAAAAAAATTTAAAATAATCATTCTCCGTAATAGGAATCGAACTTAGAACAAATCGATTTTACATTCAGATCCTGTCCCCCGCAAATATCCTATATTTATTTATATATTTATTTTTTTTATTTATTTATTTAAATTCGATAAAAATAAATAATACTTATTTAAAAACAAGTTACGAATTCAAAAAAATCTTCAATCAACTATCACAACCGCTACTACAAAATATAAACAAACAATAACAAAGAAAAATTCGCAAACCTCGGAACTAAAATTCGGCATTTCTCACGAAGGGACCAAACAAAGAAAGTAAGGTTTGCATTCCTCAGTAATCGGTGGAGAATCCCCAAAAAAAAAACGTCAGGTAGGCGGGTTTGAAACATGACGTAACTGGCCAAAAAACTCTTAAACTGAACTCAGCTTTGTTTTTACGCATTTCATATTTAACTAAGCGTTTTGGTCTGAATAGTTGTTTTGAGTCATTGAAGTATGATATGTGAGTTCAAATCCTATTTTAGGGGAAAACTATGTTCGAAAACATATAGACATTTATCAATTTGGATCAGAAAATGTGCGTTGTTTTTTTTTTAATGTTTGAACATGTAATGCACCGTACAGTAGCAAAACGTAGAAACTTATAATGAAGCTCTAGATGCAATAAATACGTAGATGAAATTTTAAAAAACCATTGTCTTTTTTAATTCCTACTTTAAATTGAGACCACCGTGTCGCAATGGTTGTGGGTTCTATTCCTATTTAGGCATTGATTATATTTATTTATATTAATAATATTTAATCTTTCTAACAAAATAGAGGCATTGAATTCCTCATCGTACCATGAAGGTCTTGGAGTTCAGATCTAAAGCGCAGAACGGAGTGTTCAGACACTAGGTTTTCTGTGTCTACCGTACTATGGCGGAAATAAAGTGAAGGTTGAAAAAGACATATTTAGAAAACGTATAAAAATTTGAACGCAGCGGGACTTGAACCCGCGTCTCCTGAAAACCGTTCAAGAGGCGTTCAAGAGGCGCGGGTTTAAATCCTGCTGCGTTCAAATTTTTATACGTTTTCTAAATATCTCTTTTTAAATTTGCTAAGTGTGCAAATAACACTTTAAAAATGTAAAAAAAAATAGAGTGAAGGTTTTTGAACTTTACTTTTCAAAAAGATGAACATCTTATAATTTTATCTTTTCTCCTAAACATATGCCAGTCATCTTAATAACGCTTGTAATTTTAGATCATTACAACTGGTTTTATCAATAATTGTTATTTTTTGCTTCTATAACACTCGTCCTTTTTTACTATCATTTATAACCATGAATGATGTCATCGTGCCAATTCAAAAGTTTTATATACGTATATGTACGACTACAGTTCGAATATAAATTAGGACGAGTATGGATTTAATTTAAAAAAAAAATATGGTCTACATATTTTTTCCCTATGCCTAATAGTAATAACTCAATATGTAGATGTGTGATTACTTGATGAAAATGAAGCCATTGCGCAGTGGGATAGCGGCTGGTTGTAATGCGATTGGTTGTAAGTTTGATTTTCACTCAGAGGAACGATTACATTTAAATTATTTTCATTTCTTAGCTCTGGTACAAGACAAAATGCGGCGCTGGATTCCACCTCACAACACGCTATCGTCGCCGTTTCGGAAAGTGAAAAACAGAGTGTCTTGACACTAGACTCTCTCTGAAAATAATAATTTTAAATATAATCTAAATATGTAATTATTTAAAAATAAATTTGTTTAGAGGTAGCGGTTGCTATTCAAATAAATGGGTTTGTTCAATAATATATAAGAGACGTAGTTAAGTATGTATTATATTAAGGTTATTTGCTTAAATAATTAAAACTTAGAATAACCGCTTTTAATTTTTCGTGTAATAAAGAATCTAATAATTTTGTAAAAAATAAATATAATAAAACTAACGCTAATTAAATATTAATCACAGTTTATGTGTGCAACTTTCACGATTTAAAAATACAATACAACCATTGTTTACATAAATCTATATTTATAAAGGCGCTGGAATGAGACAATTTCCGAAACGCATCTCGAATCCTTATTCTGTATACAACGTTTGAATATTAATGCGATATCGCGGGAAATGAAGACGCTAGTAGAATCTACATCAAACCATATTATATAGTAATATATAAATGTACTCCTATAAGGCTTTTGTCTTTGAATCTTGGATATGGGTGACAACGCGCCTTTTGATGGTACGATAAATTACTTTTTCACTTAAGTGCGTTATGAGTCACGACCTTAATAAAATATGAAATGATACTATGAGATGGCTAGGTGCTTGTTTTCCACTGAACTAGTTTTTTTAAAATTGTGATCTTGGTTGTTTCTTTTCTATTGTAACAGATGGATAAGGTAACAATCTATGTAAGACACTCCATTGTCCGCTTAATAAATTCATTTATGACAATCTTCTTTCAGGCAATTTTCTGTACGATTTGTTTGAATTTGTTTCATGATGACAGCAGTTTTTTACAATAATAATAAAAAAAATGTTTATTTTAGATATCTACTTAAGAGTTATATCCTCAACCTACAGTTTAGCAAACGAGACTTATTAGTCGACCAACAAGCTAATCAACATTTAAATAGTATGTAGACTTTTAATATTGTAACAATATAAGTATTGTAACAATTAGTTATTAAAAGTCAATTATAATAAAATAATATGGCATATGCCGTATTATTTTATTATAATTAAATAAATCACTGTATTGATATTAAGTTTTGAGGCCATTATGGCACAGTGAGACTGCCGACTGCAATCGCGGTTGGTTGTGGGTTCGATTCTCATTCGACGGAATGATCATAATTTAATCATTTCCGCTCTTTTAAACAAAACAAAGCGCGGTGTTAAGGTCCGCCACTCAACACGCAATGTCTTGAATTAAGGGGAAAGTGGAGAACGAAGTGAAAATAAGCGTAAAACTAAAAGCACAGTACAAAAATAGTATCAGACTTCGGAAATTTCAAAGAAATTTCGTAATTTTGTTTATAAATATATTTTAGCGCCGTATATCACTATATAGCTTCGAACTACCAGTGTGTAACATCCGCTGCCTCCAGCAGGCGGTTATTCGGAAGGCGACAGTGTCGATACAAATTCCCTTTGTCGAGGTTTATTATGTATGCCTCGTTCAATATTTATGCGTCGGAAATTATTGATTATAGGAATATGCGTCTAGACGTGAGGATGCGAGAGATTGATAACGATCTAATACTCAACACTTATAACTATATTATACGTTTTCTAAATATGTCTTTTTCAATTTCCTAAGTGTGCGAATAACACTTTAAAAAATATTAAAAAAATATTCCTTATTTATATAAAATTAGGTTATAGTTTTTTTCAATATACAATCTGAGTTATCTACAATATACAATCAGGGATGTTATGGATCTCCGTAACCGTAACCGTAACCGGATAAGGAGAAATGTAAGTTACAAATGTCGATAACAGAAAAAATAATGGCACCTAATTCAAAAGTAATATCAAACAAAATTAACTCATTAATTTATTTAATGAATTAATAATCGAAATTTACTTGCCTTCAAAATATCATCCGTAACCTTAACTAACGGACAATCAGAGATTATAAGAAATTTGTTTTAATCGGATTAATCACGTATATTTTGGTATTCGAAAATACAATTTAGAAAACCCATATATATAAATATGTATGTTCATATGTGTCCACGAAGTGACTGGCAAAAACTAGTTGATGCTGTAATATATTTTTTGTAAGTTTTTTTTTAATTTGTAATTTGACTGCAATTAAACCTAATAACTGAAGTAGTAAATACGTAACACGCAATGTCTCGATTTCTAGCGGAATGTGGAGGGAGGAGTGTCTTGACACTGCACTCTCTGACACCCTGCAATGTGGGAAAAAATGTGAAGCTATGCTTTTTTTATATAAATTGAATACAATTTCTTTAGAACAATGTAAACTATAACAGTGACACACTTGAAGCGACATACAATAGAAATACGTATTTTTGCGGTTTATATGGGAATATTATTACCATAGTGGCTCATTGGAGACGAATCTGGTTAGAACACACCTGTACTCGATAGAAGTGGGTTCAAATGGTATTATTTATATTTCTAAGGTGATTGTGAATATTATGGAAACGGTGGAATGTATGCAATTTGGCACAGGTCACAGTTAAATTTTATATGGTAAAAGTATAGAAAATTTATATTTTTATAATAATGCATAATAAATATAATCAATGAATAAAATAAATACTATACATATGTTTCTTTGTCATACTTTTGTTTAAAGAAGTAATATTGTTTTAAATCTTTTTTAATATTTGTAATTTTTTTAAATATTTGTACCCTACATGCTTGTTTTAAACTGGTTACATAAAGTGACCGCAAAACAAGCTGTCGCTAAATGAAAAAACGGAGATTTGTGTCACTAAAATTACTACCTTATATTCGAAGTTGTAATGATGTTAAAATTAATCCATACTAATATTATAAACGCGAGTAGCTCTCTGTCTGTGACGTCATTACGGCCAGACTGCTGAAGCGATTGTGACGAAATTTTATATAGAAATAACTTGAGGGGAAATATAGGCTACATATTTCTCACATTTTTTGGTTTTTCCAGAAATTTTATTGAATTATGAAAATACAAAACAGATACAGTTATATTAGTATATTTTTGAATGTATTGAAGGCTGTTAGCACTAGTGGCCTTTACTGTATCAGTATTTAAAAAAAAGCAATGACATATTACCACAACACACTCAAACTCAAACAAGTATGTAGGTATACTGAAGAACTTTGACGCATTCACATGTCTGTCTCGACAAGTTGTTTTGATGCAAGTGGAAGACTGGTTATTTTGCTATTTAATGAAAGTACTTATTTTTTGTGACCGTCTCGAAATATTTTTAGACTGTACTACTCGAATATGTACAAATTTATATAGTTCCAGCACAAAGAGCTTCCTTTAAGAAGCTTATTTTGTAAAAGCAATCTACCTTCTAAGAAGAACTATTCCTCGTAGTCACATTAGGCATGATACAATGTAGTCAGCTTCAATAGTAATAGATTAAATTATTGATAGTTTATCCTATTTCAGTACATAAGCTGACCGATTTACTGAAAAACATTAAACTTCCTTTTAAAAGTGACTCATGAAATTAAATAAAGAATAGAAAATTCAAATATAAATCAAATTACTGCATAAATTACCACGTCGACCAGATTTAGAATTTATCTTAGTTTCGTTTGAGTAATAAACTTCCTTATATATTACTTATGTTAAATTTAAATTATTAACAAATTGTAAGGCCATGTTATTGCATTGAAAAATGATGACAAAGTATGTAGCTAAGAAAATTGGTAATATGGTAATACCATTTGGAGGCATTATTCTAAAATTTCTTCGTTAGAAAAAAAAATATCAAAACACCAGAAATAAAAAAAACTCCTTACATTCTTTTATCAGGTAAAATAAACATAATACGTTCAGTAACGGATCAGTAAAGCTAAAGCTAACCGCCCGAAGGCTTCCATGCACGACTTTTAACTTAACATTCCTACATAAGACAATCTTTCACGTAGATGAAATCTATGGGAAACTCCATAGCAATGCATACTATAGAAAATACCGAAATATATTGCAATTTTATAAAAACCTGTTCGTTATCAACTAACGACATTCACAAGCTATTGTAAAATTAATTATACACAATTTAAAAAGATTGTACCTTTGTAATTATACTTATTTATATAAATAAATTGAATTATACCTTTTGAACAGCTTGTAATGCATAATTATCCTTTATGTATAATATAACACATCACAACACTACACGTCACTAGAAACACTTAGATATTTTTATTTAAACACGCGTCGCGTCCTCCTCTGAGCAAGTTCGAAAAATTGTGAATACGTGAGAAGAGTGCGACCTGCTCGCGTGGGAAAGAGAGAAAAAAACGGGTCTGCGCCGGCGCAGGTGGGGCACGAGGTACGCACGGCCCACAGGTAACAACCCTACGAGGAGGGTTTTTTTTAAATAATTCAAATAACAAGTGTTTTTTTAGGTTGATGGTTTAGTGGCAAGTGCATGTATAGTTGTAAATTCCCGATCTCTATCTTTCTGAATACCTTTTTTTGCTTTACGCAACTCTCGCGTGAGACAAGGTATCTAGAATAAATCTAGTAATAACAGTCCGTTCTACTGGACAGACCTCGGTGTTGAGTTCCGTGACTCACATAGTATTTCAGAAAGTGAAATACAAATAAAAAAGACATATTTAGAAAACGTATAAAAATTTGAATGCAGCGGTATTTGAACCCGCGCCTCTTGAAAACCGTTAAAGTTCAAGTTCTTGAAAGGTTTTCAAGAGGCGCTGGTTCAAATCCCGCTGCGTTCAAATTTTTATACGTTTTTTAAATATGTCTTTTTCAATTTACTAAGTGTGCGAATAACACTTTAAAAAAAATTTAAAAATACAAATAAATGTTTTATCGTCTTCTTGATGGAAGTGGCTTGTCTTTAGAGAAATCACGAACGTATCGTATGATAAGACTATCTATATTTTGTTATACAAATTAAACTTGATTATCATAGAATATATAATAGATAGAAAATTACTAATAATTCACGTTTAAAATTCAGGATGCTTTGTTTTTTATATACTTATTAAATTATTATCGCATTCAAAGTATTCATTTAATTTTTGGCACAGAAAGAATGATATGTCGCTGTTTACTTTCGTTATTTTAAAATTAGAACCAGTATTATAAGGCTTATATATTAAAGGAAAGAAATTACATTTTTTTTCAACTCATACTGTCTTGCATAGCAGGGTTGGCAGAGAGAACCTAGTGTCATTACCATTAGTTCTCCGCTTGCCGCCTGAAGAAATAGTGTTGCGTGGCGGGACTCAACACAGCTCTTTATCTTACCAAAATGGGGAAATTTAAATAATTTAAGTATACTGAGGGGGGATCAATATCCCACAATCATTGCGTTTACAGTCAGGCGCTGTTCTACTGAACCCTGATGGTGCATGTTTATAAACATAATATTGAAGTAGGTTTTGGATAAGCAATGGCAGTGTTGCCCTGGGTATGAAAAAATGGGACAGTGTCTGTGCTGGTTTTGGTTTTGATATCGACACTGGGAAGTTATTGTATGTAAAATGTTTGTATTTTGTGTGAATTCACTCTCTCAACATAAGTAATTTTACTCTTAAACCGCGGCGTTAAGTTACGACGAGTACGAGTTATCCACAAGATATCAAATAAATATATCGTTTAACTTAAAATCTTTTATTGTACATTTTACCTTCAAAGTCTCAGACAATGACTTGTCTAAACAATTAAACAATTTACAACAGACTACAGTCAATGTCAATTCAATGGTTTTTATATTTCGCTCTTGAATTCATTCCTTCCTTACTTATGCTCATGAATTATGGAAGCAAGCAGCTACACGCTTTTCCACCCATAGATGGGTAGTCAGAGAGGACCTAGTGTCAAGACACTCCGTCCTTTACTTTCTGCCCGAAAGCCTGAAGCTGTATATAATGTATATACCCGCTAGGTATAAAGTGGCAAGCTACCAACTTGCGTAAAACGGCATACCTTTTAGTGGTTCACATCCTAAGTGTGTGAATAACACTTTTAGTGATGTTTAAAAAACATCTGTCCAATTTGTTATTTTAAGGCTTTTAGGCGTGTTAGTAGAGTACAATTTACTTCATCAATGTCACGTAGAATGGAAAAGACACGATGGTGATTTATTACCTAATTAACGATTTTATAAGTGTTTACACGCCTTGCGAATTAAATGCTTGCTCCAGTCTATTGAAAAGGTATCATTGTCACTAATAAATCTGTAAACTACAGTTTTGAAACCAAAAAAAAAAGAAGAAATAGAAGTCCCGCTGAGTTCTTGCGCCGGTTCTTCTTAGATTTGAGGCATTATCTTTAGTGAACCGATGGTAAATTGTTTGACCTTAAAAAAATGAAGCATGTAACTTCTTATTTTGAATAAAATTATATGACTTAAACAGTTAAGTATCGAAAATAATACAATAGGAAATAACCATTATATGGAGTGTCTTGACTAGTCTTGTAAAGCTAATACTTAAGAGACTAAATTGACTGTTTAAAAATAGAAGGTATTTTATTGTCAAACTATCATCTGAAAAAAAAGAACAAATTGCAAGGAAGGCTTATTTTTGACACATTTCGAATTCATATATACTTTACATCATACAGTTATAGCAACCAAGATATTAGTACCATAAGTTATTTAAGGAATACACAACAATTGCAATATATTTATTTATTATATGACAATTTAATAAGCTGGGTAAAGACTTCAAGGTTTAATTTATCTTTTTTTATCTCAGCCACGAGTCACAATAATTACTGGAGATGTACATGGAGATCGCTCATGAAACAGGTATGTGTATAACCACTACAAAAGAATATTCCATTGCGGCGCAGTCGACTACAGCATTATTGTAAACGGTAGTTCGTTTATTTGGTTATTTTAAGAAATGCGGCATTGAGTTTTGTCACCCAGAAAACTATAAATAATATATAACATCTCTAATTATAAATAAGAAACTAAGCTGTTTCTTTCATATGGTCGGAAAGTGGAGAGCGATGCGATGCGAGCGATGTATTACCTAACACGCAAATGCAGTCTTATATATCTTGGTTAAATTTTCCTTAATTAGTTGTATCCGTGAAGACGTAGTGACACAACTTACCTTTGACGCCTCACAAGTGACGTGTGAATAAAACATGTAAACGAAAGATAAACTTACAGTGTTCGTTTTCGGAATTCCCTATGAGAATAACAAGTAATACCTATAACCATTAGGTATTACTTGTTATTCTCATTGAAAAAAGTTTCTATATATATATATTGTAATTATTCAAAGTACAATAAACATAAAATAAATAAAAAAAAAAATAAGGGAAGGCGATGAAAAAAAAATAGATTATATTAAAATATATGGACATTATTTTATACTCGAAAGTACCCGCACCAATATGACGTCACAAGTGAAGCGATATTCCTTCCCCCCGTGGTTGCCGATTAGTCCATCTCCATAGTCCATAGCTTTAGGACGCCATGCGTCCTTTATAAGAGTGTCGTAAAAAAGTGATCCTTAGCACAGGTGTTTGTAACAATACAACAAGCTCGTAAGCTACATAACGAAATGTGCGCGTGCGCGTTCATACACACAAAATATTGTACACGAATACGTATGTGTATAAATGAATACATACATATAAAGTTATATCTATACAAATAAATAAAATTGGAGTGTCTTTTTGTAATATTAAAATAATCCTAACTTATGTATGTATACACGGTATATTATGTTTAACAAAATAAGGTTTATTACAACAGTCTGCCTGTCTGTTTGTTCCGGCTAATCTCTGGAACGCCCGATTTTAACGGCACTTTTACTGGCAGATAGCTGATCTATCAGGAGCAACTTAGTTACACGGCTTTTGTACCTATACAATATGTCCATTTGTATATACTTTTTTTTGTATATATAGCATTAGGATTTCTTATTATTAAAATAGTGTGAAGATAGATAGATAGATAAAATTGTTTCTTGCACACAACAAAATAGGAAACAGACAGAAAGAACATATAATATATAATTACAGCACGCAAAGGCGACTTTACCGCTATTATTGACCTCTTACAGGTAACCTTTGGCATATACGTTTAAATTCATAGGACGCGTGCAAAAAAAAGAGATATATTAACATGTGAAATTATGAGTTAATAAAAAAAAGCGAGCAACATTTTAATGCAAAAAGTTTAAATAACGTACAAACAGAATTTACAGATAAAATTTTTACTTAAAAATGACAGCTCTGAAAATTATACACTATCGATTTATCACCTTATTCATTCCTGGTGCGGATTATCTCGTATGCCATATTGTGTGTTACAGTAAAAGTCGATAACTACAGAAGATCTTAAGATATTCCAAGTCAATATCAATCTGTCTGTTTCTTCCGGCTAGACCGATTTTGACGGGACTTTCACTGGCAGATAGCTGATGTAATAAGGAGTAAATACCACGTTGACGACGTCGCAGGTACAGCTACTAGTGTGTATATTAAATAACAATTAGTTTAAAAATACAAATTTAAACAACATTATTCGATGTTCTGGCAAGTACTGCAATATCATCAACGGATTCGGACACGTCTGATTTTTTAAAGCAAACTGGACGTTGAAGTTTTGTATATATTCTAGGAAACATGTTTATATCTGTATATCTATTACATACAGTACGACCGACGTGATCACATAATGGTAAAACTACTGTATTTTAAAACGATGGTGACCTAACTCAATATTTCACTAACTACTGATTTTGCTGAACACTTACCTTACACTTAAAAAATATACATTTTTGACTTATTCTTTCTGATCGTGCAATATCTATATATATATATATATATATATATATATATATATATATATATATCTATGGATATATAATCCTTTTCACGTAATTTATATTGGTGGAGAAGTGTGAAGTTTTGCACATTAAAAGTTTATATGAAGAGGAACTAAAGAAACCCAATACTCGATTCAGCTTCACAGTTTTTCTCTTACAGCCGGCAACGAAAACCTAGTGTCAAGACACCTCGTTCTCCACTTTGGATCTGAACTCCATGAGCTACGTTGTACGGCGAGGAACAGACGGAACTCATTGCCGCGCTCTATTTTATAAGAACGATTAAATATAACAATGCCCCGAATAGGACCCACAACCATTGCGACACGGTGGTCTCAATACAATATAAAGTAGGTATTAGAAAAGACAATGAATCCGAGACATTGCCACGAGACTAGCCAACACTAGTACCTAAAACTAAATATTTGACAGGCCATATATATAAATTAAGGTAACAGTTTTAAATATCCTGTTTTGTTAAAGCGAATTATAGTGGCGTAAATAATTTTATATAAAAAAAAGTTCTTGTTCGCTTAATATACTTTGACAAATAGCCGAATGGGACTAACTACTACTAAATAATCCTTTAAATAGCGAGACCTAAAAAACCAGGATATGCTTAAAAAAAATTGGGCTAAATCATGGGCTAATCGGCATCTACGGGGAGAAGGAATATTGCGTCACTTGTGACGTCATATTGGTGCGGGTAGTATATTATTCCGGTAATTAGTTCTAAAGTGATTATTATAAAGAACATTATGCGAAATATAGTGATAAGAACTGTTGAACTGTTTGACCTCTACTTTACGTAATGCAGAAAAGAGTGACTCATCTTTATTTAATATTTCTATATATATTAATATATTCGTCACAAGTTAGAATATGTAATTTATTAGTTATAGTTCGTTTATAAAACAAAGTAGTAGTCGACGCGTCAATGACGTAATAACGAAATCATAAGTTTCCTTTGCGGTTATTCAATCTTAGGGAAAAATTTAAAAATATTTATTTAAGGTCAATATATATGTGTACGTACGTTATTTTTCAGATTCATGCTTTTTACCACATAGAAGAGTAGTCAGAGAGAGCCTAGTGTCAAGATACTCCGTTCTCTAATTTCCGACCGAAATCCACCAGTACCAGACCGGAAAAATATTTTTTATTTAAGTAATTGAAAAACATATTTCGAAAACGTATAAAAATTTGAACGCAACGGGATTCAGGGTCGCGCGTCTTGGAAACCGTCAGAGCACTCCGAACGACCCAAGCGTTCCAATTCCGCTGTGTTAAATTTTTGATAAGTTTTATAAATAAATATGCTGTTCATTTTCCAGTGTGTAATTAATACTTTAAAAACTAAAAATATTTTTTAAAACGATTAAGGCATAAAATAAATTAAATAATTTTTCTATGATTTTTAATTATTTAGTTTGTTTGACGGTGTTGTTTTTTGTATTATAGTGTGTCGCCGTCGCACATATCGATTTACAGAATTGAAGTTCTGGGATTGTTGAGCGGAGGCTCAAAGTCTCTATAATTTCATTTAAAATTTATGTGTCTGTAATATTAGAAATGACTTTTTACATGTAGAAGTAAGGATTTTTAGATGTAGATTTAAGAATTTTCTTTTTTCATCCTACATATTTCTGACTTTTGATTTATTTTAAAAGAATTATATGCCCACGACACTTTCATGACAAAACACTGCCTTGCTCAGCTCAATCCGAATGCTTGAAATAAAAATTGGCTCTTCATTAACTATGTATAATTAACTATAATCCTAGGAACTAAGCTAAATAGGAATCAATATTTGAAGCCGTTACTATTACGTGAAAATATTCCCATCCGTACAAAATTAAAATGGATTCGTTTCCAATAGATACAGTGTCTAAAACACAATCACTACAATAAATAATTAACATTGCAAAGCCTTGAAGAACTCGTGACTTCCTATCCACTTTCTACCTACAGCTGTTGCCGATTCATTAGTGATTTAGAACAAATTATATAAACTGCGAAATAGATTGAAGATGACCAAAGTAAATTGATTGTAAGATGTAATGGACGTTTTGTTTGTATTTTTGCTTGAGTGCTTGTGATTGTTACATAGTGAAATAGTAATAACAATAAGCTTCTATAGAGTTTAAATGTAACTAGTCATGGTTGACGCATAACGCTTTACCTTAGCAACATGTATGTCAATTTTTACAAAACTTTATGTCAAACATATATATTAATATTTATTTTATTAAATTTATATATTTTTTATGCATTATTTACATAATATATTAGTTTTCTGAACTCCTTCTGTACATCAAATAGGGCTGCGCCAAATTTGATACTCCACCGGCCGCGTCATTTTGGTTAACAAGGGGTTCAAAGTTATTTGCTTAAAAGCTTCGCGTATATTAATACGTTATATAGATAAGTTATCTATCTATCTATTATATATATTATATATTAGTTATCTATATATCTATCTATCAATCAATCAATCCACGTATGAAATTTCTATTCCGACCGCATTGTTGCGGTTTTTTTTAAATTAAACGCACGTGTCCGAATTTGAAAAATTTGAAATTTTTCTTTGTAAAGATTTCTTTATATTATTATTAATTATCAGAGGCGAAGAATCCATAACACTATTCCCATTGGATTTCTTACCTTTTGTATATTTTAACATATATTTTATATATATTTTAACGCCATTTATATATTTTATTTCTAGAAATTGTACTGTTGGTTATTAATAGAAAAAATTCATTAGTGACCACTGGCCAATTACTGGACTGTACAGAGCCAATTAAAAGAAAATGTAAAAAAGCACGAAAAACAATCAATCTACTTACCCTTTTTCACCCGGTCCTAATGTATTGTTTTCCACGACGGCCGTCGCACGGATCCTGTGATCTGGCTCGCCTAGTAATTTTTCGCATCTCTGCCGTTATTCAAGTGCTCCCTGGCAACATTGTACACGTCACTTATATCACTTTTCACTTCACTTTCCACTACAACTTTAACATTTTTCTCACTTGAATCCTTCTCGTGCTTCTCTGGCTCTTCTTTATTTTCTTCTTCTTTTTTCTCTATCCCATTAGCTATAAGAGGTGCTGGTTTCACCTGTAGCGACTTGGGTTGGGATTTTGGGGATGATACCGTAGGTTTACTTTCGATAGCTCCGTTCTCGTTTATGGACGTGACGTAGACTGTGGAGTTGGCGATATACCCGTTTAGTTCTTGTCTGTTCTCAGGTTGAGAACGTTTTCTTCTATTCAACTGGAAATAAAAAATTTAATTAGATATCTGCCATATTTGAAATTGATTGTAATTTACACTAATTTAGTGTTATTGGGTGTAAATGGCAGAATTCAACATCGGGTTATGTGTAAAGAGACAATTATAATACATTTGTATACAAGCATACTTCGTGGAACTTGCACTTCACATCAGTCACTTCCCAACTGCGCAAAGATAGATTTTCTTCAATAGAAAAAGTTAATATTATTGATTTGTTCATTGTAAAAACCGGAAAATAATATATTACACTTCCTTATGAAACACTTACTGAATAGTATACATTCAATTATACTTCAACTACAAAGAATAGCTGGTGATTATCACGCTGTTAATAAGATTAGTTTGACTCAGTTAAAGAAAAAGCTAAGGTCACGGCTTTTTCTTTTGAATTTTAATTTTCAATTAATTTTAATTCTCAACCTTTTTCAAGATGTCACGTATCTCACATGGGGTAGTAAATTGCCTATAATTTATTCTGTTTTCTGCATACTATCCATTATAGATACATTGTGTGCTAATTAACGAAACTAAACAAGCCAGAACCAGTAAAATGTTTCAAATATAAAAAAAAGTAGTTTCACACTTTTTCCCGCATAGCCGGGTAGTCAGAGAGCACCTAGTGTCAAGACTTCTCCACTCTCCGTCCGAATTCGAGACATTTCATGTTGACTGGTGGAACTCAACGCGACGCTTTGTCTTGTACCGGAGCGAAGAATTCAAAATAATCTAAATATGGTTAATTTGTGTCCAAATTTTAATGTCGACAGGTGGTATATGCAAGCAGTACGTCATGAAGTCATAAAGCCTCAAATAGAGTTGCAGGCATCAACTAGTGGTCATATAAACGGTAAAAACAAGGTAAAAACAAGTAATATATGACCAAAAATTCAAAAAAATCAAAAGAGAACTGAGAAAGATAGGAACTACTTTGAATTATTACGATGAACCAAACAATAGTGCATTACAACTGCAACGAGCTATTGTTGCTTAATCAGAAACCACCTTCGGGTCATTTCGGTTGAGTTATCTTGATCGCAATTGACAAGTAGATTGGAGGAATGTCTTCTATGTTGGAATTAAGATTACTTCATCATAAAATGAATATAAATATTTCTATCTTTTAGCATTTCTCGTATTTAACGGGGTAAAAAAACAAATATTTAAAAAAATTGAAGCCGTAATGAGTCAAATTCGGGCGGAAAGCGGAGAATATAGTTTACTGACACTATTCTATGCGAGAAAGTGCAAATGATTATTTTTTTTAAAATTAATTTAAATACAAACATATGATATATTATACTAAAGAATAAGCAAAACATTCTTATAAACATTTTTATATTACAATGATTAGAACTGATAATGTCCCGAGTCAGAAGCAGTTACAAAGAACGGTTCTTTTAAAATTTTATTTAAAATAAAACAGTAATCCTTTATATATTTCCCTGTCATCCTTAAGCTTGGCTTTGAAACCAACCAATATCTAGCTTACAATTATTTAAAATGACTTCAATGTGCACGTCAGGTTTCGCCACGTTTAAAACACATAAATATTGTTGACAACCCATTAGAGCCGTGAAATTATCATAAAATTATTATAAATCAAGAACGTCACGTTCTTCAAAGTGATATAATATTAAAAGTCAATTTTACCCATCGTCTGTTAAGTTGGCTTTATTAAAAAAACTTATACGACAAGTGGTCATTTGGATGGAGAATTTCATTTTTATTTTTGTGCAGGATGTCATATTTCATCATATTATATTAAGCATTGCACTGCATTTTGTCTCACCAGGTCCGAATGAATTGGAACCCACAATCGTTGCTTTTAGTCGTAGTCTCTTGGAAGTATACCACGATGGTGCACTACTATTATGTAAGAAAACGCGTACAAATGTAAACATCTTAAATTAATGTCTTTTAAATTTTAAGGGACTATCAATCATAAGTTTGAGGGGCTACATTTTATTTATTTTAAAACAAAAGTAGACAAAAAGAACCTAGTGTCAAGACTTCCGACCGAAATCAGGACGCGCTTTTTCTAAAAAATAATTATATATAATCATTTCTCTGATTAGGAATCAATCGCGTTTACAGTCAGGTTTTAAAAGAAATTTTCGTTAGTTTGGATGGAAATACAGGTGTTTCTCAATACTGCAACGATGTCGTCCGGCGTCTAGGTTTATGCTCCAGCGTGAAGTGGCTGCCGAAATAATGATCCTGGTAAATACGAAGCACTCATTATCCATTCTAATTAGAATATAGTAGCTGCTGAACCGATTGTGATGACTGAAATTGAGATCTTCAGAGTAGAACATAGAACATAGTATATCTCAATTATCGACTAACTCTACATGTAAATAAAAATAAAATTAAAATTATTGAACGTTACATAATTAACAATGTATCAAAGAAAATAATAGAATAAAACCCATACAAAAAGCCAACAAAACAAAAAAAAATTAACACATACACAAAAAAAAACCAGCGAAGTTGTAAAAAGATGAGTAATTTCCTCGATATAACTAAGCTTGTATACAAATTCATTATCGATTTGTTCATATTGGAGTGAATGATTATTGTTTTAAATTATGTCTATTTCCCCGCTCTAGTGAGGTAAAGCGCAGCCTTGAATTCCGTCACTTATCATGCCATATTTTGAATTCGGGTTCGATTCCCGTTTGAAGAAATTAATTATTACATTTAAAGATTTATATTGCATCGTTCTGGTGCAAACCAAAGCGCTTCAGTTCCGCCACTCAACAGTAACTCCGGAATTCGGGCGGAAAATCGAGAACGGAGTGTCTTAATCCTAAATAGTGAGAAACTGATAATAATTTCAAAAAATACAAATTAATAGATTGATTCTCTAAACTAAGTTATATTAGTAACTTCTGTAAGGCTCTTGTTTGAACACGGAGGATTGTTGCTTTTAACGCTACGTATGTACGAAATTAATCGCGGTAGAACACGGGGTGCAATTTAAATATACATATCCTCAGTCTAAGGGAAATAAATGTATAGATATATCATTGTGAGTTTCTTAATCACAATATAATGGTATATATGCATGTACGTTAAATGGTAGTCAAATTGCCTATTTATTTAAATTCTTAATATCCTTTATTCAAATAGACTATTGCAAGTACTTTTGAGTCATCGAATGAACATAAAGCTACCACCGGCTCGGAACGCATTTCTGAGAAGAGCTGGTGAGAAACTCAAAAGTTGCTCTTTTCAAAGATATAAGTTACAATTTTATTATTTAATACAGTGGTAGCGAACGTGCACTCAAATCATATTACTTCCACACATTTTAAACTTCTAAATATTCTTCTACAGAGTAATAGAAGAATATGTAAAAGACAAATATTGTATCTCTTGGTCTGATATTATTATTACTGTTATATTTGAATAACACGACTGTTGACTTTCTCAGAAGAACTTTTCGGGCTGGTGGTAGCTTGTTGTAGGACTGAAAATACTGTCATTTTTATGTTAACTGATATTTGAAAGCACTTTTTTACTTGTTTTTATTACATCTGACAACTGAACCTTAAGGATTTTTAGATTTTTAGAAGAATCCGAGACATTGCGTATTGAGTGCTGGATATGCCACCCTGTCTTACCATAGCAGCAAATAGAAAATAATATAATTACTCTCCCGAATGGGAATCGAACCCACAATAAATAGCGCTTATAGATGCTGTCACACTGCGCCGCGTGGGCCTCAAATATTTATTCATTATTATATGAACACAAGAAAAAAGCGAAATTCAAAGTGTAATAGCCAATTCTGTCCAGTTTCAATGGACATATCGCTAAGCGTCTAACATTTATTTTGAACAATGCTCTCGTATTGACCGACTCTCATTGTCACAGACCACAGTCAACCGTATTCGTAACAATACGTTGAAACGCTCGTTGAAGTAGAAACAAAACGACGGTTACAAAGCGGTCTGTTCAAAGGATTTACCTCATAAGCTTTCAAGGCTTTGAAGCCATGACCAACCTCAATGGAATTGTAACTGGAAGTATGTACCGTTTGAAATATGTCCGTATGTAATTTAGTAATTTATTATTATTTTATCCAAATAGAAATATTTTAAATTAAGCGGCGCGAAGCAATGCCACATATGGCCTCACCGGACGAGCAATCCATATATAGTAAATCCAAATATTAGTAAAGTAGTGTTGAGTGGCGAAAATTAACACCGCGTTTTGTTGCCTTAGCGGGAAAAAGTAAAAAATGTAATTATTGGCTTGATTGGGAACCCCACAACAATCACACATACAACCAGATGCTGTGCTATTGCGCCATGGTGGATATGTAAGGATTTTGTATATTAAAACATTTCTAGAAGTGAAAACATTTCTAAATTTGAACTTACGACCATTTTGTGAGGTAGAATATATACCAACTTTGTTATATGTTTTTGAAGAATGTCTTTCTATATTTATTTATTGTATATTTTATATTCCATCACTTAAATAATAATGAGCGTCTGATGCATATTCGCAATATGCGACATGTTGATGCATTTCCGCCTGTCTCTGTGAAAGTTGTATACTTTACACTAGAAGTAATTTGTAGTAGTACTTAAGAAGAGAGGTCGTTTGGACAAATAGTTAAGATGAAATCCATCTTTAAGGCCAAGGATGCAACACAAGTACGAAGACGCAGTGTGACAGCGTCTTACTGTATACGCGATGGCCGTTCGATTTCCTCTCGCTGAAATGATCATAATTTTCTCATTTTAATTTCTCCGCTCTGCTGATCAAGAGAAAGCGTTGCGTTCACCACGCAATGGCTCGGGCACAACGTGGAAAACCGAGTGTCTAGACACTAGGTTCTCTTTAACAAAGCTGCCATGAGAGAAAAAGCTGAAGACGATAGTGTCTAACGACTGTCGTTGATGCTTTGTCGATAGTCTAAACAAATGGCTGCCCTTACAAAGTGCAAAGGAAGTAGTTTGCTTGTCCATCAGCCTCTAACTTGAGTGGATTATGGAATCACTAAAGTAATAATGCGCTAATCAGATGAGCTTGGCACTACTAGGATCGATCTTATATCAGAAATAGGTATATTGTCGCTGATTGGACAACTTAGGGCGACATTAGAGTAGAGTGCAATTATAATAGGCGTCGTTTATCCGTTTTTATAATCTCGTGTAGGCATAATGTAATAATTAATACGATTTAAGAAAATTTATTACATTTAGTGTGAGAACATCGCAAGAAGCTGTTTCCTGCTTTTGGATATAAATTAGATTTAGAAAGTGCTTTTTAGATCCGGTTACATTATTTGACTTGGACTTTCGTTTTCTTTTCGTAGTGAATTTACGTTATTTTTTCTTTTGGCACAATCACGGTATAGTTAATTGGTATCCTACTAAAGATACGAATGTTGTGAGTTCAATCAGTACTGTAGCAATATTTATTTTTAAATTATTTTCGTTTCTTTAAATTGAATTGGCGTTAAGACAACCTAGCTGCCACAGTAATTTATCACCAAATTATTTGACAGTTCTTACTTTACTTACTTCTAGTGAAAGCTTGGACATGTCAACGGGTGTAATCCGCTTGAGCGCCGACAGCCGTTGCAAGCGTTGTCGGGCTTGCTCCTCGACCGCGATGAGGAAAGCATCTTGTATTATATTGTGGCCGATGTCCGATACTGTGGATAAAATTTCAAATTGGTAAAAAAATCTTTGTCAATTAATTAATACCTATTAAATTTTCATATACAACGAGAACATTGTGACGCAGTGGGACAGCGTCTGACTGTATACGTAAATAGTTGTGGGTTCGATTCCCACTCGGATGAAATTATACCTTTCTACATTATTTTTAGGTCTCTGCTCTGGTAATATAGAACGCCGCGTTGAGTTTCGCCACTTAAAACCAAATTTTAACATAAACTATATTATATAAAATGTTATGTCCACCTGTTAATTAAACCATACACTATTATTTGAATATATACTTTCATTTCTTTACATCTATATAAACCGAAAATCTCAAACCATAGCGCGCAGTTGGTATTTATAATGCTTTTATGGAATCTGGATGGTCTATTTGTATAATATACAAATAATTTGTTTAATACTCGTATAATATTTGTTTATTCATGTTTGTTTTTTTCAGCTTCACGCTTTTTCTCTTATAGCAAGTTAGGTAGAGAACCAAGTGTCAAGACCCACCCGTATTCCAGACGTTACTTGTTGAGTAGTGGAACTCAAAGCCGAGCTTTGTCTTTGGTACCAGAGCGGAGAAATTTAAATATGATAAATGTTATCATTATAACGACTGCGGATCGAATTCATAACAATTGCTTTTTATTTACATAATGCTCTTTAAGTTTTGTATCGTGCATAGCAGTGTAAGCAGAAGAGATTCTTGCCACCAGAATTGGGGGGGTTGCAGGGCAATGAAAATAATTTAAACATAATCATTCCTCTAGTCAGAATAGAACCTACAACCATCGCGATACAGCCACAGAGACGCCGTCACTCTGGGAAATCCGGATGGCCTGTATGGGGTCAGGTAATCCACGTTATATTTCTATCATACAATTTACAACATAGTAGTTCATGTATTAATCAACGTCGCGTCGCTATCGTCTGTACTATCTGGGATATTGTTTTATGTAGCTTTCGCTTATATTAGCTGCATATTGTTATAAAAGTAGATAAAAAAAAGATAATGTGGACATACATTGGCAGTTATTAAAGAAAGTTTTATGTATTAGAAATCGTGGTGCAGTCTGATTGTTAAACGCAATTGGTTGTAAGTTCGATTCCCACACGGGGATTGAGTTCCACCAATCAACACGCAATGTCTCTGTTTCGGGCGAAAAGTGGAGAATGGAGTGTCTTAACACAGTTTCCCTCGTCTTCGTGTCTGCCCTGCTATGCGGGCAAAAGCGTGAGGGTGAAAGAAAAATTGGATATGGAAATACAAAATTCCTGTGACAATTTATAAAAACCTAGTTGTAGCCCGCAACTTTGTTTGGGAGGACGGTAATACGTAAACTCTCGTTTTTCGGTACCTGTACAAATTTCTACAAATTTCGATACAATCCTTTCAAGAATATATATATATATATATATATATATATATATATATATATATATATATATATATATATATATATATAATAAGTAACATCGAAGGCCGTTACTAATCATATTATTTAAAACATAGTATATGAAAATCATTTTTAGAAAACGAGTAATTTAATCACAGCGGGACCTGAAACCGCGCCTCTCGGAAACCGTCCAAGCGTTCTGACCGCTAAACCATGCGTTCAATGCGCGGAAGAGCGTTGCATAGCTTAAAGCGGTCAGGAAAAGTCATTAGAGAGAAGTTTTATTCTTCCTGATTAAAAAAAGAATATGCAGACTGTGGTGTAATAAAATATGCATTACCTTAGAGCAAAGTATACTACAATAAAAATACACATAGACATATGTGCAATAATTATATTATTGATATCATTTAGTTCTAGTGATTTCTTTACAAAAAAATTACCTCCTTTTCAATATTTAACTACGACAATTTAAAATTTTCCTCAGGTCGCATAATTTCCGTGAAAATGGGTCAAAAGTTTTTTCTTAACCTATTTATATATATTCAGTATATTTTTATACGAAATATTTATAATATTACAAAATATTGTATAACAATAATTTTTACAACTTAACCTAGTCGCTACCAACACACTGTTGCGTACATTTTAATTCGTATTCAATCAGCAATCCTAAATTCTTTAGCTTCCAGTGCGATGACTCAAAGGTTTACAACACTGCTCTTAGATAAGAACCTATTTACAGTAAGTCAAGATTGAAAATTGATAAACACTAATAGATATAATAGATAAAAGTTAGGCAAAGATTTATTAATTTTGCCATACGATTATTATTTTAATGTATAATTTAATAATGACTAGAATCGCTTGTCATTTCTGTCAAGTTGTGAGTAACGAATGTTGACTAATATATAGGTGTATTGTAACGCCCTCGCGTAGAATACTAAATTATAAGTGCTCTTGCATACGCCATGTTGATTCTTATACGTTTTAATTAAAAATTGTTACGTCAAATAGCGTTTTTGAGGGGTTAACCAGAGTAAAGGGATTAATATGTATAATTACTGACATCGAAATCCGAACAGCATCTGCCTGTTAAGCCCAATTGGTTATGGGTTCGATTAGCACTCGGAATTAAGGAGGAACCATGGTTATATTTAAATTATTTTCATTTCTGCGCTCTGGTACCTTAGACAAAGCGCGGCGTTGAGGCTCCGCCACTCTCGACACGCAATGTCTCGATTTGACACCAGATCTGAATAATAGAAACCGATAAATGGATTAATATTACCGAAATTTCTGGCAAAAAGCAAAAAGTTTCAGGTTGAAGAATTATTTTTTACCAATTAATATACAAAGAATTGCCTATAATTGAAATTAATTTCACAATACGTTTGCCAGTACACGCTAGTGTGTATCATCTATTTAGAATAAGCTACAGATAACCTCGGCTTTACTGCGCACATGTTTGTAGATATATACTATAAAATTGGTTTCAAAATATTGTACATATTGAATAGTCTATACATATAATAAAAAAGTAACTGATCGCTGTCTGAACATGGATGATATATGAAAAAAATATTATAGAACTCAAAACAATGATTTTTAATTTTTTTCTGTTTGTCTGTTTATCTGTTTGTTTGTGCACGTTATTCTCAGAAACGGCTTAACCGATTTAAATGCAATTGCAATGATTATGGTATTGCGGTAAATTTCCGTTAACATTTAGTGTTTATTGCATTTCAATCGCTTTATCAAGAAAAAAGTTATAAGCATTTAACTTATAAATTAAAGCAAAGTTTGTGATTTAAGTGTGAACGCGGGCGGGCGATACTGAAAGAGTTTAGTCATGGAGTGCTGAGATACAATTGCTCTTAAGCGACTTTCTGTATGTATAATTATGACAAAGTGGCAAAATTGTAGCAAAAACGCTAAACCTACCCACATTACGATATTTTACTTTACGGGCTTTTTATTTTTTAACAACCTTTTTTTTCACGCCCTTTCTCACATACTGGGGTAATCAGAGAGAACTTATTGTCAATATACTCCTTTCTCCGAATTCCGCTTGTAATTAATACATTGTGTGATGAATTGTAGATCTGAACCCTTTGTCTGAGATACAAGATCGGAGAAATGGAAATATAATTAAATCATTTCTCCGATTGGGAATCGAACCCATAACCAACCGGGTCTTACCACCACGCCACGATGACCTCTTTATTAGTTGATTGGATTTAAAAGTTCACACATTTTAAGTAAAACTTAACATTTAGTTTCCATGTAGAAAATCCTATTAATACCAAGAAATAGTGCGTATCATTAATTATATACAGTAGTTTTACCGCGTTTGTGCGACTTCTTTACACTCGTAGAAGCCTTACAGTCCTGGCAGAGCTCATGCTAGCTTATTATGAAGACATAGCAATTACTTTATAGTGTGAGATACTTTGACAACAATAAAATTCTAGTTTATATTAGAATACGTTTCTAATGTTTGTTAGACCAATACAGCACTAAATATTTAAGTATATAATAAAAATTTAGAAAAGTATATAAATTCGGACGTAGCAAACTTTGAACTGACATCCCTTGGAAATCTTCGAAAGGCCCTGTTATACTATGCGTCTTTATCGACCTACGTCGAGATTCTTATACGCTTGTTGTAATTGCTTTTGCTGCTAGCATTTATGTAGACTGAATGTTATAAGTTTCTAAGTATTGTTCTTAACCTAAATGTGTAATTAACACTTAGACAATAAACTTAAAAACAATAAAATACTTAAATATATTATACTTAATTCTAAATATCACTGCAAAGTCAAATCAGATACTGTAGCCGAACGATATATCTATCTACAACAAAAAAAAACCTTTTAAAGAGACAAGAACTTAGGATTCTTATATTTCTAGACCCCTGCCTGCCTGCGATTTTATCCGCCTGGAATCCTAAAATAAAAGTAACTCCTTATTGCATCAGCTGTCTGCCAGTAAAAGTCCCGTCAAAATCGGTCTAGCCGTTCCAGAGATTAGCCGGAATAAACAGACACAGACAAAAAATATAAAACATGTTATTATGATATATGTTCTAAGTATGCATATGTATGCATTTAGTAAAAAGCAGTTATTTTTATATTACAAAAAGACACTCCATTTTTTTTTGTATAGAAAAGAAGATTCTACACAATAAAAATTAAGCAATTTATACACTGAGTTCACTTTGACAAAAACTGCACGTGTTGTATATCTGTTGCAACTTTTTAAAAAGTTTGTTTTAAGTGCCATCTCTTTGTACTTAAGACCCATAAAGCATTTCTTAACTAAATTGTTAACAGATGATTTAATATAAAAACTTGTGTTAAGTTGAAAATCTTGTAAAATAACTGAGAAGTGATACTAATTTTTGTATTAAGTAAACGTATATGATTTCCATAGAAGTAAATATTTCTGAAACAATTTAAAAATAAAACTCAATTTGGACAGGTTTTTTTTTACGTCACCTTTTTTCTTGCAAAGCAGTGTTCATAGAGATAAATGAGAATACACTCCCTTCTCCGTTTTTTACACGAATTTAAGACATTGCCTTTTAAGTGGCGGAAATCAGTGCCACGATTTGTTACACGAAGGCAAAGAAATGATAATGGAAACTTATGACATGGAAATTGCAATGTAATAAAGGAAAAATAGATTATTTCTTCCAAATTTATATCTATCTACACATATTACAAAACAATCCCATATTACACAAAAATATTAAACAAACCCTTTTGGGGGACCCAAAAGCTGTTTGTCTGTATGTGATCTATTTTCTCAAAATCTACTGAACGGATTTTGAGTACGGTTTTTACTTAAAAATAGTGCAATTCTTGAGGAAAGTTTAAGTTAATAGTATAACGTAATACTAATGTAACGGTTTTATGTAAATTGACTGAAATTTGATTGCTTTCTGTTGAAGAGGTCGCGTGGTAGTAAAAAGTCTTGCCTGCTGGTAGCTTTACGCGTGTGTGTCACGTAAACCCGCAGCATACACTAATAACTTACTAATATATTGTATATCTATAAAAATACCACAAAAAACTATCTATGATAGCATGTGTCTATCTCTTATTGTTAACTCACAATAAATACTTTTATGTTCAAAATTATTATTAAAAATATTACGTTATTTTCGAGTTGCTGTTTTCTTCTGTAGGGATATACGCAGTTAATTCTTTATGATTTCAGATTTCCACGCAGGCGTAGCCGGGGGCGCAACTAGTAGATAGTAAAAATATATGATCCGTAAGATAAAGGTCGTTATAACCGCAGTAAAAATGACTATTATACATTGTTATCTAACCGGGTAAAGCCTACAAAGAATAGCCTAATTATGGATGGGTGGGCTTTGTTCAAATCCTAATCGCTTTTGAATGGCTTTTGTTAAGAGCTCATTTGTAGAAGATATAATAAATTTAGTTAGAAATGCTGTAGCTTTTAGTTAAGCTGGTAAAATAGGTTCTTCTCATATAATATGCCTTAACCTAAAACAAAGTGCGGCGTTGAGTTCCACCATTCAACGAGCAATTCGCTAATTCGTGCGGAAAGTAGAGAACGGAGAGTTTTTATACTAGGTTCTCTCTGACTACACAGTGTGCTATGCGGGAAAAAGTTGTAAAAAAATGATATCTAATGAAAATAAATACCTATACATAGATAGGATATAGAGAAATGTACCATGAAGTTCTCGTATTGAGAGCTGACAAAATAATAATTTATTGACTTTTCCCGATTTTGATGAATATATTATTTCCATCTGTACGTCAACGTGCGGTAGACATGATATGGGACTTACGTACGAATAATTTATAATTTATACTATATACTTAGGGCCGTCCACCGTACAGTACCACCCTAAAGTATTCACAACATTGCATTCAAAATATTTATGCATTATAACACAAACGTATAGAGAAACAGAAAAAGAATAAAAATCATAGTTTTGGGTTGTATAACATTCATAAATGCCCCCAATAATAATTTGTCTCACATATTTTCCATGTACAGACAACGATCAGTTACATTTGTATTATATGTATAGAATAGATATAATAAAATATACAGTCAATGATGAGAAATTCCATCATCCATATAATGCCAACAAAAAATAGGTAAAAAGTTTACTCTTTAAGACAAATATTTAAAGAAAAGGGGAATTTTTTTTACGCACTGCTTTAAGAAAAATAATAAATTATAAAATGATATTTCTCAACCCCATTGTTAATCCATTAGAACTTTTTAAGAATCATTACAAAACTCGCATTTAAATTTTCAACAAGCTTTTGGTTTCTGGGAAGCTTCTTTCATATATATTTTCAACATTTTTATAGAAAAGTATATTAGAATTAACATTAGAATTAAGTGGGTGATTTAAACTCAAATTTTAACACCTTCACGCTTTTTCCCGCATACCAGATAGGTCAGAAAGAATCTAGTGGTAAGAAATTCCGTTTCCATTTTTCGCCCGAAATTTCGCCACTTTGTTTACGGCAACAGATATGAGATGACTATATTAAAAATTATTTTCATTTGCGTGCTGGCACAATAAAGATTGGCGTTGAGTTCTACCACTCAACACGCTTCGAATCCTCGCCATATGACTTGAATTTGGGCGGAGAACGGAGTGTCATGACACTAGGTTCTCTCCGCCTATCCTGCGAAGTGAAACAAAAGCGTGAAGCTGAGAAAAAGAGTAAAAAACTAATAGATTGAAAAGTTGGACTTTCCTTATTACGATGAAACTTTCTGAACTATAAGTAGCTAAGAAGTTTTTCTGTTAAATGAATAATATACAAGTAACTGACCCAATTTGTTAATTGGAAAAATATTATATTTAACTTGTTACTTTTTTCTATTGAAACCAAAAGTATTTTAGATTATTGTTTGCAACTGGTCTTTTAAAAAAATGTTTTTAAAAAATATTATCTGATAAAAGATAGGGTAGTTAGAGTTACCTAGTGTCACCCCTTTTCAATTACCCCCCGAAGTCCAGATATTGCGAGCTGAGTGGCGGAACTCTACGCCGCGCTTTGTCTTATCAAAACGAAGAAATGAAAATGATTAAAATAGGATCATTCCACCAAGTGGGAATCTAACCACAACCAATCGTGATTATAGCCAGATGCTGTCCCACTACGCCACCATGCACGATGGCAACTCCCTTCTCAGTTTTCGTTTCAGCCCAAAATCGAGACATTGCCCCACTCAACACACAATGTCTCGATTTCAGGTGGAATGTGGAGAACGGAGTGTCATAACACTAGGTTGTAGGGTATTCAGAGAGATCCGACAACCCTACTGTACGGGAGAAATGAATAGTAGGAATAATATTAATAAAAGAATAGTATGAATTTCGAAATATCCTTGCATAATGCCCCCGTACAGTCCAAGGCATTTATATGTCAAATTTCAGCTCTCTACGTCCAGTAATTTTGGCTGTGCGTTGTCACTCAGTGAGTCACTCAGTGAGTAACGGGAGAGTTTTATATATGTATATTTACAATGATAAGTACCGCTAAGGATTAATGAAATAACAAATATCTTTTTTTTCTTTTATACAAATATGAGTCGGTGTAAATGGACCAAAACCAATGACAGACAGCCAATGATTAAATCACTGACCGTAATAAAGAACGACACTTTTCAAATTGATACTTCAAACAAACATGCTCTCCTTATGATTATTTTTTAATATCCACTCGAGTCACATAAAAATAATTATCTTTATTCAGACGAAATTGAACTCCTTTACCTAGACCTTAAAAGCTAAATATGTTTTCATCAATATGTAACGTATGAGGCTATCACAAAATCATTTAATGGTAAGAGAAAATAGAAAAACAGCTTTATTTATTAGAGTTAGAGCTTAAATTGCTATTTTGCTAGTGTTATGTTGGTCACTTAGCGAGCCGTTAACTCCGGAACCAGTTCTTTACAGTACACCACAATGATGATGAATTTGACACTTATATATATAATTATAAAGTTGTAATTGTATTAGGAGGCGAAACTTACGTGGTAGATTGTACATTCCAAAGTAAGAACGGTACACTAGAAAAAGTAAAATGTATCAAAAATATGACTCTAGTCAGTTGTCAGTCGGTTATAATGCTTTAGTTTAAGATATTTAGTTTTCACGATTTGTACACATTTTATATGAAACTATTTTAACGAGTTCATACTTAATTTATCTCTTAGGTCGTCAGAGAATGACAGTGGTGAATCTACGTCTACGTAGTGGCGAGTAAAGTGTGTCTTTCAAATACCTATTTCCGAATACCAAAATACTCGTTATTTATCCGGTTAAAATACGTTTCATATATTTTATTTACACTTTTTATTTTTTTGAAATTTCAAAGCTTTCGAATAAGCTTTAGGAAGATTTACTTCTGATGCCAGTCTTTTAATATTGTTGTCGAGAACGATTATTTATTCTATATATAGCTTCACGCTTTTTCCCGCATAGCAGGGTAGTCAGAGAAAACCTACTGTCAAGACACTTTCAGCTCGAATCCGAGACATTACTTGTAGAGTAGCGAAAATCAAAGACGCGCTTTGTCTTTCCACCAGTGCGGAGAAATGAAATTAATTTAAATATAATCATTCCCCCGTACGATTACGATTCGAACCCACAACCATTGCTTATACAGTCGGACGTTTGATATTGCACAAGGAAGGCGTAATTTTTTTTTAATTTTACATAATAAATTTTACTATTTAAATAAATATACAGAGTACCGATATACGATTGTCTTATGTGGAGACAATATGAGCAGTTATGTGTCTAATGTAATGGCTATAGCGTGACTGAAGCGCCGCCCGCCGCACCGTTACGTCAAGATTGGCCGACGATTCACTGAAATTATGTTCTTGCACTTCATTCCAGATATCTGTCGGACTGGTTATTCGGAGTTCTTGGATAATTTGAAGAATGTTAATCGATCCTCATTTACTTTTACCGTCAGTTGAACCTGACACACTTGACCTAGCTAATGAGTATTTTTAATGTTTTCACACACTTAGTATGGAAAATCATTTCTTGTAATTGTATAAAATTTGGTGTTGTAGGACTCAAGTGACTTTTAAACATTCTAAGCGCTCTGACCACTATGCCATACGTGTTACTACGTCAAAACGATACGACTTACAACTTAAAAGTTATTTTTGCCGTTATTAATGTTAGTATTTTTAAAATGTTTTTTAGCCTTCACACTTTATCTCTACCGGATGGAAACGGTACAGTCCCTGCATACTTCTCTCGCCTGGTCCACTGTCATAAAGCTCTTTATACACGCCCTCCGCGAGGTCCTCATGCTTTATACATGGCCTTTCTCCAGCATCACTCATACTGTGTTCTCGAAGGTCAACCGAGGTCTCCCTTTACCTCTTCGACGTTCGATCACCTTCTTCATATATCTTTCTTACCATTCTTTCATCTTTTCGACGTGCCCAAACCAGCTTTATTTAAATTGTACCTATGTTTAATATCATAAAATTGTTTTTTTTTACGCAAAGAGTTGAAATATGGTAGACAACTACAACTGTTTCCGTAATGTGTAACAATTAATCACGACTACATCCGTTCCTTTTTATACCACTTTTTTCATGTGTAACTTATCTTGCATGTACACATTAATGCCGAACTAAGTCTAATGTACTATATATATTGTTACATTAGTCTTATATCGATGTTAGCATTTCTTTTACAATCGGTTTCATAGAAAGAAGTAACTGTAGTACAAATATGCATGAAATAGAAAAATAACCTAGTGTTGAGACACTCCGTTCTCTACTATGATTGTATTTTAGTAACTTGTTGGTGAGTGGAACCTATCTCCGCGCTTAACCTATCTATGCTGAACAAAGGTAAATAGGTTCTATATACATACTAGCTGTTACTTGCGACTGCGTCTACGTAGTAAAGGAGATTTGTTAGCTAAATTAAAAGTTTGAATCATAAAACTAAAAATATTTTCATTAAAACTTGAATCCTCCCTTTCAATTTCCCTTTAAAATCCATTCTTATCGTACGTTTTTTCACTCTCATCACTATAAACTACTTCCCTGTCAAATTTCTTGTTTGTACATCAACCGCTTTTCTATATTTCGTAATGAGTGACCTATCGCTTTTATATGTCCAAATAAACAGTGCCGGGAGTAAGGCTCGAACTTATAACTATCACAACAACGGCGAAGTCTTAAAACTTTAATATAACATATACTCGTATGGTTTCGCTCCGTTCCCGCTGTAATCCTGTTTCTGGCGTTCTACATTTCTATCCTATTGTGTTTAACAATGCACGCTAAAGTACGACTCTGGTAATCTACATTCATTCATACATACATATACTGTTTCGTTATAATATAACTTTTCTTTAGATATATTATATTCTGTATACTCAATAATAAATAACAGTTTAATTTTCATTTTTTTATGGAAAGAAAATGGAAAAAAATTTACATTTTAACCCAAAAGTCGTATGTGCCACTAATAAGCCGTATAAAGTACTACCCGGGTCTGTATAAACAGATGATTATTTTAAGTTCTGCCCAATGCCATCTTAGCATATGCCGGTATGCTTGGGCATACGTAAATTTAGGACTTAGTTTGATAGTATAGTAATGAGTGAAGTAGAAAGATGACGAACAATAACAAACTTCGTCATAGTAGTTTTGACATTCGGGGCCCCCCGTAGGCAAAGCAAATCTTGTGTCAAAACTCACCGCTCTTAACCAGAACTTAATACTGCACAATATATTACCAGAGCGGATAAATTAATATATTATCATCCCCCAAAGTACTGGAACCCACAACAATCAAAGCTTTTTTAAGCTTTAATATTTACTTTTATTGCCTATCTAAAACTAAATATTACTTATAAAAATAAAAACATTGAAGCCTAACAGGTAATATAAAACAATGGCAATGTCACATTTTAAATTATGTTAAGTCCGTCTGTCTGTTATCTCGTCATATAAAAATAACTGTATACAATTCTCATGGCTTTACAGTTAGAGCTTGAGTTTTAATCTAGTGTTGCGATTCATCTACAATATAGAGTTAATCATCGTGGTGAATTGAAACAGCATCTGACTGTAAACGCGATTGGTTATGGGTTCGATTCTAACTTGGGGAAATGTATTTTTAAATAATTTTAGTTTCTCCACTCTGGTAAAATAAAGTATGGCGATGATTCCATGTCAGACGGAAAGTGTACTTTATGTTTGTCTAAATTTCTTAATACTTCATTTAATGCAAGGCGTGTTACTATTCTTTATATATATATATATATATGTCGGTTTACTAACGTAAAAATAATCTATGAAATCAAAATAAAATCGTAAGTCTAAAATGAAAACGCGAATTCAAAAATGAAATAAATTTATTTAAAATTTAATGTTATAACTAGTGCAACTGTTTATGTAGAGTAATGAGTGATAAGCAAATATATTTACTTTAAGTTATTTAATGGAACTGAACTGACTTTTTTAATTACAAGTAAAACTAGCAACATAATACGACGAATAATTGCAATTTTTTTGCATATGTAATTTGTGAACTCTTAACACTTATAAAATATAGAGTATCTAAGTTTTAAATATTTTCGCAGCTAAGGCAAATTACTGTGTTCCCAAATATTAGACGATTTAGAGCTTGGGCCTATAAAATCATGCCCTATTAAACCCCGTGGAACGCGTATAATTCAAACAAACCGTCAGTCGGATATGAATCCACCTCTATCTGGTGCAATGAAATACCTATCAACTGGTACACAATGGCTTAAAATTATTTATAATAAAAAAAATGCAGGACGGATGGAAATATTACATATATTTATTATATTTATTATTATTATTGATATACGACAATTTTATTTAACTAAAGAACTTCTCACCAAAACAAAGTTAATGCTGAATAACATATCCGGAATATAATATACACTATACAGACCGGTGCATACGTACATACATTTATACATACATACATATGTGTGTAGCTATATATGTATGCAGCGTTGTCTTGATAGATGATTATATATATATAACATTTTTGCGTTACAGAATGAGACTAACTGACATCGCCTTTCGAAACTATAGAGTGTAGAAAGCTGAAAAATGAAATGATATATATATATAATTTCATTCAAATCAAAACTGGAACGCTTCGACGGTATTGTATGGAATTTCAATATACGATTAACATTTATAGTAAAACAGTAAAAACAGAATGTTTGCACATAGTTCCGAAACTACTGGACGGGATTAAATGGAACCTATTTGTTGAATAGCTTTTAATCTTATACAGAACTCAATTATAGCCTATTAAAATAATCTAAAAGAGTGAAACACCTGATGTAGAACAATAGTATACTATAAGGTGATTGTGCCTTAGCAAAAGTTGTTTGGTGTGATGGGTATTTGGTGTGATGGGTATTTGGTGTGATGGGTATTTGGTGTGATGGGTATTTGGTGGGAAGGATCATTGAACTCACGTAGACGAAGTTGCAGGCAGCTTGCAACAATAACAGCAACGATAAAGAATAATTACATTTTAGACTTTGTATAGACTTCTACGAAGTAAATTTTTTTATTTCATTGTAGAACGATTTTTTACTAGATTTTGAAGTCCTCCTTCCTCCGTTAAGGACAATAAGTATGCTACTTCAAGTTCAAATAAATCTAATGGCTTTTTCTTATACCACAAGAAATAATAAAGTCAAAATATAATTTGAAAAACATATATTCAGAAAACGTATAAAACTTTGAATATACTCTTATAAGATTTTGACGTAGCGTAATGATGTAGAACGCATGGCTTAGCGGTCATGGCGCTTGAACGATTTTCAAGAGGCGCGGGTTCAGATCTCGCTGTTTTTTTATATACATCTAATTTTTTATACGTTTTCTAAATATATGTTTTTCAATTTGCTAAGCGTGTAAATAACACTTTAAAAATGTTAAAAATATTACGTAAGTGATTTTAAAGTATTAATTTATAATCACTTTATTTATATGTATGTATTCTTGTTTAATTGTATATACCTATGTAAAAACATTTGAAGGTCACTTAATAAAATTACGTGACAGTACCAGTGTTGTCGTTATGTTAGACGTGACGTTGATGGCAATAGCATTCTATTTATTTTCTATTCGTAAAGAAAAAGTACACTAGATATTTGTCTTTTCTATAAAATTACTATTAAATAAATGTTATTATGTAAATCCACTATTTTGGCACAATTGTGACGTATACAGCTGAACGCGATGGGTGGGAATACCCAACCCAACAGGGCAAGATTTTAAGTTTATTTAAGATAAAATAAACGAGATTTCAATTAAAATTTAGTAAAAATTATTAATATAATAAAAAATGTTCTATTGGGATTTCATATAAAGACAAGCCCTTGATTAAAATAAGATAATACATGTTTTCATATTTTTACGTGTGATGATAACATTTTTGACAATTTTTAGGAAGGCAAAGATAATTTATTGGTAAATCACTCAATTCTCCACTCATTGTACATTGTAGGGACATTTTGTATTACTTGAAATAATGTAATAACGCAATTAGTTGTAGTAAGAAGAATATAAACACTTCACCGAATTGAAATCGAACCGATCAAACATTCTTTTAACAACTAATCCACTGTGGTGTACAAAATACATATTGGAGTATACTATAATAGTTATTTAAAAAATATATATTCAAATAAGAAATTAAAGAAAAAATTACAAATTTTATCTTTAATTTTTTTATGTTACAACCATTTTGCCTAGTCCTTGTCGCTTTCTTTGAACCGAAGGAAAGGGTTTCATATAAAATTACTACTAGCTTCATATAGAAGCGCATTACTTGTATCCCGCCAAGGCTGACCGGTTTTTGCATTAGCGATTAATTCTTTTTCATAATCCGGTTTAAAATCTAGTATTTATGAAATGTACTATTAATATATATTTTTTTTATCATTTCTATTGGAGTCATGTTTCAAAGTATATTTGAAAAGTATATTCAAATTATCAGGCTGTATAGCTTATATACCGTTATATTTATTATATTCTATGCTAACTCAGCAATGACGTAACAAACAGCATTCCATATTCAAGTTAATTCACAAAACAGTGCAAATAATAACAAAAAAACATAAAAAATAACTTTAGTAATAAAATAAAAACCTTATAACTGTCAAAGAGTGGATTGGAAGCCTGCCACCTCAGTTCACTCACCCCGGCGTGACCACTCACTTTCTACCACTCAACCACTAGGTATCACTGTCACAAAAAAATAACTAAATATTGTCAAATGTGAACATAATGTGTAATTATTAAATAATTTTCCGTAAAACACTAAATTACACCGGTTTGCTACGTCGCGGTGACTCGACAAGCTTCTCTCTCTCACTCGCACTTGGTTTTGTAGAGTGTTGCCTGTACACTCGGAATTTTTACAAGTTTCTTTTAGTTTAGTTCTATTAATAATCCTTAATAATATAATATATTATTAATCTTTTATAAGTTGTAACTTATAAACGTCTGGTTAACATTGGTTCTGAGTAATAATGAAACGATAATGGGCTTAGTAATACAATGTAGAGACGTTTAGTTGATAAGCATTTTTGATGACTTAACCATCAACATTTTTTTAACTTTTTTTTTCTCATTTTTCTCAATAAATTTCACAAGGTGTATATTAAAGTTTATATTTTTTTCACATATGTAACTAAAATATTTTGAAGGGGTGTTTGACATATTAAACAGCTAAGGATACTTGGAATATATATATACATCATCGAATCGCAGCTGTCTGGATAAAATGACGGGAAGTGACTGGTGTTACCTGTGACCGGAGGCTGCCCGTTAATCTTAAGGGTCTTGTATATAAAATATTTATAAGACGTTTCTAACATAGGTGGAACGGAAGTGAAACACACAGTGGCTATGACACAAAGCCATGTCCATACTGCCCAGGTAGCCGAAATGAAGATGCTTCGGTTGAAATACGTCCGTGGTAGACTCGGGGTATGTGACGTAGCTGACAAGCTGCAAGAGAGTCAGGTGTTACGGACATGTAAAAAACGCCTGAATATATCGTGAACATAACACCTGAATCTGAACATCTCTGGTACCAGAAAATGAGGAAGACCGAAGATGAGATGGACAGATGTTAAGAGAGTCATGAACGCCTGCAACGTTTCCGGTCACGATGTGTCCAATCGTGTGAGGTGGGGATAAAAGACAAGGAAAGCAGACCCTACAATCAGATGGGACTAATAATGCACAGGAGAGAGGAGAGTTGTCTGAATATCACAATCAACAAGTGTTCTCTATGTAACTCACAAAACATTTGACTGCACTTTTTCTTTTTTCGTTACGTTTTGCCTAACTCAAGACACTATCTGTTGTGACACATAATTATAAAAAAAATTCAACCACATTGAACCGTCCAACCGATCTGACCACTAAACCATTACGTGCCATACCATAACATATCCAGCTACGTCGGAATTCCTATACGTTTGTTACAACTAGTTGTCATTATTAGCATCTGTGTAGAAAGATTTTTACAAATTTCTGCTACCAAAAGATTATTCCTAAGAACAGTCGTTTGGCAAGAGAGATTATTATTTAGTAAAAATTTGGAATAGATTTCAGTAACCCGCCAAATCACATTTCAAAAAATGTTTATATATTTTAAGTATGTGATTGACACTTGTTGAAATTGTTAAAACAAACTAATAGAATTAATTTCTCTTAATTTTTACCGCATACGCAAGATATGGCAATAAAAATATTAAAAATTGAATCGAATTCTGCATTGTCACAGTCTACTGCGATGCAATAGTGTAAGAGCCAATAATACAATGGGCCTGCGGCACAACCTGTGGAACAATGGGCAATGCCTTTATTTGATCCACAATTATTAGTCAAGTAAATAAATAAAACAATCTAATTTACCGAAATCAGTGGCATCAAACGAGATTCTAATTAGAAAATTATGATATAAATAAATTACAATCCAAAATGTTTGCTTTTAATTATTCAATATTTCCTTAAATTTTGGGTAATTCAACTAAATGGCAACACCGTCGTAACCTCAAAGGCTGTGTCCAGTTAAGTAGTCAGAACTATACTTAGTTTATTATGTATTACGACACAGTTGTAAGTAAGCGAACGCCACCCGCAATGGAACTCTATCACAGTCTACAGTTTCTCTTTGTTTTACAGGCGTTTGATGTTGAAATTTTTTGATAGTATACTGGTTTTTAAGAAATATCAATCTTATTGTATGTTCTATAGAGGTGAAATTTATTTGCAACTAATTTAGTAGCGTACAGTGTTGCTTTGAAGAAGCCTTTCTTAGTTTTAATCACATTAGTCTGAAAAAGCGTAATACAATCGTATTAAAATATGACCTAACAAAGTGTTATATAAAAATTACATAAACATTACACACTGTTTCCCGCATAATAGAGTAGTTAGAGAGAATTCAGTGTTAAAACTCCGTTCTCCACTTTCCGCCGGATATCGAGATATTGCAACCACATTTTGTATTACCAGAGCGGAAAAATCAAAATAATTTAAATATAATAATGTCCACGAGTAGAGATCGAACCCACAACCAAAAGCGTTTATAGTCAGAGGCTGTCCCACTGTGGCACGATGGGTTCTTGAAAAAAGTTCTTCCATACGTACGTTTGTATCTGTATTTATATATAAAATTATTTTATTAATATTTTGTGTATAGAGTTAGAAAGTATTGCTTATCAATATTACGACTCGGCTATAAACATAAATAGAGTATTCATTTTTTCGTTCGTTTTGTACTTTAAATATGAATAAAAAAAATACTAAAAAATAAAGAGATAACCTAGTATCAAGACACGCTGGTCTGCACGTTCCTCTAGCTGGAGCCTCACTCTGGTAAATTATCTTTAGAAAACGTATAAAAATTTGATAACCACAAAAATAAATTGTAATAAGCGTATAAGAATTTCGACGCCGCTGGCCGGAGAACGCATGGCTTAGCAGTCTGAGCGCTTGGACGGTTGCCACGGTTGGGCACGAATCCCGCTGCGTTCTAATTTTTATACGTTTTTTAATTTTCTACGTTTTTTAATTAACATTATTAAATCATTTTTCTTTTCCTACTGTGGTGAGACGTGCGCGCAGCAGCGCGGCGTTCGGTTCCGCGTAAATGTTCCGCGGAAAAAAGCGTAAAACTGAACACATATAATAGAAGAAAATTTCACTCACATAGTTTTGTCTCGCTCCTTCGTTTGACGCGAAGCTTTATTACACACGAAGATATGCACTGCAACAAAAAATATAATTATTAATACTTAATTAAATTTGAATTAATACATAATATACATACATTCCATTCCATTCCATCGATGGTTTAAAAAGAACTGGTGAGCGGCCACCACCAGTTAATAAAATTCCGCTAATAAGATAGTCAGAGAGTGACCTGTCTAGACACTTAGTTCTCCGGAGTGCCGGAACTCAACCCCGCGCTTAGTCTCAACAGAAATAATCATTCCTTTGATTGAAGATCACACTCAAAAAGAATCGCGTTTAAACCCAGACGCTGTCTGATATCTGTTCTCGAAGGGAGTCGAAACCCACGAATACCTTAGCAATGTCAATAAGAGCCACCAACCAGGACTTATTAAGACCACGTGCAAAAGCCCAATCATAATGATAAATTAAGCTTCATTAATAAATTGAACCTAAATAACTAATACAAAATGAGTTAATTATACTCGTAACATAGAAAATTGAAAATTGATAAAACAATTAAATCATGATTATATAATAGATGATTAATTAATAATTTATTTTTCATATAAATATATCTACCTATATAATATAATCAATCGTTATATATATTTTTATTAATTGAATCGAACCTACAATCTTTAACTCAAAATGAAAGCCACAGTGACAAGCCTAGAGTAGTCAAACTTACATAAAAATCGAGATTATAAATGAAACTACGTTTTTTTAACATTTTTTTAAAGTGTTATTCGCACACTTAGGAAATTGAAAACTACGTTTGTCATCATTATATTAGTACGCGAAAAAATTGAATCCCTCTTCATGAAAGTTATGGGGATAGAGAAATAATGAAGTTTGACATACTTAAAGTTTGTATGGAGAAATGTAAAAATAAAATAATATTAAATTATTATTAATATTAACCCATGGTAACGGTTACCATGGTTACCATATATATATATATATATATATATATATATATATATATATATATATATATATTTGTTATAAGTTGCTAAGACGCGTTTCAACTCTATTAGTTAAATTGACATTAGAGAAGCTGTATCACGAACCTACAACCTTATATATAGCTAATATTCATCCAGGTTATATGGGAGGCCATGGTGACGCAGTGGCACTACTACTATAAGCGCAATTGGTTGTGAATTCACTACCCACTCAGGGAAATGATTATCATTAATTATTTCTCCGCCCTGGGAAGACAAAAAAATGCGTTGAGTTCCGCCACTCGAAAGTCTCTAATTCGGATGGAAAGTGTTGAACGGAGTGTCTGGACACTAGGCTGGACACTGCTATACAGAAAAATAATTTTATTTAGATGTAATATAATAATAATAATAGAAATTTACCTACACAGTGGAATCATCATGATAGATCGTTATATAATTGATGATATCATTAATATTAATTATTTATTACCTACATATTATAATGACGTGGCTTAGGCACTTAGGTTGTTCTGATATCGTGTTATAGAAATGACGTAGAATATTTGTTTTTGTCACACACTTTACATGGGAAATAAAGAGAGCCTAGTCACTGTCTCTATTTTTTTACTGTGAAAGGTAACGTGTTTTATTCCATATATAAACACAGCGTGGAGCTGGGTTCTGAAGGGGGCTCTTTCTAGGGGCTATTATATTGTAAAACTCTTGGTTTCATTTTATTAAATAAATACCTTAAACTTAGCGTTTTAGTACTAATATGAAAAAAGACCACGTTGAGAAACCGTTTATATTATAATATAATATATGTTTAAATTAAAAAAACGCGGTGGTATCACCCTCAAAACTATGTAGATTTAGTCTTTATTGGGACAATGACTTTATTAAAACTGTATATATATCAATAGATTTACGTAGCATGTATAGATATCGACAACAACAGTAGTTACATACAGACACTGCCTGAGTTGTTAAACTTGGCTACCACCCAAGCAGATGTCTCGTGACTCTACAAGTCTTTACCGTCAAGAATAACTAGCGATATAAATGTTACATGAGCGGGAACCGAACACACAATCAACGCGATAGCCATAGTCAAGCTATGCTACAATATTAGCTTATTTTTTAACATTTTTTAAAGTGTTAATCGCACACTTAGGAAATTGTAAAATACCCTACCTGTTTTCAAGAGGCACGGGCTTAAATCCCGCTGCGTTCAAATTTTTATACGTTTTCTAAATATGTCTTTTTCAATATCTATATTACAAAATGTATGCTAAACATAACAATATAGTAAATATTTTTTATTTATATTAAATATAAAAAAATAGTTACTTAAAAAAAACGTGTTATTTGAGTTAAATACATAAATATTTTTATTGTATTAAATGAATTAAATTGCCATTTTAGATTTTTTGAATTTTACTACAAAAAAGAATGGAATAGTAGTTGAATAAAAATGCGTAATCAACATAACAAAAACCCTTATATAATGACCAACCTACTCCCCTCCCCCCCCCCATTAGATTTTAAGGTTTGTTATTTTTTATATGCAATAAAAACCGTCACTTATGCATAGAATTGCGAAAACTCGCCATGTCACCTTTATCAATTTAATATCAAAAGTCAATCTATGTACCGCCAATGATTTAGTAAGCTCTATTTATGTAGAGATCTCAACAATGAACAATGATTCAACCAGTAGTTAGATACAGGCACTGCGCGAGTTATACCACTTGGCCACGATCCAAGCAGATGCCTCGTGACTCTACAAGTTTACTGGTTTATTAGATTAACTTATATCACAAGTCAATGGTAGGTGCAACTTATGAGGATAGTTTGTAAAAATTACTAAATGAAATGTTCAATATTAAAATTACTTAGCGCAATTGTTTGTGGGTTCGATCTCCAATTGGGGGGAATGACACTCCGTTCTCCACTTTCCGCCCGAATCAAGACATTGTGGATTGAGTGACGCCGCGCTTTATCTTATATATTTTTTATTGCACTTGAAAAAGAAAACTAGAAAAGAAAGTTAACAGAAGGTGGACTAAGCTCCATAAGAGAGCCAGAGAAGACAATACTCTGCAAAAAAAAGAACAATACAGTAAGAAATTACAAAGATATATTTAGAAATATATAATTACACTTAAATCTTATTCACCAGAGAAGATTTTATTACTTTCATTTCTCCACCCTGGTGAACAAGGCAAAGCGGACTCTCTAATTACTCCCGTCTTATAAGATAAAGCGCGGTGTTGATAATGCCAATAACTCTACAATTTATATGCACAAATTTACAAAAATACTGTTTTAACACTAGGTTCTAGAAAAACCCGGGAGATGCCTAAAGCTTAAAAGAACTTACCTCGTGTATATGACTAAGGACTTCAGTACGTGTCATATCTTCCAGCTTGGTCTCGTTTACGTCCATTATTTCGTCGGCTAGTTCGAGGTTCTCCCAGTTGCCGGCGGAAGGAGAACCTGTAAAAAGGCTTTGTTAATAAATAAGTAATAGAATTAAACTTAACACTTTAAAAAATGTTTAAAATAACATTTTTAAAAGTGTTATTTACACAGTTAGGAAATTGAAAGTCATATATTTAAAAAATGTATAAAAGTTCTGAACACAGCGGGATTTGAACCCCGCTTCTTGAAAACCGTTCAAACGCTCTGACTGCCAAGCCATACGTTCTATATCAACTGTTTATTACAACTAAATATATGTTTTAAAAAATTAAATTATTGACATGAGACTCCACAATATTGAAACTCTACTATATTCTGTTCATTTAGACATTACAATCTAGGAACTTAACGTCGCATTTTATACGTAGTGATACAACATGTATGGTATATGAAAATTATTTGGATAAAGGTTACATGTCACAAAATTCGAATTCAATAAAATTGTTTAAAGCTTATCGTAAATATTTTAAAAGATACATTAAACTAAATGAAATTACTCTACATGAGATATTTAACTACGTACATTTAGTACGTTTCCCAGGAAATTTAAAATAAACTATTATTATTGAAAATATTTTAAATTCTTAATTTGTGCATAGATCTACAGTAATCCCCTCTTTGACCCAGCTGTCCCGATACAATCTATCCCGATTGTAAAAAAACATATAGAAATCTATAATTTTCCCTAGCGAGGTCAGAGAGACCTAAGCGCAAACCGCTACGGTCCCTGCATACAGAAATATGATTCGCCTCGTCCCCTGTCATCAACCTCTTCATGCCCTCATGCTTTTACCAGGAGGTCCTCATACTTTCTACGTGACCTTCTCTTAGTATCAGTTTCTGACCCTTCTACTCACTATTGCATTATATAATTATTTAATATTTTCTTATTATAGTATTGTTATTGCAAAACGTATAATATCTTTTAATTTTTTGAAAACGTATAATAATTTTAACGCAGTGAGAATAGAAACCCACGCCTCTTGAGAACCATCCAAGCGCTCTGACCGCTAAGCCATGTTTTTCATAAAAAAATAAATGTGATAATGTTAAAATAATTGTATTGTAGTCTCATTTTTTATAATATCGATTTGGTAATATTATCTATATGATATATAAGACGCTCCCGTTTGTCACAGACTGAATGACAGGCAGTGCACAACCAAGGCTATTGGGTGTGGAAAGAACTTTTGCGAATAGATTCCACACTCCGCGATGAGTAGGTAAGATACGATTTCCCAAAATATAGACTGTTTAAAAAATGGGTTAATCTTCCTACAGAGTTGCTAATAACAATCGTTGTAAGCCACTTCTAGAAATTTCGTCGTAAGATGGATAGATGTGAACATATAGCCTTATTGGCTAGAACACTTGGACCGCATCCAAGTGGAGCAGGTTCAAATTTTGACTCGTTCAAATTTCTATATGAACGAGGCAAAATTTATAAGACAAAATTTTCAATAGACAATAAAATATATTGTACATGTATGGGTAATAATAATTTTACTTATTCATGATATTTTAAGTCGTATGTAAGAACGTACAGGTTAGGTACATATAATATTGTATTGGGTTCACAGAAGATTGAAGAGTTCCCGTGGCCCCGGTGATGACAGTCGTGGTGGAACACCATGAGGCTTTAATGGGTATACCGACGGCCTACGTCTGCCAGTGCGGAGTCCCACAAAACCGATGTAAGTCCCCAATATCCTCACGTTAAAAAAATGGATCACGTGATATTGAAAGCCGTAAATGACGATAATAACCTTCCACGTGTATTTTGTTTATTTTAATATGTTAACGGAGAAATCACACAGACCTTACTACCTAGTTATGGCTTCAACTTGATACTTGTGAAATGATATAGACGGTCATAGCTTAATAACTGAGCTGACCTGACTATAAAAGGGTTTGTTGAGGGTTCGATCGTCAGTCAGGAAAATCATATTAAAATACTTCAATTGCGTGGAATAAAAATCTAATTTATTTCCGTTCAAGAAGGAATTTAAAAGAAAACCTCTCTTAGTGCGTCACGTTTCCCAATAAAGTTGCATGCCAAATTTCATCTTTCTACGTCCACTAGTTTCATCTGTGCGCTGACCCTCAGTCACTCAGTAACGGAAAAGTCACATATAGATTATTTCCATCTCTGGTAAAACAAAACGCGGCGTTAAGTTCGGCGTAAGGTTCGTTTTGACTAATAAAAACAGGATTATGAAGCCTATTGACGCATGGTCTTGGTCAATGTTCTATTTGCCATTTACTTATCGCATATCTGTCACCAAATTATCTCTACTAAATGTGGCTTTAAGGATCACCCCAATGTAATATTACTGAGTATTTTAATTTAATTATCATTAAAATTTACTTAATATCAATGACATTAACAAAATAAATACAAAATTTGCGGAAAATTAATTTATGAGTAATATTGAATATTATTGACAAATTGCGAGAAAATAATTAAAACAATTTATGGCTACTTCTGATGATCATGTTGGAATATAATATTCGTGTACTACAGATGCTGCAGAAAAAATGTACAAATGACACTTTTATCCTTATTTACTTATTATTACAGTACATAAATTCTGCTTAAATTAATTCTTAACTATTAAGAGCTAAGACCAAGTTACGCGTTAGGATAAAATATATTAGTTATTACATTTTTTTACTTTATTTTGTTTTAACGTCTACTATATACTTACATTAGATTTTTTTTTTTGCATTTTTAACGTTTTTTATTTATTATTCTATATATTATTATTGTAACAAGCTTTTATATTCGTTTGATATATATATATAACATGACGGATAACTTTCGCCCTAGGTTGTCTGGCAGAGATGGCCACTTAGCCACAAGACTGCTTTTTGGCTATTTGCTTTATTTATTAATGTGTTATGTCATAATATTTTTGTTCGATGCGGTATTCCAATAAATTTATAATAATAATAATAGAAATAATATAGATTTTAATAATACTTCAAATACTTACCGTATAATTTAATTTTATCATCCTTCGTCTGCACTACTATTATAACGTACCCCTCTAAATCAACAGATTTACACTTAACAGTGGTCATTTTGTCAATAGCGTTAATTTGTGTCGTCGGCGCGTTTAAAGAATTCATTTTGATAATTATTATTTAAATAAAAACACACATAAACAAGGCTCGTTGGCTGCCTACTTCATATCATACCAGCGTTTACGCCAACACCACTTCAGCCAATATCTTTTGAAAATTAAATAATTCACAAACATGTTGCAAATTAAAAACATAATCTAAATATCAACCCGGCGATAATAGATCGGCCATACTCAACTATAACACAAATCTATTTGATCAAACACTACATATATATTTTGTAATAAACATTAGTATTATAAACGTAATATTTATATCACAGGTATCTCTCATATATTCTCGATTTTCTTTAAGTCTCCGCGTGCTACGATTTCCATAGGTTTTCCACTATGTCATGTCACGTTTAAAGTTTTTAAGATTGTTTATCACTGTTTTTTGTTGTAATAGAGGGTTTTGTAGCTTATATTGTCCGCGGAACTGTATACGAGTGTGTTTAATTGATATTTTGGTTTATTAAAGTGATATTTTAAGGCGTTTAGGTGTGATTTGAGGTTGAAAATGGTTCCCACGTCCCGCGGGCTGGGTGGTCGCCGCGAATACAGCCATCCCATTTTCGCGCGATCAATAATGCTCCCTTCCAGCATCCGTACAGACTCCCACAACACTTTGTTTGCGTTGCGTGTGATTAAGTATTTGGTTTATTTTATAAAACTAAAAAAATATGTGTTACATATATAAAGGAACAAAAATAAAAAATATATATAATCAAAATAAAAAAACTAGGTCCCACCGAGATTTGAACTCGGATCGCTGGATTCAAAGTCCAGAGTGCTAACCATTACACCATGGGACCTGTCAGAGACACTTGTGAAATTACAAATAAAGTTTTTCTTTATTTTTATGAACTAAATAAGTATATTTAATATAATTTTTAATTTATGTGTTTAATATTATTAATTAAAAAATATATTTATGCTAACTACAAAAATTGTATGCAAAGTTTTAGTCTTCTATCTTTGGTAACGAAAAATCGGTTTCAGAATTTATTTAAAAGTCAACTAGATGGCTCTGTAGTATTTTTTATGAATATGACAAACATATTTAGTCCTGCCATCTATGAAATTAATCTGGAACTTCATTCTTGACACGACATTTTTATTATTTGTAGCTATTATTTTAATTGATTTTTATAATAGATTACTAAAGGCAAGAGAAAATATGTATATTTATTTAATTATATATATTTAAATATTTTGAAAATTATTTGATTGAACGATTATGCCGTCATATGTAACAAAATTTGTTATGGTAACATCATATGACAGTTTGTCACTGACTTCGCTGTGGTATGGTTGTCATTTCGTCCGTCTATCGAAAAGCGTGATAGATGAATGGAGAATAATTAACAGTATCACAGCAGGTCTCACGCTTGTGTTATATCCTGAAAACGATCTTTGTGAGGTCGCTAACGAACGAGTGATTTCAGTTTACGTTCCAACACACCGCCATGATCGATGAGAGAAACAAAGATGGCGGAATAATACGGTGATCGTAACCAAACGTGAGCTGCGGTAGTTATGTGCTGCGGTGGGCGGAGGTCGCAGCGGTGTCGCGGCGCCTGAGCGAGCGCCATGGCGCGGCCGGGGTGATGCCGCCGCGGCCAGCGGCCGGCCGCGCGGCTATGGCGGCTGAGGATGATCGTCCGCCGCTCGCTCTGTTTACCGCCGTCTACGACTACACGGCACAGGGAGAGGACGAGCTCTCGCTGCTTCGTGGCGAGATCGTTGAGGTCCTTTCCAAGGATGCCAACATCTCCGGCGACGAGGGCTGGTGGACGGGGAAGATCGGCGACCGCGTCGGCATCTTCCCTGCAGTGTACGTCACCGAGGACGACCCGCTGGCCGTCACGTCGGTGATCGGCGACGTGGACCCACCGCGAGTGTCCTTCTCCGAGCTCAAACTAGAGGAGGTGATCGGCGTGGGCGGCTTCGGCAAGGTATACCGCGGGTATTGGAACGACGAAGTGGTGGCGGTGAAGGCGGCGCGTCAGGACGCTAACGAGGATATCGAAGTGATTAAAGAAAGTGTACTGCAGGAAGCGAAACTCTTCTGGATGTTGCAGCATGATAATATAGTGTCGTTGAAGGGTGTGTGTTTAGAGGAGCCCAATTTGTGTTTGGTGATGGAGTACGCGCGTGGAGGGCCTCTTAATAGAGTACTTTCTGGACGAAAAATACGGCCAGGGATCCTGGTCGACTGGGCGATACAAGTGGCGCGCGGCATGGCGTACCTACATGTCGATGCGCCCATTTCACTCATCCATAGAGACTTGAAGAGTTCTAATGGTATGTACTTTATTATTTTAAATCAATATTATAGTAGTAGAAGTAGAACTTTAAGGGCATTACTGAAAGCTATTGCATCATCTAGTATTCCATATTTTAGATAATGATTATCAAGATATGTTTATTAAAATAATATGATTATCTAAGTTGCTTCAGCGATTTTGATGTTATTGACCTATAAACATTTGAGCTAGTCCTTGAGAAACAATCATTAAAGGTCAGATATTATCACACAGGAAGTGCATTCCTCTGATAAGCACTGATAAGCTTACTGTCAATATCTCTTATTGTTTACTCAAGCCTGTTTACTTTCCACTTGAATTAATATAACATTAATTCAGTTATATATTCAGGGAATATACCTTAATAATTTTTTTATTATATTTATTGCTATATATTTTTTTATTTTGTTTTGTACATATAAACTTTAATGTATATTTTTGCCACTAATTTACTGACAAATTATGAAGTTGTAAATATTCTCTATCATATTCAACTATAGTAAAAAGAAATTAAATCTATTTAAACAAGAACTAACTACTGATTCCTAAGCATGCAAGCAAGCGAGCATGGCTTTATATGCTGTGTTTAATTTCAGGGTTTGTATGCTATGTATTTTTCTATGGGTAATGCAAGTTAGCTATGCATTATTCAAAATCCACATTAAAATATGTTAAAACTTACACCTACTGACAAACAATATATAAAATGAATATGAGATACTAACATAAATACCAAACTTAAGTCCTAAATTTTATAAAATATTTTTTTTTGTTTACAATATAGCAAATGTGATGCATGATTTTTTATGTATAAAGCATTTTTGTCAAACTAAATGCAATGTTAGAGATTAAATCTATGCTACTTGACATTAGTGAAGTGATAATTGCTCAACTTGCACTTTAGAAGGACCATAATTAAAGAACTGAACTGAGAATAAATCCCATCTTGAAAACATTTCTATATTTCATGGGTTTATTTCTAATGTATACATCTCATTTTGCCATTCTAGTAGTAGTTTTGACAAATCCTCTCATAGGCTTCCCATTGAAATATTTAATTCATTTTTTTTCTCAACAGCATTTGTTTACTAAGTTTCCAAATTATACAGGAGGTCCCATTTAAATATCATTAAATTTTGTATAAACTAGTATGTCTATTTAGATGCATAAACAAAAAAAAATGCTATTGTAAATTTCATATTGTCGCTGAAAATTACCAACTTCTCAGGAGAGCAAAAAACTGTCTCATTTTGTTATTATTAATTCAACAGCTATTTCAAAAATATACTATATGTAAAATATTCATATATTTATATTAGAATCATATTTTTTATGAAAATGTTACTTGTTCCTATTTTTTTTTGAGATACACATTGTTGCCATGATTTCAATCAATTTGCAATAAAATTGTAGGTACTTACATGGAGAAATAAAAGTATATAAATTAATTGAAATGTTTATTTTATGGACATAATGTCTTCACAGTTTAACATTGACATTAAGTGAACTAAACTTAAATCAAAGTAACATTGGTCTGGTTCTAAGTTTAAATGTCTCCCAGCATATTATCTGGTATAAAATCATCAGTCATTATCAAGGAACATTAATTAGACATAGTATCAAATCTTTATCTTACTTTATAAATATTTCAAATTGTCTTATAAAATTATCTATATAACTTTCATTTTATAAAAATAATCTGTCATTAACATTATAATGATGTCTACAAAACTTAAATGTATGTTGGTAATATCAGAGGTACTTAAGTGAGTTTATGTGCTTAATTAGACAATTCACAGTTATCATTTTGATTAATTATAATAGCTAGTATCGAATTCTTTAGCTTAGCTTATTTTATAAAAATTTCAAAACTTAATAATACGCAGAAGCTATGACAAACCAAAGGTAAGACTCTTTAGTTCTTGAAGGTGTTTCCATTTTAATTCATTTATTTTTAAATGCGAATTGTACAACTTTGGCTTTGAGCTTGTCTTCTTTGACTCATTTTACAAATTATTAACGATGAAGGGTTGTTTTGGACAAGCTTTCTTGGATATTAAAGCATACTGCGAGCGTAAGTAAATATCCTTATTCTTGAGCTTGCACTCGATAGCACTATGACTTGCGTCACACTCTATTTGAGTATGACCCTTTTATTTTTTGTGTGATTACAATTTTGTATTACATCACCAGTCCCAACAGCACTTTGCCAAAATGGCATCTCGATGTTGTGCAGTGCATCCATCAGAAAACAATACTATAGGCTTAAATTTTTCAAAAATGTTTTGGTATCAGAACATGCCTTAGATCGTCTTTTTCGGCCAGCAGTAATATCACCATGTTCATCAGGACTAGGTTACAAGGGCATCAAAATTGGCGATCGTGCTACCAACATCGGAGTTGCACACTGTATCGGAGTTTCAACTGTAGGACCATTTGAAATTTCAGCCACTGTCAATGCGCTGATCACAGCTTCTTCCCTTAAAATTGGTCCTAACACTAACCTAACCTAACACCATAATCTACGTAAGGGAAAACGAAACTTCTATAGAAGATAAATCTTCGAGAATAGACGAAACTTTTGCGTTATTCATAGAGGACGTCAAAACTGGTGAAGAAACATTAGTTTCTATCTCCATTAAATTATACTGAGGAGTTTCAGAATGTTCGCTATCATTTTCATAATTTCCTCGTAGTATGGCAACAGACGTGTTATTTGTATCTATGTTCTCCAAGTTGTCAATAGTATTGAAATTTATTTTTTATTAGTATTAGACGGTATTTTTATGCCGAATTGTTTGCATATGTTATAAACATCTTCATCACCACTGCTTCCGTAGTCCATGGTGACTAATTACCCTGTTATAACAAAATGTACTGATATAAAATATGTGATAAAAACACCGCGTAAATTATAAAACTAATGCCCAGCTACCTCGCGAAGTCAAAAGACGATTTTAACCTCAATTATTTGTTAAAATATAAGTTGCTAAGACTAAACTATATTAAATTAATAAATTTTAAAGTATATCCTAATAAATAAAAGTATAATATTTAATAACAAGAACCGCACTTACTTTAATATAGGATGTTATTTGCCGGAGCACTGCTCGTCACCTCTTTGAGTATGAAATAATACTGACTTACGCGTAATTTTCACCGCGTATTTGTCTGGGCCAATAAATGCTGTTTTCTTTTTTCTCGAATAACCCGCTGTGGTTGGTTCTAATTCTTAATTTTGATAGGTCAAACGATGCGTCATTTAGTTCCCCATCGATTAATATGCATAACTCAAAATGGCTATTTTTTGACTTACGCGGTGTTAGAACTTAACCGGCGATATATTAAGAAAGTGTATACTAACAAATCTTTGAAGGCAAGGCAAGCGTGTCCACATCTAGGCCCTTATGCAATGTGTCATATTGTTCAGCCCACACCATATAATGCTACTCCCACGCAGATATTAATCAAAATTAAAATGCAACAAATGTTTGGAATACATTCAAATTTGACCTATTGACTTGGTAAAAAACCAACGTAGTACGGATTACGGGTATATGTTTATTTAATTGCTGTTAATACTAAATATACACTCACAGATGTTATGGTAATTGGGATTAATTTGAAATATATATTAAGCTCATCTAAAGACAGACTTACATGTTAAATAATGTTTGTAAGTGTGGAAAGTACAAAAAGCAGTTATACAAAACAAAATTATTTAAAAGCCATCAAGGCGTAGTATGTAGTGGACAAGGCGTCTGACTGTATACGTGATGATAGTGGAAAACCATTGCGTATCGCTCACTTTGAACCAAAATTCCCACTCGGATGAATGATTGGATTTAAAATATTTTTATTTCTCCGCTCTGGTGACAATATAAAGAGCGGCGTTGCGTTCCGAGTGTCTCGGCTTCGGACCGTGAAGAACGGTAAGTCTTGATACAAGTTCTAGCTCTGCTATGCGGGTAAAAGCTATATACGATTAAAAAAAAATCTTGTTCAAATTTATTTTAGGTAGCATATTTCTATTCTAGCTTTGTTTATCTCACTTTATAATATGTTGTAACCGATTCTATCGGGAATTGCCTATATCATTTAAACCATATCTCACCCTATTTCGCAACAACCAGTATTCTTGTAGGTAACCCCCTACCATGCACACCTACCGCTGTGCTACAAATCAGACTGTTATCCACTTGGTCTTGAGCTATATAATATAAATATAGCTTTTATTTTTTTTATCTAAATTGTTTAATCTTTTAAAGATATTGATTTTTATTTTCTTCAATGAGAACTTTTTCTTAATACACTCTACACTTTTCGTCCAGTGTTCACAGACGTCAAATGGCGGAGCTTGACGCCGAGTTTGTCTTTCATATTAAGTGTGCGATAAAGCACTCTATCCGCAAGTGTATATAAATGTTAAACATTTCACTTTCAAATCGCAATTACTTCATATATATGTAGTTGTAAAATGTTTAAATTGGGTAATTACAGAAAATATAAAATTATTGTGAATATGTTTCGTCACTGTATAATAAGTTCCCCGAAGTTACTCGACAGATAACTGTGACGTCAAATCCTGACACTTTAATTTATTTTTATTGTAAAGGTTGTATTAAAAAAAATACTATATTTTTACTATAGTTGTATATAAAATACTATAGTTTTACTACATGTTTTAGTGAAACACCGTGTTATAATACTGTTTATTTAAATGACAGATACTTATTTCATAATTATATGATGAAATAAGTGTCTGTCTGATATGATATGATATAGGTAGGATCTGATATGATATAGGTGGCATATGTTTACAGCCATTCTTGATTAATATGGCTTAAAATCCTACTAAAAACAAATATATTCGTAATAATAAAAAATATATATACAAAAACTGGACATTCAATTAAATCACCTCATGCGAGGTTTCTAAACGCACAAAAAACTTGAAAATGCTGGAGTTATTGCATAAATATTTGTTTTTTTTTAACTTACAATGGCTAGATATTATCGTGCTATCCTATACTATAAAACAGCCATCAATGGTCTAACTGTCTCAAGTAGACGGAAATCGACACCCCGCAGTGATGCCTTCCCATGACACCTTTTCTGTTTCAATCAGCTGAAAGCTTCCTGTCATCTCGTAACCCCTGATGGGATATCGACGTGGTCTTACTTACGCTCCCGTTTTGTATAGTAGCATATTTTTGTCACAAAACTAGTAAATATTTTGAAATGAAGACATGCGATGGAATTTTACGAAAATAAATGAGTTTAAAGTTTACTTTTTTGTCAAAAACGAAATAGAGCTGTTAAACTACTTCAATTGGCAAATATAATTATACAAGATTAATTTAATTATTATAATGTAATTTATTAAAAAATCACAACTTCTTATCACAACACCTTCTTATTACGCAATGAAAATTGAAAGAAATTGAAGTAATTATATATTATTTAATTACATATTAACAATAATATGTTACTTGTATAATAGACTAATTTATATAAAATGTTGTTAGATCTAAGTTCTATACAAATATGTGAAAAAATTAAAGAATAACTGAGGACATGGTGGCGCAACGGGACAGTGTCCTACAACTGCGTCACCAGTATCAGACTGGTGACGCGAATGGTTGTAGGTTCGAACTCGACTAGAACAATTGGTTTAAATAATTTTAATTTCTCTGTTCTGGTAAATCATAACGTGGAGTTGAGTTCTACGACTTTACACGCAATGTCTGAATTTCGGGGATAGTGGAGTAGGAAGGGTCTTGTCTACTCGTTTTGTTCTCGCTGCGTAACATGATATGCGGGATAAAGTATGAAGCCGAAAAAAACTAGCAAAAAGAATGTAATAAGTACATTTTATATAATATTATTTAACAACAGCACACAATAATATGACAATGAGTTTATTATGCCGTAGTATTAATTTTCTCCTACACACAGCAACTCGTAAATAATGTGTATTATACACACATTATATACAACTTTTGCAGATTAAAACTCATATATTGTGGACATTCGTAACACAAGTGTGACGTAGATTGTTCTAGCTAGTTTCAGCTTTACAGTTATTCCCGCATAACAAGATAGTCGGTGAGAATATAGTGTGAAAACTATCTGTTCACCAAGTCAACACCGCACGTTTTCAGACGATAACTTTTATTTATAAAATCCCATTTATTTTGTTAGGCAAATACGCGATATTAGATTACATAACACTCTGCCTCTAAAATGGGTGTAATTTGCTAAACGGAGTGTTTGTCACTAGTTTTTCTTCAATTATATGATATGGCTGGTGATACGTAAAAATTTTGTAAAATAGTAAAAAGAACTATTCGGAAATTTGCTCCTTTTTCCATCATAATTTGGACACCATTTGCCCTTTTACGTTTTAAAGATCATATTTTATGAAGCATAACACTTTCTATTGTTCGGCCCGTATAAGGGATATTGCTATAAAAGTTTTATTGTTCATTATAATTTTTTAACGTACTAGGTACCTAGTACACACTACTACTACATGTATTATACAATAATAATAAAAAAATCTAATTAAGTGTCATTTTCAAAGTTATTACTCCGAAAAACCCCGCCTAAAATCATAGTCATATTTAAAAGTGCGAATAAAAAACTAAATGTATATAGACTCCACATAAATAAGGTCACGTGACTTATGGAAGATTCTATTTGATATCGTGGCTATTAATTAGAAAAGTCATGACGTCACTCAGTATTTTAATCATAGCGATATAGTGTCTTGCCATCTTTACTGTTTGCAAAACTTGTTTTTCGCCTGTTTAAAAGGTATTGAAATATGTAAAAATGTATGTATCCTTTCGTATAGTTAGTTATATTTAAGATACAAGGCAAAGCGAGGCGTTGTGTTTTGTCCTTTGTGTCCTTTACTATGCGGCAGAAAACGTGTAGCTGCTTTTTATCTTCCGTAACTGGGAGAAAAAAACTTGTTATCTATTATATCCTAAGACATTTACATGTATATTTATATTTCTACTACAAAGTAATTGTTAGCAGCTATTTTAATATTTAAAACAACTTACCGAATATATTAAGGACGATAGAAAAAATGAGTACTAAAAAACCGTCGACATTTTGCACATTTTGCCAAATATACTCGAATTTTCTTTACTAAAACATCGTCTTTTAGTTTTTTCCTTTAGACTATGCCAAATGTCAAATATAAGTGAATTCTTTTATTTTGTTCAATGCATTTACGACAACCAAACAACATTTAAACGCTAATTGACGTCTTTGTGTGTGACTGACAACAACTAATGCAATAATTTGTGTTGATTGTTTACACGAGTTCATATTTAAATATATATATATATATTACACAATCGCTATACATAGAAAAAAATATATACAAATTGCTGTATATAAAACTGTAATGATATATTTTTCCAATATATCATTATATATTATAATATCTATACTTATATTAAAATATCCGATATCTAAAACTTGAAAGAGCTAAATCCAATTGTTACAGTATAAAAATCGTGCTAATGCACGCTATGGTTTCAACAAGCGGGTGATAACCATTGCGTTGCATGGAAAGGAGTTCGGAGGAGTGCTTGGGAGTTTCAACCCCCGTTTACACTTGAGCACCCCTTCAAATTGCTTATTTACACTGGCCTTCACTGTCCAAACTATTCTCTTTTCCGAATCAAATTATATCCATTATTATAGATCCCACTGATGCCATCTTCAAGATAAGTGCCAGAAATTAACTGATGATAGTTCTAGACCGGCTCTAGTTCTTTTCTAGTCTTTTAGTGACTTTCAACAACTCTAAAACTTTTTCCAGACAGTTCATTGGTAAATTCGAAGTAACTGTTTCCTTAAGGAATAATTCTTTATACAAAGTCAAGATTCCATAAAACGAATTCCAATGGACGAAATATATGCAATTATTTGCCGAAATTCAATTGATCAGCATTCCCTATTAATACAACCAAATAAAAATGTCAAGAGCTGCATTTATTGTTAATTTATATATTTCGTGATACAATCTTATTTATTTGAGATTGACTTTAAAACTTATAATAATAATGAAGGTAATTAAAAATATTTATAATATTGTTTTGGATATATGAATATTAATTGATCATTGAGGCCATCGTGTCGTAATGGGACAACGTCTAACTGCAAACGTGATTTATTGTGGGAAGAATGATTATATTTAAATTAGTTCTTTTCTCCGCTCTGGTGCGCGGTATAGCGCGGCGTTGAGTTCCGCCTTATAACACGCATTGACTCGAATTCGTTCGAAAAGTGGAGAACAGAGTGTCTTGACAATAGGTTATCTCTCACTACCCTGCTATATGTACGATATGTGCGTGCGTGCACTCGTACATGTGTGCTGTTCCTTTAATTAAAATAAAATATTTTAAATTGATTTCTAAATGATATATTAAATCTTTACGTTGTATCATACTTATATTATGTTCTACACTAAACCGTTATAAAGCTGATTATTACTGTGCCGCGACTACTGCCAATTGATAAAATAAAAAATGCCAGTAAATAGTTTAAAGTGCCTTGTTATATTTGGTATTTATTCATTTAGATTATGAATATTAATACTAGTCGTTTCAAATTAATAATAGCTTCGAAGGAATCGCCTTTTAAGGCTAACGATAACAAAAAATAACGGCATTTGAAGCCATAGGAAATACTTAATATTATTATTTTATTAAATTAATTTTGCAAATAGTTGTTTTTTATTTATCATCATAGGTTTCCGCCATTGCCAGAAAGGTTAAACTCAATTCAACCAAGTTATAACACAATTCGTTCTCCGTTTTCCATAAATTTTTAGATATATTCTTTTTTGGTTAGAGGGACCTAACGCCGTATTGTCGCATGTAAAGTTCTATCTAATATTCAAAACCTTGTTTAACTACACGCATCTCCTGCTATTAATAGCTGGGTATTCAGAGAGATAAAGACATATTTAGAAAACATATAAAAATTTGAACGCAGCGGGATTTGAACCAGCTTCCTTGAAAACCTCCTCCTGAAAACTTGAACGGTTTTCAAGTGTGCGAATAAAATTTTATAAAAATTTTTTAAAATATTCAGAGAGATCCTAGTGTTAAGAGCATTCTATGCTCTACTTTTAAGTCACTTTCGAGATATTGTATATTGGCTTAAATTAACGCCGCATTTCAGCAAACTAGACCGAAGAATTGAACGTAAAAAAAACACATTTAGATAATGTAAATTTTAACGAGCGGGTCTTGGAAATTGTTTGCTACCCAAATATTATTTGGCAAGAGAATTTTAAGCTTTTTTAAGTATTATTTAACACTTACGATATGGAAAACATTTTTAGAAAACGTATAAAAAATTATAAAATATTGTAGCGGTACTCGAACCCGTGTAAATTGTCTAAACGTTCTGGCCATTAAGCCACACGTGCTATATCCATCTACGCCAAAATTCTTATACGCTTGTTACAACTCATTTTCGATGTTAGTAGGTACTCTAAGAACTTAATTTTAATATATATATATATATATATATATATATATATATATAATTTTCACATGTAATCTTATTGCGATCCTAACCTGGGAGTCCCTTAACCAAATCCGATAGATATCAATATATTTAATTTATTTTTATTTCCGTGCTTTAGTGAGACGAAGCGCGATATTGAGCACTAAACACGCAATGTCTCGAATTGCGTTAGAAAGCGGAGAACAGAGTGTATAACAATAAGTTATCTCTATCAGCTTATCTTCTATAAGCTATGCGGGATAAAGCGTAAATCTAAAAAATATTAACCTTTACTTTAAAAATATATATATATATATATATATATATGGGCATTAGGCGCACAATAATCGCGTGTAGATTGTACAAGCCCAAGTAGCTCTCAATCTTACATTCAAAAATTCCATATAATAATTAACTGTGGGTGTCGTGAGTTACGATCATCATTAAATTTTTCTTGCATTCCGACCGCTTTTTGGTATATTTGTAGGTCGCAGTTACGTGCTTTGAGCCACTTTACTGGTATTTTGCCGACTTTGAACGAAAATGTGTTATGTTTTTTTACTTTATTGATATTTTAAATGTAGAACAATTCTTGACATTTATATGTGTGTAGGTAGGTAGGTAGGTAGTATAGGTAGATAGGTAATGGTTTGAACCCCAGTTGTTGCCATGCCATCGAGGTATAGTGGGACAGGGTCTGATTGTAATGCAAATAATCGTTACTAAAAGAGTTATTCCTGAAAATCTTTTAGATTATTAATATTTTGATTATCTGGATATTGTTAAAATCACTCAGTAGATGTATAAGTAATTAAAAAAAACAACTACTATAATTAAATTACGGTATCAGTGACTTTGTTGATACATACACTATATGTTGATTAACATTTTTGCAAGAATTCTCATTTAAAAGGTGTATTGGTGCCGCCTTGTAGGTCGCGGTTACGTGCCAGTTGTCGCTCGGTAATATTCCTATGCAAGTGATCTTGATATCCTATTACATTATACACCTATACCATCAGTTGTTTGTTTGGTACTTATAAAATGATTTTGTTTAAATTTGCGCATATTGTTTATATTTGCGCATTGAATTTGCGCATAACAGAGTGTCTGGCCTACGCATCGTAGGCCAGACACTCTGTTCTCCACTTGTAGTTCAATTTCAAGACATTGCGTGTTGTGTGGTGGAACCGAACTTTGTTTTCTTTGAGCGTTGAAATGACAAATTTGATATTCTAATCATTCTATCATCGTCATACTATCATAGCATATGCATTAAGAGATTGCCAATTTTGACTTTTACTTATTTGTTTGTTTTCTAAATATTTCACTATATTTTTATAAGTGCATATTGCAGAATGCAGATATGCATTCTTCACAATAAAGAACATCTCAATTATCACCGCATTCATAGGCATGGCCCATTGTTTTAAATTTATGAGAGGCAAATTAATTTATTACTACTGACAACGTACTGAATTTATATTATTATCTATACACTTATTTTAACCACTTAGTCCCTTGAAATTGTGTAAAATGGCTCATTAAAATATCAGATTTTCTGTAAAATTTGATATTTAATCTACTTTCTCTGACAATTTTAGTATATTTTCTTATCATTGTTAATAGTCATATTGAACATATTTTTTTGATTTTAATGATAATCATTTTTGGTTTTATACAATAAGATGTTTCGATTTTTTAACTATAGGTACTATTAACTATCAAATAAAGATTTTTTATTTTTACATATGGTACTGAGTAAGGTATAATATAATAAGAACAAAATATTAAAATGCCGCAGTTTAGTTAATTTTTGATCAAACTGTCGTTTAATTATCTCTTAAACGAGTGACTCGTTGTATTTACCAACAGCAAAAAATTGGCTTCATATTTTATAATTATTCCAAGAATGTATTATATGTGGATATGATTGTGAAGTTCTAGATCTTTCAAGATAATTTTTAAAATCATCACACCCTTTATGACTTTATTAACCGTTTTGACCTTTTTATTATTGTTTGTGAGTGCAAAACTTTATTACGATCGGTCAGGCGTTGACGCGTGACAGCAACAAACAAACAACCCTATTTACACACTCTATAATATTATGATTAAATAGCTTTAGAGATTATTTGTATGCGGTAGAAGTAGGCGTAGTGCAATAGCGTAATGTCTCGACAGTAAGAGTATCAGTAAGAGCCTCAAGTAAGTAACAATCTAGGCCTGTCTAGAACCATATCACCAGTTCATTTTTAGCGGGTAATTCGAAAGCGACTTTTTACATTTGGTACGTTAAAGAGCTCGGAGAGTGAAGGTGTGAAGCGTTCACTCTTCCTATCTCCTCTCTGTCTGTAACGCAATAGGTTCGAAACCCGCATGGTTAGTCCTAAAGAGATTATTCTTAGACGACTACTGACCATACTAATTAATGAACATGATCAAATGAACACGTGCTGTTATCACCACCAGGCGTCCATGTAATCATTCTTATTTATGTCCACAAGGGTTGCGGGTTCAGCCCCCCTTTGATGGCAAATCAAGATAAGGGCACAGCAATTTTGCAAGAATAAGTCGTAACGATCCGCAATAAATACGAATATTCGGTGTATCATTTCATATTTTATTGGTTCAGTCCTTTTTGGCCAGCTGTTGCGATTATTATTGCATTTTTCATTTCATATTTTATATAGCATACTGATAAATTTGCTGATATTATAAAATTCGTAAAGAATTTGGAGACTATAATAGAGCAATAATAGTTGTAGTAGCAAGTATAACTTATAAGTTATCGCAATGATTCAAATTATGCTGTTGTAATTTTGGTATATAGATAAATACCACTTTAAAATAAATAAGTAAAAGTCAATCAAACGCAATATCGGACGGAGACTGGAGAACGGAGTGTCTTATTAATTGGAGATTCTCTGCCTCTCCTGTGCGGGCGAGGATAAAGTTGAAAGAGTGAAATTGCACTTTTAATTTATAAATTCCCGTATAATATTTTTAAAAATTAAAAAGAATAGAGTAATAAAAAAATACTAAATATAAAGCTCCTTTTTATATTGGTCGATTATTCTATATGTCTAAAACATATATATATATATATCTACTGTAATGTATGCACAAAATCTGTAGTTTTATCTAAAGAAACACACTTGCATTCAAATAAAATAATAAATAATTTACTAATATAATTTCATATTAATTAACCTTGATATATATGCACAATATTCAATTGCGGGCAATTAATCACAGAGTGCCGATAGCGTATCTTACAACAGGTTATTTAAATGTGTAATGAATTTAGCTGGTTACTAGGTTAGTATCTGCAAGCCGCTGTGTAGTGGAAAATTTGTCAAGATTACCCATAATATATATACATATGTTCTATATTTTTTTAAGTTTCAATATCATTTAGTTCGTTTGCTTGGTTTTTAGTGATATTGCTATGCCTATCTATACATATAATAAAAATGTAACTGATCGCTGTATGTACATCAAAGATAATATGAAAACAAGTATTATTGGGGGCATTAATAATATAATAGAACCCAAAACAATAACTTTTAAATTTTCTTTCCTGTTTATCTGTTAATTTGTGCACGCTAATCTCAGAAACGACTTAACCGATTAAAATGCAGTTTTTAATATTGTATTGTGGTAATTTCCACGAACATTTAGTGTTTTTTTCTTTACAATCAGTTCATAAATTAAAAAGTCACAACCAATTATATTATAAATTTCAGCATAGTTTGTGATTTAAGTGAGAACGCGGGCGAAAGAAAAGAAATAGTTTAGACATGTAGTTTACGCAGGCGAAGCCGCCAGCTGGTCGCTAGTAGTATGTATGTTCTTTTAGACTATTTACAACCATTAGATGTTGCTTGCTTTCCTATATGTACCTTTTTTACCAGACCAGTGAAGCGCCAAGTATATTTTTCACAGCTATACGCTTTTTTAGGCAGGCAGTCATACAGGGTCATTATAACTATTAAATTTAACAGTGGAAACCATTATCGTTCAATGTTCACTCGAGAAAATAAAAAAATATTATATATTATTTTGAAATATTAAACCTAATGTATTAACAGTAAAACCAGGATTGCGATTAAATGTTGTTAAAGGTGCTCTTTGTAGTTTCTAAACCAATATTATTTTTATACTCTATACAGACGTGTTTGCAATTTTCAGGTAACTGAAATGAAGTTCCACTCTTTGTATCAAACAATGATATTCGTTATAGATATCGAGTATCGGTTGTGTCGTATCGAGTATTTTTACTCAGATCTTATTTATATAACACCCTATATTTGGCTAAGTGAATTATCAAACTGTGCCCGCAACTTCGTCCGCATAGAATTCCAAATAGAAGTAGCTAAGTTACCATATGACACCGGCTATCTGTCAATTAAAGTTTTGTCAAAAGCCGCCAAACTGTATTATTTCTATAGATTTTTAAAAAAACATATACGTGAAGTTATATTTAAGTTTACAAAACGAACTTTCAATTCAAATACGAGACTATTGTAGCACTTTTGAAAAATGCTTAATTGAACACAATGGTTGTCAATTTGAATGCCAATTATTGTTTGTATTTATAATAAAAGATGGAAGATTTTCCACAATTGATAATTGTTGACAATTTTTCTCCTTTAATACAAAAAAATACACGTATTAGCAATTTGTAAAATCTTATGTAATTTATTAATTATGGATCTATTATTTTAAATGCAAACCGCTTGTTGCATTCAAGGAAAATAAATTCACAATAATTAAGTTATCTACATACAGACAGACAGTAAACACGTTTAGGGCCGTGGGAATATCGATATTTTCTCAGTAACAACTCGTTTTTTCCTAGAATATCCGTCACAGTGTTAATTATATTGCAATAGGTACGCTTAATGGTCGATGAATAGATTTATCTAAGCGGGTAATAAACACGAATGTTGTATGTTCGTCTGTGCTAGATAAATTGCTTTTTTATTTTATATCATAGTTTTTGTGTAAAATATATTAAAAATATTACCTTCGTATTGCATTGCTTCCGCATTGCAGGATAATGTAAAGACAGTCCGTTGATCCTTCATCAATTTCCGCTCATATTCGGGATGTGTTGTGTGGCGGGACTTAATGCTGTCCTTTGTTATAACAGAGTATGGACATGAAAATAATTTAAATATAGGCCGGCAATATCAATGTAGCTCTTCTGGTGTTACACAGGGTCGTGGGCGACGGTGATCACCATACCACCATACCATCTGTCCGAACGCTCGTTTGCTTTGTCTATAAAATAAAAAAAATATCACGTCTGTGTGGAATCGATCCCACAAACATCGCGTTTAAAGTTAGACACTGTCCCATTGCACCACTATGACCTCTTTGTATTTATGTACTTCGTGCAAAATATTGTTGTCCAATTTCCGCTTATACTGAAATATAGTGTATTGTTAGATCGTTATTTTACTTCTTTTGTATCTGAACCCACGATTACAGTTCTTTGGCCATTATCACTTACACTCAGCCAAACTACTAATATAAAACAGTTAAACTGAACAGGGGGTTAGAAAATACATGTCTCATACATACTTCCTATCCAGACTAGACTAAACTACTATCTACTATCTAGACTATAAACTAGATGCGAACGCTATATAATCGAATAACAGCGTAACGGTCGTCGATGGTAATGGCCTATTAAACGTCATTTGTATAATTTGACGTTATGCTACTAAATTGCGTAGGTGGTTAGTTAAATGGTTCGTACGTATGATAGGCATAATATTGTTTTGTTTAGCAAAGATTTATGTTCAATATGAAATATTATGAATACAATTTATCGATTTAAAATAACGATGTTTTTGTGCGATTCTCTTATTATATTAATATTCACATGATATCGATTTGAAATGGCGTTGATTTTCTTATTTCTTTATTATAATTTTTTTTTAATATTGGTAGCTACTTAAGAGTTACATTGAGCTTATTAGGTATATGAGATCTAAAATTGTATCGTAAAATCGAAATGAGTATAATTAGTATTGTTTCAGTAATTAACCATGATTAAGTTTTACTTTTAATATTTTACTTAATATTGTAATTTTCTAGCATTCTTGTTTATTATTGATTTATTGTTAGTTGTGACGTATCGAATTTAATCATAGCATTAAAGCAACTTCAAGTGTAAATTACCTAAAAATTTATAAATTACATTACAAAAAAAATAAGTATTTCAAAGAAATAAGCTACTATTTTTTGTAAATACTATAAAATTAAATAATTATTAATAATTTGGTGCAGGAGATGGAGCTAAGTTAGTAGTGAAGACGTCAAATGACAGAAGCGGACGCAGACATACCAGCGTCTAGCCTTCTCTTAGGCGTTATACACAATTGCTGAAAGACGTTTTTACCTTTTAACAATTATTTCTTTCATCTTTTCAATTGAGTAATATATTGTTATACATAGATAGAAATACCTAGCTACCTATTCTTAACTTTTTGACCGTTGTTACCGAATGTACCAATCTCTTTAACTAATCCGGTAAATACATACACATAAATATAATCTGTATTTAGGTACGATAGTGATTCAAACGCGTTACAGTCGCTTCAATTTGATGTACACCGACCATATCATAATGATAGTGTCAATTAGTGCTATATCTAAACTTTTTGTTTAGGTGTTTTAACTTAGTATTTTGTTTAGGAAAAACTAAATTTTAGTGAGCCCAGTAGCTCTCTAAAAGATTATCCTTTTTTCTACACTTTCACGCACAACCTAGTGTGAAAACACTCTGCTCCGTTTTCAGCTTAAATTAGAGACATTGCACACAATAAAATATTTTTTCCGAGTGGGAATCGAACCCACGACCAGTCGCGGTGAAGTATTGTCTATACTATAATAATTTATATATAAAACTAACTGTGCCGCCACTTTGTCTGCGTAGAGTTCTAAAATAAAAGTAAGTTACTTATTATATCAACTATCTGTCAGTGAAAGTTCCGTTAAATAAATAACTTTTTTGTATTGTATAATATTATATATTTTTTTCTAGTTTATTGTATTAATTTTGTTTTAGCTTAGATGTTCTGTACTATTTGATTGATAACATCACTAACCGACACACCAATTTTTATTTATTTATATATATATATAATGAAATTTTAAACGTGCCTTTATAAAGCTAACCTAATTCGACAACTGATTATTATGGGTAAAACCCGCTGTATCTCACATACGTCGCTGTAAATACGTCGTCGTGTGGCCGTAGCAATTGAAATGAGCAAATATACTCACAGCTCTACTTCCGAAATAACAAACCGATAGTGTGACGTATATGTATGTATGGGCTGACGTATTGATCTACTTTAATGTGCTAGAATATCTCTAATATATACTATATACTTAATATATTATAGTTAAATGGTGCTTTAAGTTGTAAAGACGACCTATTTTAGATGCGATCCCCACTCGGAGGATTATATACATTATTTTAATTTGTCTGGTCTAGTAAGACAAAAGCGTTACGATTATGGGTTCCGGTCTCGGTAAGTTGAGAACAGATTGTCTTGACTATAGATTATCTTTGCTTACCCTGCTATGTGATAAAAGTGTGAAGTTGATAAATTTTAAGATTTTAAAACAAGTTTAATAATATTGTAATTATTAGCGGTTTTATAGCTTTACTAGTTGTCAGAGAAACTCAATTGAAAACGCTTTATGCCTGGCGGAATAGTCAGAAAGAACGGAGCGCCAAACGCTACGGTCCCTGAATACTTCTTTCGTTGTCATAAAAACTTTATTCAAACAATGTCACTCACTATTCACGAGAGGATGCTAATTTTGTGGCGCATTTAATTTTATGATAGACTGAGCTTTGAGTGCAGTTTGAAAGTCCACGGGTGACAAACGAACCGGCAAAATATTATTGTTTAGTTACCATATTTAATATTTACAACATTATTAACACTATTCCCTTTCCCTAGTAAACTTCATACATTACAGTCCACATTATATTTAATGATAAGATTATTTAAGGCCATCGTGGCGCAGTGGAACAACGTTTATCTGCCAACGCGATTATTTGTAGGTTCGTCCCCACTAGGAGGAATGATTATTATATATATTAAATTATTTTCTCTTCGCTTCGCTCATTTCTAAGACAAAACGCGGCGTTGAGTTCCGCTGCTTCCAAAACGCATTCTCTCGAATCCTGGCGGAAAGTGGAGAACGGAGTGTCATGACACTAGGTTCGTTCTTACTACCCTGATATACGGGAAAAAGCGTGAAGCTGTAATAAATTTCAATTAATTTCACACAAAGTTAAATTGACTAATAAGATAATTTACATACTAAGAAGCTATTCTCAAAATCCATTATATTGACTTCACTTGATTCTCAAGTGTAGGAAATTAATCATTTGCACATGAGTCAGTATAGTTTGTGCTCTTGTGATTTAGTAGTCACTTTCTATTTCAATGCGTATTACCCGCTTACGTCAATGCGACACACGTCCTGTTAACCATAACACATCTAGGTTTGTATATTTTTACGAAAATTTTGCACATAGATTCTATATGAAATTTAAAGTTTTGTGTTAATGGCTTGAAATATGGCGATATTAGTTTAGTATGTCGGAAAAAACCAAGCCGACTATGTGCGTTCATCTAAAACGCTACTAAAAACTTTTGAGTTGTAACAAAACGATGTATGATGGGATTAATCTTTTTTTATAGTTCTATCAATAAAACAGAGATAGTATATGCATGTCTTGTAAAGATAGATTACTATATAGCTTTTATTACAAAAAAAAAAGGGCTACTTATAATGTGGTTTTTGTGAAGCTATTTAAATGGATCCCGTTTACTTATTGTTGGAATTGTTTAGATTCATGTATGTTCGAGACACCCCACTTTGCCCCCAAATTCGCCATATCGCATGTTGAAAAGCGGAACTCAACGCCGCGTTTTATTACTTAAGTGGGGAAATTTAATAATTTCTATTCTCCTCCCATATGGGGATCGAACTCACAATCATAGCGTATAAAGTAAGAAACGATCTCAATGCTAGTTGCTTGTTTTACATTAAGGTTATCAACACTTTGATCTACATACACAAGATACTAGAGCTGTTTCGTAACAACCGCAAAATGTGAAAACTCAATGTCATCATGACTTCTAGTTTCGCGACACCGTTTGTGGCCAATGACCCCCCTATCAACACACTGTGCATCTAAGATGGCAAATATTTACCTTACTTCAGATATGTACTGATAGAGACCGGGCCGTTTGAAATTGCCGTTTTTAATTAGCATTCCGACGTGTTTAGTGTAACTTTCTAACATTTCTGAGTGTGAAAAATTTTATATTTATTATTTTGTTAATTTTAATGTATAGAAGTAGCTTATAAAAATTTAATTTTATTCTACTTTCGTTGTACAGATTGATCGTGTTTAATATTTTTATATTTTATCCACTTCTTTGCCACTTCGACAAAAAGAGATGGAAAATTAGGGGATAATGTGAAATTAAATAGGTATTTATGTTTTTTTTTATTAATTTTGCATCTCGTGGAGACTCGGCTTGCATAAGAGTAAACGTTACTAATCGTATGGTATGAAATGTAGATTATATTTAATTTCTATTTCTAATAATACAAGAAATGAAGAAAGTTAAACACAATATGACTTCATGTTAATATTGTAATTATAATAAAACGCTAATCTTTACAAATGCGAAATTTAAAATTCACAGGTATACGTAACGTATTAGGTCAGTTATTGTTTTTCAATTTGACTTGTAATTTGAAATTACCAACAAAGATGATTATGATTATCAGTTTTATGGATCTGGATTGGAGGAAAGGCAAGGCGCAGCGATAAGTTCCGCTACTTAACTAGCAAAGTCTTGAATTTGGGTGGTAAACGAGGAAAGGAGTGTTTTGACACTAGATTCTAGAAGGATCTAGGTGGTTATATAAAGCAACCCGGCAACAGTAATTTTTTTCTTTATATATAATTCATAAGAACATCAATAATAGTGCCTTTTTCTATGTGGTGACATTGCCCGTCCGCGCCTAGTCCGGCATGGCGGGGTTTAAAATTTCATAAACGTACCACCGTCTACGAGACACGACTCGAAAGCTTTTATTTTTCTTACATCCTTTTCATTAATTCTAAATTCACTTATCACAATATTCATTTCAAATTTGACACCGTTGTGGCTTTAGATTCAATTCTCGAAACATAATTATTTTTTTTTATGTATAATTTATATGTATAATATGTACTAAGAATAATAATGATTTACTTTATTTGAGTATGCGAGTGATCATGGTTTCTTCCATATTTTTTGTTGTATTTGTCGTTTTTGTCAATGAAAACGTTTCGATGTATTTTTTATAAAATGTTTCATTACTTTTTTTTTTTCGTAAACCTTTTTTTTGTATGTACGTTTAATTATAATGTAAGATAAGATAGATAATACTGAATTATTGAGTTAGTTTGTATGAATTTAACTTACAGTGTGTATAGGCTTTAACATTGTGTATGTACACAATATGTATTGCCTTATACTCGCGATTTTTTGGCTTAGATACTGATGACTATTTTATGGTGCAATTCAAAAGCTTAGTAAAACCATGACTTCATTTACTAACTACATTACTAAATTAAAGTAAAACTTTCTCTCTTGTGACTTAATGCTTTTCCCCTCATAGCAGACTAGGCAGAGAGAACCTATTGTCGAGACACTCCGTTGTCGCTTTGTATTACCAATGCAGGGATATGAAATATATATTAAATATATTTATTCCTTAGCTTAGGGATCGAACCCACATCCATTGCGTTTACAGTCAGGCGCAGTCCCAATGCGCTATACGTAAAATTATTAATATGATTAATATATCATACAGTCATATATATATATATATATATATATATTGCTTAAAACAACTTTGTTTTAATAATATAACCCTATTGCAAATAATTTTGTATACTAGTACGTTGATGTGACTTGGCAGACCTTGACAATCGGTGCCTGGCTTAGACAGGCACAACCTCGCGCGTCGTTGTGTAATATGTATGTAATTGATTACATGTCGGGTATTGCCGATGCGGATTTTGAAAAACTTGGGCCTCACGAAATGAGAATATAGCTTGTGTATTAAAGGTGATATGGAATGATAATAAGACAATATTTGTTGTTTTATTTTTTAAATAGTACATATTCATGTTGAAATTTTTTTAAGAAAATAGAGATTTAAAAGAAAGAGAATAATTTGAGTTTAAAGCCAAAAAATTATATATATTGGGTTCTTCTTAGGTATTTTAAATAATGATATCGTGGCACAGTTAAGCATCAACGGGTCTACCAGGGTTTCTATAATATATTTAGTTAATACGTAATAGCTCTAAATGGATCGTTAATATAGAAACGACTGGCATAACTTACATCGCAAGTTATGAGACATTCTTTAAAGTATACACTCTTCAACTAATACGGCTTCAATAAAAACTAACGTTTTACGCAATTAACTTAAATTACCTACTTAGTCGCTTCCGCAATGTGCGACATTGTCAAACACGCCTTCCCATTTAGATATAGTTTGAACGCTTTGAAAGCTTTTACCTAGAACAAACAATAATTAACCAGTAAGGCAACAAACAAGCCTTGCCCTACTGGTTAATTATTGAGCTACTTTCTAAGAGCCTGACATGACTATTTAGACATACCCTTAGAGGTCACCGCCCACACCACACAAAATATTGTTCGCACACAAAGTATTGTATTATAGAAGTGATGTTCTACACATCACCTGGCCCTGGTCTTTATTATTATATTATGTTTATTATTATAACATTAAATTAAAAGTAAATTAGTCACACAAATCTATGTCTTCTTCTTTCAATATCAGTTATTGTATTTCTAGTAGATATACGTGTTGTCCTTAGATTTCAAACTAAACCCGCGCCACCCGTGTGTTAGGAAAGTTAACAGATTGCCGGGTACTTTCATTTGATTGTTGTATTTATTAACGTACATTTCTAAAATAGTAAGTGCATACCTTGTTCGAATAGTAGTAGGTTTTATGTAGCTGTTATTGTCGTGAGTAGCAGTGCTCTTATTTGTCTCGATATGTAAGGAGTTGAACAGTGGCAAATATAACATATTATATGACTTGTATAATGTTATATTTGCCAGTGGCAACACATAATATTACAAAACACGTTTTTTAGTTATAGTACTTACTGCACATATATACGAGTACTTAACGTTTCTAAACCTTCGTCCACTTGTAACTGTTTGCTTCAGTCTATGTAAGAATATTACTTTTTGATCCACTTCTTGTCTTCCGATTTTTTTGAATATTTGCACCCGCAAACAAATCTATATAACATTTTCGCACAATGCCTTGCCAGGATGAGCTGGAACTGGCTCTTAACTTATTTTTCAGAATTTCACTATCATGAAATACGTTCTCACCTTATATAGTCAGTTCTATCATTTTATTTCGCTACTTCATCTTAAATATAGACATTTAGAGCTTTATAAATAGGTTAAAACTCGGCCAACCAGAAAATAGAAGACATTTAACAATTTGACATTAGTCTAGCCGGTGGCGAACTAATAGCCATTTATAGCGTCCATATTTATGGTGCTATAAATAATCGCGAAATGCTCTATTAATTCAATTTAATCAAGATCTAAGCGGTGACACTCGCTCGTTATGGAACCAATTTGCTGTAAACGCCAATTTTTGCCTACGTTTCTTAACGAATTTATAATATTCCTCCTTCTTAGGTATGGTCTGTTTACATTTTGATTTATAAAATTAAATGAAAACAGAATTGTTTATGAATTATGTAAATTCATATTTTTTTTATAAATACGTATTTTTGATTAGTATAAACTGTTATTTTCTTAACCTGTCTTTTTTTTTAAATATATATTGTATTTTTCCATTTGCTGAATTAAAATAAGTTAAGCTATTAGCTGTGATAGACAGACAAACTGTCCAACTATTAGGATCTTCGTAAGTAAAATTAAAATAAAACTTTACACGATTTTGTTTTTTACACATTACTGTTTGTTAACAGAATAACACCGGTTGTCAGAACAGCGTGAATACCGGTTGATAGTAACGATTCAAAAATGTATTTTACAAATATGTTTTACATATGTGTTATTTATTTTTTTATTAATATATCAAATGCAAAATGTATTGTAGTTATGACAATATTTTGGATTGTCAGTTTGTTTTTGACAGATAAGAAGTTTAGTCGTGTTTTGGTGTGCTCTTCGTTTTTGTACTATTCGAAAAAATGGATCAATGAAACTGTATTAAGTTTTGTGAAATCAATTTAATTAAATTTGCAAGGACATTTGAAATGTTGACTGTGACTATTGACGAGTCTACTATGAGCAGAAAACAAGTTCAATTGTGGTATAACCGTTTTAAGAAAGGCTGTGAAGATGTCAATGACTATGCTCGTCCTAGTCGCCCGAGCACGTCAAAAAGTAATGAAAACATTGAAGCAGTGAAGAAAATGATCTTGGATAATCGTCGAATCACTTTAAGAGAGGTTGCTAATGATATTGGCATATCGTCCGTGCCAAGCAATTTTTACGGATGTTTAAGGCATAAAACGTGCAGCAGCGAAGATTGTTCCAAAATTGCTAAATTTTGAGCAAAAACAACTTTGCATGGACATCGGTCAGGACCCAAAAACGATACCATATTCACCGGACTTAGCCCCCGCTTACTTTCCTCTTCCCAAAACTAAAGACACCGATGAAGAGAAAGCGTTTTGCTATGATTGAGGAGATTAAAAAAAAATCTAAACAGGAGCTGTTGGCGATACCAAAAACCGCGTTTCAGAAGTGTTTCGAGTATTGGAAAAAACGCTGGCATAAGTGTATTATATCTAAAGGGGGATTACTTTGAAGGGGATAACATGGTTTTTGATCTTGATCTTGATCTTTGATTTGAATTAATATATCATTTTTCAAAAAAATTAAAATAACGGTTATTTTTTGATCACACCTCGTATGTCTTTTTCAATTTTATAAGTGTGCGAATAATACTTTAAAAATGTTAAAAGTTATGTTAAATCATGAAATTAAAAACATGTATGTAGTATGTAATTCTGTAAAAAGAACCTCTGATTCAATAAATAATATGTTTGCAGGAAATTCCCTATATTACCAAGGGATCGGGTAGTGTGAACTTAACTCCGTACATTATGGACAAAAAATAGTTTGGAGTAACACAGTATGCTTTGTTTGTTGATAGCTTTTGAACTTTGAATTTATCCTACTCCCTACCTTACCCTACTAATTTAAATACTCCCATTTATCAGTAGTATAATAGTAAGATATCGCGTGTACCCTGGTAACAGTAACAGATAACAGTACCCTGACGTTACCTGTTTGTAAATCAATTGTACCCTCGATTATCTAGTAAAAAACGTAAAGTATTAAACGCCGAAATATTATATTATTTACGTTTATATTTCATCACTCAATATTGAATCAAATTGTTACCGACAATCATTTCTAAGGACATAATTAATGGTGAGAACATATAAGTCCGTTAGTTATCCAATTTCGATGTTTACGTGCCAAACCTTCCAATCTGAGCCGAGGTCGATGCACCGCGATTTCCGTTTACAAATACACTTTGCACTGCATCTTGGGGCGATGAAATAAATAACGACGCCTTTGTTTTGTTGTTGTATAGTAGGTATATACAAAATTTTGAATATTTAGGTTAATTTGTGTTTGAACGGTATTTTGTCTAATGGCGACTATCTGATATATGTGGATTTTGTTGCCGTCTGTATATTTATTATTATTTTAAGCTTTACACTTGTTCCTTCTAGCTGAGGTAGTCAGAGAGAACCTAGTGTAAATATACTCCGTTCTCCACTTTCCACCCGAATTCGAGACATTACGGGGTGATTGGCTGACCTCAACGGCGCGCATTGTCGTGTTCACCAGAGCGGAGAAATGTAAATAAATTACGAACATTCCATTAAGTGGGAACAGACAGATGGCCCCATAAATAATTATGTGTATCATATATAAAGTTTTAAGTTTATATGTATTATAAGGATAATTCAAAGAGATTTATTAAATTTAGAAGCTTCACATTTATTTACTGAAAGTCGAGACTGTACAACACAGTTTTACGGGGGTAGTTTTATAAATTAGTCAGTTTTTTTTAAATCTTCACTCTGAATATGAAAACTATAATCCTAAATGCAAATATTTGCATTTAAAATATTCTCTGAACCCTTTATTGATATTTACCTACAGTATGTACTCATTTTGTACCTTTTTAATTTAGCAAAAACTGTTTATTTTATGTCACGCATAAACACGATTAAAGCTATAGGTATAAGACCGACCTTATAAATTTTATTTGATGCAATAGTGTCGTGATTTAAAAGTATATGTCAGAAAAATAATTTTTGGTTCACTTAGCGGCACACAAATTGCAGACTTTTAGTAAAGTTTACAGCTAAATGCTACATGATTATTTTAGGCTTAAAAAAATCTTTGGGTCATTCGTAATTTCAATCGAAATAATTTTTATATACAGTGTTTACGAGTATATAACATTTACTTCTGATATAGTGAGATAAAAATCATGAATATCTTTATTTTTTTTTGGCAATTTCAAACCTCTGTTGCTTAGTTTAGTTCAATAATATCCTTTTCTCAATACTTTATTTTTCACTTTTTATTGACAAAATTTGTTACAGTTTGCATATCGAGATGACGCAACGAATCATTGCCATTTTCCCCACACTTTCCTTTATTAAAGGCCTAGGCCATCGTGGCGTAATGGGGCAACACCTGATTATAGATACGAGTCTCGGGGTAATAGTTTTATTTACCCGCTCTCGTAAACAAAGCGCAGCGTGGAGTTCCGCCACTCAAAATTATGTCTCTAATTCGAAAGGTTGAAGTTGAAACTGAAAAAACACTATTATTAGCATTAAGTAAACAAATATTGTCAGAGTATCATTATAACATCAAAAGCCATGGTAAAGTAAAATGAACTGTCTACATTCATTTCACGCTCAAGCAAGGACGTTACGCTCAGACACCTAAAGCGTCGGTCGTACACACAGCGGCCACTGATCCCTTGACTCGACAAATGTTTATCTTTACTGCTTTCTGTACTTGGTATCGACTTGATGTTTTTTTTTCATAATAATTATGATTATTCTGTGTATTAGTTTTGTTGAGTAATTTTTCATTTTTGATAATGTTATATGTTATGTTACGTCATGTTAAACGTAATAATGTCTACTCTAGTTAGGGAACTCTAAATGAAAGACCGTAATCCGATGTAAAATCGGCTTACAGTCCAAACAAATCCTAAAAATATTAGTAAATATTTACGTCCTACCTAGTGAAAAGTCATTCCGTGTTGCAGTTTTCTACTTATTTTAGAGACATAGGGCTTATAAAATCTATAGCCGCGTACTTTACCTAATAAAATAAAAGACATTTTTTAATTAAAAGCAACCGTGGTGCAGTGTCAACGTCTGACAACAGCGCGGTGTTGAGTCCCTTCACTCAACACCCAATATTTTGAATTTGGACAGTAAGCGACAAACAGATTGTGTTGACGCTTGGTTCTCTCTGAACCCTGCTAAAATTTTAGGGTAAAATTTTATTTTTTTATTAATAATGGTCTTTTGCAAACATTTCTAGTGCCTAGTGTTTACTATTGTAAATTGTCGCTTTAATTTACGTTGACGCCAGAACCTCTTAGGGCTTCCATATTACAATTAAATATTAAATACAATAAACATATTAAATATTATAAACATAACATAATAAAGATATTAAATATTAAAACAAAAATGTTAAAAAAAAAACAAATAAGTCTATATTTATTATTTTTTTATTTAATTATAAAATTAATATACAGCGTATATTTATTTACAATAGTATTTTAGGGAAAAAAAATCTAATAATAGCCTCAATTCATATTTCAATCTGTCCTTTCAAGTTACATTGACGTTAGAGCGTCTCAACGTTCACGCAGCAAGGACGTTACGCTCAGGTACGTCAGCTACAGGACAGTGATCCCTCGACACTTTGTTCTGAGAACTGCCTCTTTACTTACTGACGATGTTGTATGTATATGATTGATTTTTGATTTGATACACTTTGTATTTTACTATGTGATACAAGTTTAGTTTTTTTCTTTTTTGCTATTGCTGAATAAAGAGGTCGTTCGAGGGAATATATAATACTTAACTGAATTTCATTCCTTTGGTAGAACAGAGTTTCACCAATAAACATACAAACAATTTATCAAATTCAGGTGGACAGTGGAAAACTGTGCTACTATGCAGAAAAATGCTTGAATTTGTAAATTTCTAATGAATTGCATTCATTTTTTAATTTTAATATCTTGAAAGCAGTCAGTCATACACTAAAGTTTGTTGGCGTTGAGTCTCGGCACTCAACATACAATGTCTCAAATTCGGGTGGAAAGTGAAATATCTTGTCCCGAAGTTCTCTCTGGCTACCCTGCTTATTATGCGGGAAAAAAGTTTTATTTGAATTACAAGTTTTAACTATTTATAATTTTAAAGTATAGTTTTTACCGTCGACAGACTGTGTAAACAGATAAGATGTGTACTTCTACAACTTCTTGTTTAGCCTTATATAGGTTATTTGTCATGTGTCGCCACATAAACAGGAAGATAGAACGATGACGGGCCGTATCTAGCTGTAAAATATTCTTCAATTGAATCTTATTAAAAACTAGTGGTAGCCCGCAACTATGTTTGCGTGGACTTTAATGAGTAAGTAAAAATCTTTCTATTTTCCCATTCCTGTAGGAATTAAGCCGTTTCTGAGATAAACAGACAAACAGTTAAGAAGATAAAAATCATTGTTTTGAGTTTTACTATATTAATAAATGCACCAATAATATTTTTTCATTTTTAATTCTTTTTGATTATAATACAGCTGATATAATGGTTTATAAAAGTACTTAATAAATATATGATAAAAAAAGATTTATTACTTATAAACTATATTTAATATCAATATAAGAAATTCTATTTAATAATAACCTATACCGGGTAAATGATATACAACGTTAGGCATATAAAGCTGAAATTTGGCATCTACGTTTCCTGAGGAGGGGGGATTTAATATATGCCGATACCAATTTATATGGTACAGTTAACTTTAGTAATTGATTAATTTCGATACCGTTAGATTGCCTTAGTATCTACTACTGTCATCAATTGGACTCAATTAAAACTCTAGTTTTATGACATTTTCAAAGCGTTTTTGTTATGTCCAGTAAATTTCCAGAAAAATTGTTGTTTGTGAAGTTTTATAAAGAGTTCATAGGTCCTAATTTTACAAGCTAATCGAAGTATAGGCTGTATATATTTTACTGAATCGACTTAGTAAAAAAATTTTACTTATGCCAGATAATGGCTAATATAAAACGGCTTTATATGGCCGGAGAAATACGTCACTAGTTTCTCTCTGAAAATTCCACAAATACACAGTATATGTACGTTAATAATAAATAAACTGCGTAAGTAATAAGTTATATCGCGTATAAAAAATCATTATAACAATGATCACTTGATGAGCAAATTTATAGGAACTTCTTAAAATATTCCAATACAAATATTAAGTTACGCTAAATATATGAGAATGTCATTGTAACAAGCGTTTGTCGCAACGACTTAATGAGACGACACTATTCCACCCGATTCTTTATAGTTTGCGTGGGATTAAATGATAATGCGAATAGGCGCCGGCGCAGCCACAGACGCAAGTAATAATAATAACTTTAAACTGTTCATTAAATGTTTAATGTTTATAGCTGTTTACTAAAATAAACTCGATGAATGCTTAAAATAGAGTGTTATTCATTTATGAAATTAATAACGTAATTAAAAGCGTAACTATTTCAAAATTTTTTTTGTTTTTGATAATTTGAATATTCTTCTTTTTTGTTAAATTGACTTTTTTTGGTCAAAAGTGTTTAATCACGGCGCACTCGAAGAGTCAAGTAATCAGTGTATAAAAGGTTATTTTGCTCTATTGTATTGAGATGTAAAATGAATACACGTTTTGATGTACAAGTTAAAATTTAAAGAAATTTATAGTTTCTGATAACGGTTCTGATAACTTTATTTGTCAGTCTTGACTAAACTATTGAGCGATTTAAAGAAGGATATAAATTGTCTGTATCTTTATATTAAAATAAGTGAAGGAAAAGCTTTTGAAACCTTTAGTCATTGTCACGTTACGTGAACGAGCTACTAGTAATATTTAATTGAATTAGTCTGTGAACTCTGTAGTTATATAACTGTAATTCATAATTAAAATATTCTTTATTCAAATAGGTTATTTATTACTAGCAATTTCGAATCGTCAATTAACATAAAATGTCAGCATTGTCAGTCCTGGCGGCGGCTACCGCCAGCTCGGTAGGCAGTTCTGCTGATAAGAACCTACGAGAAACTCAACAGTTGCTCTTTTCAGTTGCAGAATTATAGACCTATTTAATGTCATCTGAAAAAAAAAGTTTGGTAAGGACGGACTTGGACTAAAATAATTAAAAAAATGACTTTAACTGGATCCATGAAGCTGTTTATAAAGAGCAAAGTTTTCATTCATTCACCCCGCGACAAGGCACTGTTACAACCTACCATATTAGGTTCGTCAACTGCTGTCTGCGTCGAATTATAAATATAAAGTATTTTTTAGTTTGCGTTAGACGTTTTCCTGTTTGTTTCTACTGTTGTTATGTTTGTGTTCTTGTATGTACATTTATGTATAATATGTTCTTGATTATTATGAATTTAGTTATAATCAAAATGGCCCAGCCTTTTTATTATTTATTTTATTCATTAATGTATTATCTTCAAGATTTTTCCCGCATGGCATAGTAGACACAGGGAATCTAGTCTCAAGACACTTTGTTATCCACTTTCCGCCCAAATTCAAACAAACACTGTGTATTAAGTGGCGGAACTCCACACCGTGCTTTGTCTTGTACACCAGAACAGGGAAATGACAGTAATACAATCATTTCCCTAATGGGAATGAAACCCACGACTAATCGCAATTACATTCAAACGTTGGCTTTATCATGTATTCAAATCTTTAACTGAGTATTTATATGTTTACTCAGACGATGTAAATTAAAGAAAATTATGAGGGTGGTTGCAAGGAAAAGTTCTGCCAAGTTATTTGTAAAATATTTTGTTATTTTTATAAAACTTCGTTTGCGTATTTGTTACAGGGTTACCTATGCACTTTTATATTTAAATGTTTTTTTCTTGCTTTTCTTACTGTACATCGTTTCTGAGAATTATAAGAAGTTTCACGCTTTTTCACATATTCCTCAAAATCCTGTTCATAACAGAATTTGATTTCGTTAAATGGAATGTTTAAATAACGCTCTCAAATAAGCTTTCCGATTCAAAATAGTTCTAGGATATATAATCAAAACCTGTGTAATAATTTAACACGTGTTCCTTTCCTAAAACTACATCTAGTTTGTTATTTATTATAAAAGTGCAATATACCTAATATTTTTACCTTATAAATATAACTAAGAGTCGCTTAAGTTGTTACAGACAAATTTGGTAGACAAGACGCACGACGTGTGTCACAAAATGCCATCGTAAAAGTCAAACGTAGTAAAACTCTTCTATAAAAATAAAGAATTCACATCCCGAATTGAGCATAAACGTATTCGGAGCGTAATTCAAAAGGATATCTGTAATAAAGAATAAAATTCGGAATGTATTCCTTAATATACATATAAAATATAGTTATCGTGTGCATATTTGATTAGAAATGTGTTAATATAAAAGTTTTTTGCTAGTACTAAAAATTGTACATTTTTTTATCACTGACACATTGTTTGTTATAATTTGGAGTTTCATAGCAGATTAACGGGTTTTTCCGCATAGCAAGGTAAGCAAAAAACAAGTGTCAAACAAACAACACTCCGTTCTCCGGTCTCCGTAACGTTCACGATGATACGTTTTAAATGGCGGAACTCAATGCCACATTCTGCCTTCCCAGACTTGGAAAATGGAAATAATACACTGTGTAAAACGACAAATGTGTTTTGTATGTTTAAGTTAGTGTACACATATAATAAAACCATTAACTTACTAGTAGTGCTACAACAATTGTAACAAATATTTAGCTAAATAACTGTACATTTTCTTACTGTATCTTCATCGTTCGTATTTTCTCATTAAAGCGCTGCTATAATAGTGCTTTTCGAGATTTTAAACGGGGAGCTTGCCTTACACAAGCAACGCGTCGCCCATAACCTCGTAAACATAGATTTTATGACCTTTGCCTATAACATTTGCATTTTTATGTTCCATAGTTTTGACTGTAAAACGTTAAGTACCGTTCTCTCCTGTTCTCGTATCAATTACAGGAAATCCTCTCATAGTGCTCCTATCGCTAATATTGATACCTGTATTATATACAACACTTTTCACGTTACATATTATTCGTACAAATGTGTTTACTTTCTTAAATATAATAGTTTATCAATATAATCTACGTTTAAAAAAATTTTTTAAATCTATAATTGAGATTTTAAAATCTTGTATTTTGTCGTAATGCCTACTATTCTATTTATTTGTTTGAAACAAGATTTATTTCACAGTGACATTGCCAGCTATGAAAATTCTTTCTTATAGGTTACTAAAATAGTTTCTGGAGACCGTGCTCGAAATATAAATGGTATGTTCAAAAATAAGTAGTTTTATAAATTTCAACTTTGCGCCATAATATAAAATGTTGTTCAGTTGTTAGTAACGATGGTTGAGTTCGTGGCGTCGTCGTAGTTCTAGACAGTAAAGTGTATTTATAGAGACTGTTTGAGAGAGACTTTTCTAGTTGTAAATAATAATAATAATTCTTTATTGTACATCCACAAATAGAAATAAAAAACAGAAAATAAGTGAAATAATTAGAAAGACATGCGAAATGAAAAACAAAACAATATGCAAAGTACAAGAATACTGGTATATCGTGTACAACAGGCGACAATTATATACAGGATACAGGTGTAAATATGATTCTTTTAAATAAAGTTTAGAATTTAAAAAGACTTTTGTCATTTCTACAGCTTAATTTAATAACTTTCTCTGTACTCACTTTTTTTTTCAATTAAAAGCCTGCTAATAATAATAATAATAGCTTATTAATAATTAAATAAAAATCTTCATAACGTAAATTTTATAATAATATATATATACATATAAAATAAAAAAATGTTGGTTTAGCTATCCTTGAGCTACGATGGTGTAAAATTAAAAGTTCTACTAAGCTTATAAAGCTTCACCGGCCTTGACGTCGTTTGCATAGTCCGCATGATGTTATCATAGCGATTGCTGCATTGTAAGCAAGCATCGGATGTTCGGTGATATACCCTATCGCATTATAACGTTATATAAAATTGTACAAATCTTTTATGTTTATTTGTATTTTAATAAATATTATAAATAAACAAAAATATTTTATCATTACATAGAAAACTAATAATGCCTCAAGCGATTTTTTAACACTTAGTGTATTCTTATTTATTTATTTCTACGTTATTTTTTGCAATTTCATGCAGAATAGTCAAAGAGAAGCTAGTGTCAAAATACTCCGCTCACCACTTTTCTTTACATTAATACATTGCAAGTGGCGGAACCCAACGCCACGCTCTTGCTGTTTGTTTAAAAAACGTAAATAAATTAAATATAAAATTCATCCGAGTGAGGACCGAACTCACAACCTTCGCGTTTGCAGTCAGGCGTTATCACACTGTACCACGAAAGTAATTAATCTTATTTTATTTTTATATTATACATAAAAAAATACAATGTACTAAACAAAAATAAACTACACTATACAGCTTTGTAGCAGAATTTAAATGGCGTTTGCAAACTTAACATTTTATTTCACCTAGGATGCAGTCATCAGTACCCAACCGAGAATCATGTAGCGCAAAATGCAGTATTGATAAAACAATTCTACTGCAGTTGCACTAAGTAAATATAAGCCAATTACAAACGCCCAGTTAACTGTAATACCATCACTTCTTAGAAAACATAGCTGGTAGATTAAAATTTATATAACATAAAGCTTATAGAAATAACGTCTTACCAACTTGTAAGGTATCAACTATTACAAAGGGAACACGCTACGATAATACGTAATATTAAAACAGGCAGACTACTTCGAACCCTTATATAAAATACCTTAGTGCGTATTATCTACCGTTACGCATAAAATTCACTAGACAGAGTCGATGAAAGGAGATAACAATAGTGCCAACCCTCCCAGCTTTATATACAGTCTGTATAATGTAGTATAGTGCGAGAGGGGTCTCGTGTATAATGTTACGAATTCCGCAATGTAAAGGTGTGTTTATTTGTCTGTTTTTGTGATCCTTTTTCTACTCTGTTAGTTGTTATTTTTTTTTCAGCTTCACGCTTTTTTCCGCCTAGCGTTTTAGGCAGTGAGAACCTAATGTCAAGACACTCCGCTTTCCGCTCGAATCCGAGATATTGAGTGCTAAGTGGCGGAACTTAACGTCGCTCTTGTTTTGTAATCAGAACGCAGATTTTTTTTAATATTGTTAAAGTTTTTTCATTTTTATCTTAGCTAAGATTTGCCCGTATATCTATTTATGTATCAATCAAGTTGTTTTAAATGACATATATTGACTGATGACAATATATTATAAAAATAAATTAATTGCATGAACCTTATCAAGATAATGAGAAAATATATTTAATCGTGTTTTTCTTAGTTTTTTAAAGTAAACTTTGTTCCGTTAGATTTTCTGTTATAGGTAACTATACAAAAAGCAAATTTTTGAAAAAACAAAAAAATGTTTTGTTTTTAAACATATCTTATTATCTTATATTAGCTGTACTAATTGAAAATTTATATTTTGTAATAACTTAAATTGCAATGTGATTACAAGAACACTTAGAGTAGTCAGTTAAAATTTATCAGACATTCATTCTAATTTCTGACGAAGGAAAAACTTTAGACCGTTTTTTTACGAAAATTGTGCGTACGGCGAAAATTGTGAAATCTGGCATGGCAAAACTTTCTATAGAGATGAAGTGCAGTAAGCTATTACTTTTTATCTTTATCATAGTACTTAGTTAATAAAATAAATATTACCCACACTATGATGTGTTTGACATACACTTTTATATAAAGTGACATCCACGTTGCTATAGCAACGCACCTAAAGCCTCAAAGGGACATCTAGTTCTGATTACTATGCCAGTTTAACTGTAATGAAAGTCTGTAAGTTACAAAGTACATACAGTAAAAAATTGTAACTGATGCCTCTTTGGAATATATAAATTTTTCATACATTAGTAACGTTACTAGAAAATAACAAAGAATATTTTGAAATTTGTTCCGACTTAGATGCATTGACAATTTTTGCCATTTACGAATACATTGCGACATCGATTGATATTGCAAATTTTGCCGCATCATCGAAATAAATGCTTTAGGTATACACTGTCTGAGTGATACGCTACTAAAACGATATTGTCTGTTATATTAGGATGAAATGAGCGGAAACAAAGAGCCAGTCTTGAAACCATTGTAGTCTAATACTGCAGACGCTGAGACAGTAGGAATTAAATTTATTTATCTATATCATTATATTGATACTTGAGGAAAAGTCTTTGGACTCCTTTTTATGAAATTGGATGTAGTTGGTAAAGTTTATAAATAAATAGAAGAAGTGTAAAAAAGTGTTATATAATTATTTCAAAAATATTTATATAGATGCCATTGTGGCGCAGTGGGGTAACGTCTGAGTGTAAACGTGATTGGTTGTGGGTTCGATTCTCACTCAAAGGATTGATTATAATTAAATTGTTTTTTTTTCCTCAATCACTCAACACGCAATGTCTGGATTTCGGGTGAAAAGTGGAGAACGGATTGTCTTGACACTAGATTGGTCACAGACTTACTCTATTATGCGGCGTGAAGCTATACAAATATGTATGAATATGTTTAATAATATTAAAAAAAATACATACTATGATTACATAAAGTGGATGTAATTTCTAAAAAAATACATAATAAACCTATTTAGATTAACTGCGCTAGTATATCTGGGAAAAATATTGTATTTTAATGACTGATTAGAAGCTTAATGCACTACGATCAATGAACTTTGGCATTGGCTGACGAAAATTTGTCACATACAGGTATTTGTCCTGTTTACGCAGTATATATAACCGGATCTATTTAATAATATACACGTACGTTCATTTTATATTTATTAATAACTAGCGACCCGCTCGCAGTTCCGCCTGCGTAAACTACACGACTAAATTATTCCGTATTCTCGGCCTACCCGCGTTTTCACTTATATGACAAACTTTGCTTAAATTTATAATTAAAATAGTTATAGGTAATTTTTTTATTTGTTTACCGATTGAAATAAAATAAACACAAAATGAACGACTAAATGACAATAAACTTAAGGGAAGCTTACCACAATGCATTAGTCAAAACTGCATTTAAATCGGTTAAGCCGTTTCTGAGATGTAATGTAAAGCCTTTTAGTGTCTTAAATACACAGTCAATAGCAAAAATGGCTTCTGAGCCGGTGGTATCTTTACGTTCAATTGACTTATTAAAACTGCTTGAAAGTCTTTTTATTTTAAATTATAATAATCACTAATAAGCTTGAATGTCAAGAAATTACATAAGGTATAAGTTTCATTTTAGACAACCCATCTATCAATCGCACGAGTTACACTAAAATTGCACCGCAACGGCCTTCGTTTAAGAGATATTAACAAAAAAATAAATTTGCTTATAAATAATATCCTGAGGGTATCGTGGCGCAGTAGGACAGTTTCAGACTACAAACATTATTGATTGTGGGTCCTCACTCGGTAGAATGATGACTCAACACGTAATGTCTCGAATTCCCGCGGAAAGTGGAAACCGGAGTATTTTGACACTAGGTTCTCAGAATACTCTATCTCCCTATAAATAAAATCTATCTATAAACAAAACACCCTTGAATCAATGGAAAATGTAGCATAATAATATTATAAAACACTTAATCCGTAATTTGAATAAATAAATGGCATGCTTACAGATACATATACAAATGTTATTTAACGCCTGATCTCCGACCCGCCAACACTCAGCTTTCTTGTGTAAATACAATAAATTAGACTTACAGGTGTGGCTCTGTTGTTTTTTAAATGAACAAAGTATATAAATTTTCAAGATACAATCTTAAATGTAACGAACGTTCTAAATGACCTCAGAGGCTTAATAGACGAGAAATTATAGATGACAATACTGGGCGGATATAATACATTCAGTTTCATACCCTTTCCCACATAGCAGGGCCACTCCCACTTTCTGCCCAAATTCAAGACATTGCGTGTAGAGTGGCGTAACTCAATGCCGTCGTCTTAACGTCTTGGCACTGGACCGGAGAATTTAAAATTATTAAAATATACTTATTGACCCAGAGTGGGGATCTAACCCACGACCATCGCGTATTAAGACAGAATCTGTTCCACTGCGCCACGATGGCCACGATGTTTCCTCTCCTCGGGTATAGTGCAATCTAATCTCTATAATGGCTTAAGAAATATTTTTTCTTACTTTAATGGAGAACGAACTGATGCTTAACTCTGCAGGAGTGGGTTACTTTACCAGGAGATAACTTCTTCAATACCTAAAAATTTAAATATAAAAAATATATATTTAATATATAAATCGTAAGGTATACATTCTTATTAAACATATATATTTTTTATTACCAAACGACCGTATTTCCATAAAAAAATATGACACTCGTATGATATGATCAACCCAAATAAACATTAAATATTTCAAAATTACATTTAAAATGGCTTATCGCCTACATGAACTTAGTATTTGATTACATTTAGGGAGTTATTAATTATATATATTAAGATTGATGTTATCACAGTGTGCACAGTGGAGGCTTAATTAATCGATCTTAAAAGTATATATATATATGATATAATAAGTGTTTATCCGATTAGGTCAAACAAAGTGCGGCGTTTAGTCCCGCGTCACTGGGGAATTCAAATGATATATTATAGTAAATGTTATTACGGAAACCATCTTGCGCGCAGTGGGACAGCTGACTGCATACGCTGAGGGTTATGAGCTTGATCCCATTCTTCATTCTGGTAAGACAAAACACGGCGTTAAGTTTAACTCAATGTCTCAATTTTTGGACAGAAAGTGGAAAATAGAATGCCTTGACATGAATTCTCTCTCCTCTGGCTTATCTTCTTCATTTCTTTTATTTTTCTAATGTATTTATATGCATGCTGTCTTATGACAGCCAATACTTTTTATTATAGTAACACTGAATGATAAAGAAATATTTTCGAACATACCAACATTAACTAAATATAATAGATATTAAGCCAGGTTATTAACTCATTTATGTCATCCATAACCCTAATATGGGTAGTATAGCCGTTGGCATTTAACTCTATACAGCCACTGTCTACGATAGACCAGACCTGTTCGTCTCTATTTCCCGACGCTCGTCAATTGAATTATTCATTATGTTCATCCGAGTGGTCATACCGAAAGGGATGTCGAGCTTTGGATCTTTGCCACAGGTTTTTAATATAAATGAATATTGTTTAAGCTTATTGTATGGTTTTAGATTTGAGTATACTGTGTAATATACTCTGTAACCTACACCGTAATAAAAAATATACCATCGTCATAAAACTACTAATATAATATACTCAAAATTTAAAACTAAAAAAGAGTAACTGCATTTATTGTTCATAACTTTTTGTTGTGTTTAGATCATAACTAGTGTATACTCGTACATATATTAAAAAAAATATCAGTGATGGACGCCACCTCTAGACTAGCTAGTCTAGTCTAGTAGCATAAGTTCAGTAGGTTAATGGTTCTGTAACTATGACCCAGTGGATGTTGTTTTAATATATATATATATATAATTCGAATTTCATGCAGTTTGCTACCATTGTAAAAAATCATAGTATTGATTTTTTATACTTGAAAAGAGCAACTGATTAGTATCTTGCCGGCTTTTCTCTATAGAACTGTATTCCGAGATGGTGGTTAATGTGGGTGGTGGATGGTTACGTTCATTCGCCGATTCATAAGTGCTTGTAAAAGTGTATTAGAATTAAGAACACTGAATATATACAGCGATACAACTTATATCTATAATTATAATATTATTTTATATAAGGTTTTTATTAAAAAATATATTGAGTATTGGCGCAGTGGGACAGCGTACGACTGTAAACACGATTGTTTGTAGGTTCGGATCACATTCGGAGGAAATATCATAGTTATTTTGTTTTTACACACAGTTTCAAATTTAGATGGAAAAGGAAAAAGCACGATAAATTCCATTAAAAAAAGGGTTTCTAAATTTGAAATATATTTAATGTAAGTTCTTTTAGTTTACTAATTGATCATTTTGTTTTATGACATTGCTGTGTTTTAAAAAGACAAGTCAGTTGATAATTTATATCAAAAAAGCCTTAAAAAATAATTGATCAAAATATCTAAATCTTATGGTAACGTACATCTTAAAAACAGTTCCCAAATTTGGTAAGCTTTATTGTATTTTATTTGTATATACATATACGGCAGGCATTATTATTATGTTATTTTTATTGAATATTAAGATGCGATTGGGTTTAATTAACTTAGATTAGAATTGAGATTTGATTATGAATCGAAATTAAAATTTTACATAAAATATATAGTACATATAGTGAAGCCGTCACTCTAAACGAAATTATTTAAACGGCATGCATTGTACAACGCATATTGTATTAAGATATTTTCCAATCTTTACGTATCTTTTCCAAAGTTATAAAAAGAGAACCTAGTGACCTAACGTGCTTGACTGACTTTTCCAAAACGTTTATTAGATGCTTTAATTCGTTTCACTTGTAAATACGATATTTATTTATCTATGAATAAATGTAAGATGTTATTTATTTTAAAGTTATTTTACACCATCTCTTTTCTTTATGCCGATTTGCTTGAAAATTAGCACATGTGTCCGTATCTGATGACCCGATCAATATTTGTGATTATATATATCTTTACACTATTCTCACATTTTAATTAGCCAAGGGCCAATCGATTTCAATACCATTCGTCGGTTTTGCACCCATTACGAGATATTTATAAATATATCCACTATAGGATTTAAACTCTTATCTACTCACATGTTAAAATTGTTCCAACTGCGCCACAATGTTGTGATATGCTATATTAATGGGTATTGTAACAATTTAGGTGCTACAATTATCATAACGAGACGCCGATTACACTGAATATGAGTATAACGATCTTTAATGTCTGTTTAATGATTTATAGACGGGAAAGAATGAAAGCTCTCATAGGAAACCGCCTACGCGGCCATGGTTGAAGCTTTGCATTGTGCTTTATGTGCCTGTTTTAAATGTTATAGTGTAGTTTTATTATAGTACTTATATATATATACATATACCTTGATAGTGGGTTTGTGTAGTAGTTTTTTGTTGATACGTTTTATTATTTTGCTTTATATTATGAGTACTAAATAAAGTAATATAGAAAAGTGATTAGAAGTTTCCACTTATTTATTTAATTACATCTATTTTGGTAGAGGAAATAATTTTGTATAGTTTTATAGGTGTCGTTTTCGTGATTATAATACGTAGTTCATATTTTTAAAATAAAGGTTATGTTAATTTCCTGAATAAACGAAACGCTATAAAAGTTCCGTACTAAGAATTTAAGGTTTGTAAATGAATGGAAAACAGAGAAGGAATTTCATTTACTAGTTGTCCCGCCTAAACAACGCGTTGCCTGAGCAACGTGTGCGTCAATTTATATAAACGTGTACGTCAAAAACAAAGCAGCGTAATTTTTATTTTATTAACTTCAATGTTTTTTTGATTACTATGAAAAATAATAGCTTGCTTGCGCTTAATCTACATACAAACTATAGCTATGCCAATATTCGTACTCATCTAAATATTACTCGAAAGCATCTGTCATATTTAACACGAATCGAGATGGTTATGTCATATAAAATTTACAATACAATGGTTGCGACATTGTTTATTACACCTTAAAATACACTGTAAGCTTCATGCATCACGTAGCTGTCGCGTGTAGACGCTGTTGGCTCCTTAATGCCACCCTTGATGGACATGTGAATTGATCTGAAGCTTTCGATGTAACCATCGTTCAATGTGAAACGCCCGCAGTAATATGTTCACGTTGATTGATTCGTTGGCATCGGATTTTGGATGGATAGGTATAAATAAGCGTAAGCTTTTTGTTTAAAATGAGGAAGTTTAAAATAAAAAACTAATTTCAAATTTATGCTTTTCCCCCGCATAGCAGGGTAGTAAAAGAGAACTGCTAATAGTATCTAGTCACTACGTTCTCCACTTTCCGCCCGATTGAGGGGCGGAACCCAATTTGTCATGCCACTAGAGCAGAGATATGAAAATAATTTAAATGTGTGAGGTCGAATCTATAACCAATCGCTTATACAGTTAGACACTATCTCACTGCGCCACGATGGCCCTGAGAAACAATTGTTAGTAAAAGTTTATTTTGAGAATTGATCATATTGTAACACATTGAAATGTTTTCTTCGTGTTACAGTTGTGGCCTGGTTCCTAGTCGGTAGAAAGAATATATTTAAAATGTGCGGCGTTAAAATACGAAAAAATTAAACTATAGTATAAGTATACTGCCGGTATTGATATTTACTGATTACTTACAATATAAAAAACCAGTCTGTATGATTATTGAAAAAAAGACCATAAGTCATATTATTAATATACAATGCTTATAAATGTACACTTTTTCCTATTATCTTTATCCAAGGGTTAATAATTTCACAATTATGAATATTTTTAAAATATACCTTACTTTCTTGTTTCACCGCGGTCGGTAAAAATTAAAGGAGTTAATAATTCAATGAGGCGATAGCGGGCTGGTCGTTAAAGTTTTATGCTGCCGGTCACGTAACAAAACAGTAGGTACTGACAATACGCCATGCTCACTCTTCTTAGGTCACGGTCACTTTTCTTAGGTCTTATGATTTTGTATGGTGTTTGTTCAGTATTCACGTAGTATTGTTAGGTACGATATGCTTGGAAGTTGATTTTATTGATAACGATATCAGTGTGTGGATTACATTAATGCCTGTAGAGCTTTTATTTCGGTGTTTTTTATTCATTTGTCAATAATATAATATAATTATATAATTTGTGTTGCCTTCTTGATGTCTGTGGAATAGTTCTGGGGCATTTATTTTAATTTTAAATATTGGCATTCGTATCATGTGGTCACATATATTAGGTGATAAGTTACATCAACTAACAGAGAGTGTCTATGAATGAGTAAAAGTAATTAAAACACTAGGATGTTTTCTGTACCTATTTAGATTAGTGTTTCTACTTAGGCACCCATTGAATAGGTTTGTTTGTATTACAATTAAATGTTTTCTTTGTTGTACAAATGCATCTGGTGTATAACAAAAAAAACAGCGAAATTATATAGACATCTGGGATGGATTAACTTTTTTTATTGACATGTCATTATTTCACGATAATCTTATAATTTGTATACACAGTAAAAGTCGTATTTTAAATATATTTTGTTTCTTTTTTGGAAATATATAACATAATAACCTTAGCTTTTTGCCATTGGGACTTTAACAAAATATTTTTTATACAATAATATAAACACATTTCTGAAATGTTTACATTTTGTTCTTATATATTTTCTTATTTTACCAAACAAACTTTATTGTCGCCATATAGCAATAATTACAATATATTTTTACTAAAAGCTCAAACGTGCCATGCATCAAAATATGAGGCAATTCGAGAAAAACTTTCAAATGTCTGTAAGTAGTGGTTGACCTCTCTACGCCGGCTAAGTTCGTTTTCAACAAAACAATTGACCTATATGTCAAATCGATTTCTACATCGTTTCAAATATTAGAAGAGATATAGCCTAATTATTAAGTTGTGTGATTCGAATCTAATCATATGGAATGATAAACAGACATTTTCGGGGGAATGATTTATATTTGAAATATTTTCATTTCTCCGCACTGGTACATGAGACAAAGCGCGGTGTTTAATTCCGTCACATACGCAATGTCTCAATTTCCGGCGCCTGGTTGAGAACGGAGTGTCTTGACACTAGGTTCTCTCTGACTACTCTGCTATTAAAAATAGCTGGAAAGTTCACGGAAATCCCATAAATGCCGGAAAGTTACATAGATATAGATTGCGTTACGAAAAATACAATAAGATATTGTATTTTTAAATCATCTTAAAACATAAGATTTATTTTGAGAAAAATACCTAAGTATATGTCTATTATTTTGCCTCGTCTCAATTCAAGTGAATTAAATGCACTCGGTAAGCTAATTAGATTGTTATGAATTGGTTGTAAAATTTAATTTAAAAAGAGTTTACTGAAAGCTCTTCGCAGCAGAAAAGCTATCCGAACCGGTGCTTAAGCTTGCTATTGGACGGACCATACTGACGTTAATTTTCGAACTATAGGCTGGAAAGTGCTTGTAATAGCGTATTTAAATATATTATTTTGTATAAAGTGATCTGTCCTAGTATAGTAGTCCAGAGATAACCTAACTCTGCCGCCCTGCTATAAGCGTTTTATTTTAAATTTTAACGTAGTTATGCAAAACAATTAATAGTTAAACACCCTCGTGCAGACATTTAGGTCACGCAAAGTTAGGTCCTGCCCACAGTAAACCTACGTCCACGCTTTTTATTTTATGTCAATGTCGATTGGCATTTTTTGTTACTAATGTCGAATATTGGTGCTGTCATTATTAGAAACTTTATATAAGAGTATTGCCGCCATAACTAATGAAAAAAAAGAGTACTGCTAATACATATATTGTTAAATTTGAGGTGCTTAATATATCATTTACGTATTTCTATTCATTTTTCATATATACTTATATTTTTATATTATAAAGTCAGATAATATTCTTATTTATAGTATAGTAGTTTATTGCATTTTTAAAGATGTACCTCGAAAATGTAACATACAGTGTGTTGTGTCAGTTGACAGTTTATCGAAAAAATGCTATAATTATCAAATTAATAAAGTATTTTTTTTTTCTTTTTTATAGTTTTGCTAAGCGAAACAATCCTCTCTGATGATAATTTAGAAGACAAAACCCTCAAAATAACAGATTTTGGACTCGCCCGAGAAGTTTACAAGACCACGAGAATGTCGGCAGCTGGAACGTACGCCTGGATGCCGCCTGAGGTACGTAAATATTTATATTTTTTATTACATATTGTAATTAAATTAAAGTGTTATTTATAAAATTTGTTTAATTAATTAACCTTTTAACATTTCCGACGAAAATTTGAACCTGCGACTCTCGTAACCCCTTAAAGCGCTGTAGTTATCCTGGTATATTTACTTTCATCCTAGGTTTTACTAGCAAATAAATAATTATATGCGGTAACAATATATTTATTAACTACATATTTTAGCAAACGCGACATTAAGAAATTAGACGAGTTTTGAAAACGTTGAGTTTTAATAATGCTCTTGATAAAATGTTCTTTAAAGTAAAATAACATTCTAGAAAAAACTGTAAAGAACCTTGATATTCTATGTATTCTGTGTATATGTTTCTAGTTACCGAACTAATAACAGTAATCACTTTAAAATATAGAACTTTGCGACTAACACATTATTTCATATAAATTCTACTAAATACTATTCAGTTGGTAAAAAAGTATATAGTATAGCTCTTCAATATTTATACATTTGTTGCTGTGAATTCAATAATTTAAATTCAATTAAAAGAATATATCATATATAAAAATAATGTATATTATAATGGGTCCATGAAGAAAACTTTAAGTAAAGTTTAGCAAATTATTTATTTTATCAATAAAGCATTTTAACAACTTTTTCAACTCTAAAAAGTAATAATATTTTGGTATATTATATAGTACGTCAGCTATGAAATTTGAGCCTTTAATTAATTTTTATTATTACCAGACTGCAGCAAAAGTTATATAATTTTCGTACGTAAATACTTATATTAATAAATTTATGCGGCGTTCCACGACCAAGCGCGCAAGGAGCGTGCTCTCAATTCTGCTCTTCATATATTGCATAAATGAAGAATGTAGGTGGAAAGTGAAGAAAGAAATGTGTTTTCATAGATTAGGCACCTATGCCTACGCTGCCTTGACTGTGTATTTCACTTTGTTCAAAAGTGAAATACACAGTGTAGTTCAAAAGTCTAAACACTTGGTAGGGTGTATAATATATATTTTTATAATTTCATATATTTCTAATAGATTATTATAAAAAATATTGTCTTCCTTCTACATATAAACTTGAAGTGAATCCATAAGTCTAATTTCATACTTCAGTCTACTTTCATTAGCATAATTTTAATTTATTTACACGTTTTAAGATGCCAAGATTTTAAATAATATATTTTCTGTTGTTCCTTTAAGGTAATAAAAAATTCGACTTTCTCACACGCGTCCGACGTGTGGTCCTACGGTGTACTGCTATGGGAGCTGCTCACGGGGGAGACGCCATACAAAGGTATAGACGCGCTGGCCGTCGCTTATGGTGTGGCGGTGAACAAGCTCACTCTGCCCATACCAAGCACATGTCCGGAGAGCTGGAGGGTTCTGATGGAAGGTGAGAATTGTATTAGATATTATTTGTTTTTTAACGTTTAATTTACATTAATTCAATACGAGCTTATTATACGTTTTGTCAGTTTTATGTTTATTTTTTACACAATATTAACTCGATTTATAGCTGTCCTATATTATTAATTTATATTTATGGAAATACTTGCATCTGTTTAATTTTCAATATTTTAGAAATATAAAAAAACCCGTATATATTATTCATTGTTTAAATCGTTAAATAACTACTTTGCTCCAAAATTTTACAATAGTGCGAAGTAAAGTCAGTATCGTTATCCCAAATTATAACTAAAATTACAACTTCATAATAATTTAACACAAACAAAAATTATGAAGAGTATGGTAATAAGAAGTTTCTGACAAGATCAAACTCGGCGTTGAGTTCCACAACACAACACACAATGTCTCGAATTTTGGCTGAAAACAGAGGAGCGTCTTGCCTGCCTGCGTGCCTGCCTCCCTGCTAAGAAAAAAGCGTTAAGCTTTTTTTTATTTTTAATCCCTTACCTTACCTACATCCACAGCGTGTTGGCGTTCAAATCCAAGAGAACGTCCACACTTCCGCGACATACTAGAAAAGCTCGAGCGTATACGACAATCTGAGTTCACACGCGCACCACACGAGTCCTTCCATACCATGCAAGATGGGTGGAGATTGGAGATCGAGGAAGTGTTAAGAGATCTGAGAAGAAAAGAAAAGGTAAACGGAATGAACTATCTTACTCATATAAATTAATGACATGCATAGATGATGGTGGAATTTTAAATTTTCTTTACTATGCATTAACTGAATGCATTCATGTTCAGAAAAGTGATTGCTACCATACTTTGCTAGTTTGGTACTAAATTTTCATTTAAATAATTTGACTAAATTTTTGTTGCGAAAAAAGAAGTTATGTTAAGTTATTTCTTGTAGTAGAATATGAAAAATTCATTATAATAATTTCATAAAAAATACAACTCTGAAGTCGATTTATTCCCTTTTAAAAATTTGACATATATCTTCAGATACTCACTTTGTGACATGTCATCACGCATACCTTCATACATACATATGCTGTCATTAAGTCCGATTTTTAAAGTATTTTACCGAATTTCATCGAATTTTACAGTTCGAAGATATTGTATTAAAGTTCGAATTTGTATTTTGCAACTTAAATAAATAATGTTTGTAAATAATATAAAGCTAGTTTTCTAATACAAAAACTAAAATGGTTAAATATAAATATATGTAACTACTACACATGTGTATTTATAATTAAATTATGTGTATTGTACATTGCACAATGTACATATTATATCGATTAAGATCTTTATTTAAGTAGCTATTATCAATATGCTAACAATAAGTAAAGTTCTCATAGTATTAGTAGAATATATTATATTGGGTAAAAAAATATTATGATTTGATGTTATAATAAGATAAATAATAAGATTGTTTTCTTTAAACGCTCACAGGAATGCAAAACTATAGAGGAGGTTAGTGCACATTGTGAACTTGGACTTTATATTTTATACAACACACGTTGTGTGTTTGTTTCTTTTTATTTATTTTTTGCTCTTTTTTATGTATAAAATAAAGCCTCCTTGTATCTGGATCCAATGACAATACGATATTTTTATTACATTAATTTAATGCTTTGCGACAGGATCACTAGTTTAATGAAAACAGTAGTAGTTTAATGATAATATTTAGAAAGAAAGGTTTTTTTTCTTTGGACTACTATATTAAAAATTATTCATCTAAATCCAAGTGGGAGGAATATTTAGAAGTCCGATCTGTATGCTTAAAGGAAGTTGGAGTTGAAGTTACACCATTCATCTCGCAAGTATCGTTGTAAAGTTATACAAAAAAATACATAAAATTAAGCATTTTTAAACAATTACCAGTACTGTATGAATTTGAACATCGATTACATCATGTCAATGTTTTCATACATCTCTTCCAGGAGTTGCGATGCCGTGAAGAAGAACTTACCAGGGCTCAACTGCAACAGCGGCTAGTGGAACAAAACCTGGCGCAAAAGGAAAGGGAGTTGGAGATGCGGGAGATCGACTTGGCTGCAAGGGAATTGCATATATTGATCTTCGCGAGCAACATGTCTCACAGTCAACCGCCGCAGCCTAATAAAAGAAAGGGTGGGTAGTTTTAAAAAGCACTGCCATTATATGTAAATGTGTATGTATGGTGGTGTGTTTTATATTTGTATTAGTTTTTTATGCGTTAGTATACAAATATTAGCATGTCAAATTTCATATTTCTCTAAAAATAAAATACTAAATTGAAATAAAATAGTCACGTTTTTGAGGTTATCTACCATCACACTAACATTTATGGTTTTTCTGATATATTGATACTTGTAAACTAAGTTGTATAGACTAGGGTAATTTATAGATTAATTAAAATCTTTTTTAATATCGTGTCTAATTACCAGGTAAATTTAGCAAGATAAAATTGCTCAAAAAGGACACGATTTCTTCTCCTTTGGACTTCCGCCACACCCTCACAGTCCGCCCTTCGGAGGACGAGTGCAGTGTGAAGCAGTTGGTGGCGGTGGCGAAAGACACTCCGCCTGGCTCTCCTGCTATCATGAGGGCGATTGCTTGTAAGTTTATTGAATCAATAGTATATCATAAAAAGAAAACTACAAAACTACAGAAAAATAAACTATTTGGGCTAAGTGTTATTTCACTTCCTTAATTATGCCGCTTCGAACGTGTTAGCAGCGCATAATTGACTAGGGTTGCCAACCATACCTAGTAATAAGATATTGTACTAGTTTAATTATACTCTTCTACTAGTATATTTGTACTTTATTACAAAAATAAAGTACATGAAAATACTTACATACTTACATGATTTAATTTCTATCGGATCTCTATTATAGATTTTTTGACATATCAATATATTTTTACATCTGATGAAAAACGCATTACAAAAGAATTGTAAAGATGCTGTGCATTTTTTATAATTATTTGATACGATATGCGACAAGCAATACCAATATGTTATAAAATATTTATTATAAAGAAAAATTAAATGTATTTTATTTTAACACTGTGTACTTTTTTCCTTAATTAAATTTTTACTTTAACTGCAAAAAATAAAGGTAACCCTGCAAATGGCTGATTTAAAAAATTCGCCAATGTCACTAAGTGGTGGACCAAACCAAGTGTGTGTAGAGGGTGACGTCTTAATTTAAGGAATATTTGTGAATTGGCTCGAAGGACCTATATTTTGATCTGCTAGTGTTTTTGTGTTATGAGTGGTATTTTTTTATTATTAGTAGTGTACGTATTTTAATAATCAATACACATTCGAGACATCGTCTGTTGAGTGTCGTGACTCAACGCTGCACTTTGTCTTACCAAAGTGGAAAAATGAATATAATATAAATATAATCATTACACCGAGTGGGAATCAAATTTACAACCAATCACTCTTACGGGCAGATTTGATCCGGTACGATCTCTTCTATGTGTTTGATTGTTTGAAGCTTTACCTTATGTTAGTAAAACTGAGATTTAAGTAAAATATATTCAGTCGTTCTATTGATGTATAGAAATTCCTCATTGCGAATTGTAATGTAATGTCAATGTGTCTATATGAACGTGCAGTACCTGCGGATGGCGTGAAGGGCAAGACGTGGGGCCCGTCTACGGGGCACCAGCGCGCGCGCGCGCACCTGCCGCTGCCCGCGCTGCGCCCGCGCACGCACCGCCCCTCCACCTCCGCGCCGCACCTGCCGCACCCCCCCGCGCGCGCGCACCCGCACGCAGGTACATAACTTCACTCGGCTTTCCGGGAAGTAAATGGTAGTGTAAAGAGTAATATATACACGCACACATACAGAAATTGGCGACTTATATTTAGTGTGTTCACACTGGGTTATCTCTGCCTATGTATGAGGGAAATGCGTGAAACATATATATATATATATATATATATATATATATATATATATATATATATATACATATATATGTCTTCCATTACATTATGTACTTCTTAAAGATTTTAATTTAACTAATTTGGTTCTAATTTTAACAAGATTCAAAAACTTATAACAAACAATAACTTGAAATTACAATATTTTAAATTTCTAATTAAAAAAATTTAATATAAATTGTTGTGACTTTCATGTAAATGAGTGCAGATAGATGAATTTAAAAAAAATAATAAATTCTCATAAATTATTCTAATAAGAAATTCTAACATTGCCATTCCAAGATTATAAATATCTCTAAAATTACATTAAATTGCCAAACTAATAACTTTTAGAAGATTTCTTTAGGTATATTATATGAAAATGGCGTATTATATATATAAAAATAATATGTTAATTGAAACTATCATTTAAACTTATAACTGTAAATTATTCTAATATTTTATGCAAAGTTAGAATTTCTTCAACAATATGTAATTTCTTGTGTTTTTTTAATAATTATAATAAAACCGAATTGTATATGCTCAAATATATGTATTTGTATATATTTCCTTCAATTTTAGTTTGTACACTTACTTAACTTTGATAATTGAGCAACTAAATCTACAAAGTACCATAAATAATAGCCTTGTTTCAATTTTATTTTGAAAGTTAAAGTTTTAATAACTTATTAATAAATACTGTGGACCCTCGTTATAACGTGGGGTTCGGAGAATAATTATCGCTGTATAACGCCAACTGCTTTATATCGAAGTACGCAACGCTATAAATTAACTCAAATAGAGTGGTAATGTATGGAGAAATATATTTATTATCTTAGCCATATATAAAATTAGAAATATTCTACTGTAAAGGGTATACGTGAATATAAACAAACTCAAGTAAGAGGCCATCGGGGCGCAGGGGACAGCGCTTGACTATAAAGAGATTGGTTGTGGGTTCGAACCCCATTCGGGGGTATATATTTAAATTATTTTCAATCCTGCGCTTTGGTGAAACAAATTGCATCATTGACTTTCGCCATTAAACACAAACTAAGTATATGGGTATTTTTCTTAAAAAATCGCTACCGTTGATTACTGCTAGGGTCGTCGTCTATAGTGTTATACAGGGCGTTATAACAGAGGTCCACTGTATATGATATTTTATAGATAATGCAAAGGAAATTACAATAGTAATAATATTTTTAAAAGTATACAGTTAAAACATATTTTTCAAACTAATAGACAGTAAGGCAATTGTAATTTTTTGTATTTCGCATAAAAACATATAAAAAAATAAAGAAAATGATATAACCAAAGCACGCGCACAGGGCTATTGCCGATAAACGCCGACGAAACGAAACGTAAACCGCGCAAATCGAAATCACAAGTTAGAACTCCGAAATCCGACATCGCGAAGAAAAGGAGCGGCAGCCACGACGACCTGCTCGACGTCACCGAGCCCCGCCGGAACCGCTTCCTACTATGCCCCCTGTTCCGCCCCGACCTGCCCCCCGACCTGCCCCACCACTACGACACCGTGTTCGACCCCGCCCCGCTGCCCCCCGACCCCAAGCCCGACCCCAAGAGGAACTTCCTCAAGAGCATCCGCTCCAACAGCCTGGCTGGTCTCCTCGCGGTCGCGGGGAACCTGTCCTCTGAGACCACGCAACTGTTAAGGGACGAGTAGTGCTGACTGACACGACTGACCGTCACGCCATATGTTGACATATCATTGATTTATATTGTAGTAACATTCCTCGCGATTGCATTTTTATTCATTTCAGTACGTTGTATTGGATTTTTTCAAATTTGAATTTGGATTCCTTATCTATATCAATTTTTTGCTACTATTTCACAATACTCGTCCCTGAGCGTTGTATGTTAATAAGTTACATAAAGTTCCATGGATTTGATGGTAGACTCTAAGTTAGATTGTAAGTTTAAAAAGAAATAAAAAAGACTTATTTTTTGATAGCTTAATTTAGTTTTTAGCTAAGTTAGTTCTGACCAGTGTTGACGCCATTTCCTTTTTAGTCCCATTATGCGATATATTTAATTTTAAATATTTTAAACACTTCAATAATGTTACAGTTGAATAATGAATGAAATGAAAAATGTTTTGTTTGTAAGTTATCTGTACTCTTTTTCATTTCTCTCCAGTTTATTAGATGTACGACGCATTTATCTCACTAGCTGTAATTTCTAGTTTGATATTGTTGGAATAATGTTAGATTTTTAGTATGTGTTCAAATAACGAGTACTGTCTTTACTTTGTAAATCGAAAGATACGTTATTAGTATTAGTTAAGAAAGTTCTGGAAAAAGTTAACTTTAGATAGTTTTACACTTAGATTAATCTCCTCTTGAAAGACTTTAAAAACTCAATTCGGACGACTGACTGACTGACTGACAAAACTTACATCTTGCCAAAAATGTAAAACGTTGTCAAAGTTTATTAACATTAAGTGGAAAATTGTAAAGAAAAAAAAAATTATAAAAAAATATAATGTTTCTACACTTTTACAATGTATTCATGCTCATACTAATTTTGTGTTTAATATTGTTTTTTTGCCGCTTAAGGAACGTCTCAAGATAATCTGCCATATCCTTGTAAGTACATTATTTACAGTTTTTTTTTATTTACTCTATTTTTAAATTATTTAATCAGCTCTTTGTTGTTTCATCTTAAATTATTGACAATATTGTTATATAAATAATTTACTCTATTTTAGCTATTGACATTTTACAAACAATCAAAACTCTTTTATTAATATTTTTTTCAATATGGCAATGTCACAAAATTTCTACAACAAATATGGCAGATTTTATACGAATCTATCGTTATTTTGTTAGTTATAATATAATTAAGTATATTCTAGTTTTACTTAGTATGTGTTAGAAAATATGATTGTCGTGTGATATTTGATTTTGTCTTGTATTTGTGAGTTTTGTGTAGATTCGATTGTTTTTGTCGTAAATTTATTACTTTATTGTTTTTTTTTGTACTCGTTTGACATTTAGTTTCTTTTTTAGTTTTTTTTTTTTGTAAATTGTAAGCATTTGTTTGCTTTCAGCCTGTTTTCGGATATTTAGATAAGTGCTATGCATGCTTTTCAGTTCATAGTTACGCTATAATTGATACGGTTCAAGTTGATATTATTATATATGTATTTTTCGTACTTACCTATTTGTTAGTTCGTATAATAATTCGCTTCGTCTCTTCACAATGTCATATGGCACGCTTTCAAATGTTTACAATGGTCGTACAATGACGTATACTTGGAAGTCTACACGAGACAGCCTTTTTCTGACGTCCTTTTTTTTATCCTTCAAATAGGCCAGGATATTAATTTTCACAGCGATCGTATCGGCTTCCATTATTAGTCTAGCTAGTGAAACGTTTACAAAACAAACATATGTTCTCGTTGTAACATTCAGTTCGTCAGTAACAAGTACCGTGGTGGTGGATCGCATAAGAGGCTCAGATGTTAAACGATGCGGCAGTGACGACTTCGGCCGACACTATCGGTTCAAAACTTTTTGGTGATCTGGTTCTCTATAGTTTATAATTAGTATTTTTTTTTTTATATATATATATATCAAATAAACCTTTTTCCATAAAATCGACGCTGGTGTATTCTTTTAACATGGGTCTACTAATATTAGCTACTAACTACCCCATAACATTTGAGAGAAAATATTATTATATATAATAATTGAAAGTTAAACGATGAATGAATTAAAAATATTCCGGTGAAGGGCGTCACAGGAAGCTACGGAGCTTGCGCTTTTTCACACCGGCTATGTCTAATGTGGTCCGCGAAAATGAAGACTTACCAAATAACGTTAATATATTAAATAACACTGTTATAAGTGCCATGGCGTTACTTTGCTCATAATGTAAGTATAGTTTTATTCATTTATGTTGCTTTATATATATTTTTTTTTGGTATGAACTGTTTGGCATGCGTAGACTAGAGGACTAACGTACTAGAGCGGATTAGATGAGATATACACAATCTGTCTCTTTCTAGCGGATAGTGTTGGACAAAGACAAGTGTATCTACTAGGGATGTTATGCAGCTCCGTAACCGTTAACTATCCAATCAGGTATCTCACATAAAAAACTATTCGTAATCATAATCGGATTCAAATAAAACATATCGGATAATTTCGGATATGAACGGAATCTAAATTAGAGCTTCAAATATAATAGATTCTTTTAAATCTAATATCAGTACAAAAAATATATAAATTAGCGGACGAAGTTCGCTTACATTCCTCAAATATGTAACCGAAATCGACATAGTATTCTTCCTATATTAGAATCGTTACATCCGCAACATCCCTAATATCTTCAAGTATTTTCGTCTCGCTCTAGTATATTACTTCTATACAATCACACACTGCATGTGAATATCGACACGTAGATTCTCTTTTATGTATATCTGTTTATCTGTCTATATTTTGTTATTTTTTATTTCTTTTTTTTTATTTGCCAATACATAAGTGTGATGCTAACAATTAAATATAAATTATGTTGTTTGTAATCAACATTTCTAATTTTATTTGATGTTAAATGGATTCGGAATCGATTATTTATTTTTTATAATCGATTGATCGATTCTTTATTTATATTGAATTGTGAAATAATTTGTACGTTACTGAAATTGTTATATTTTTGTTTATATATATATATATATATATATATATATATATTTTACATTACAGGTTTTTCCCCAAATTTTCCCAGAATATGTTTATGAATACAATAAAATAATACAACACCTCGCTTTTAAATATCAAATAATACTTTTGCTTTGTTATCAATGTTTTGACACGAGCTCGAGCTCTAGTGCACGTGCTCTGCTAGCTCTAGCTGTAACTAACCTATGTTTTTCTCACATAGGTTGTTTTCTTCCTTACACAGACTACAGCCCCGACGACTGGGGACCGGAGTTCCCTCTCAGTACCTCCTCGAGATACACGATACCAATGCCAACGTTGTACAGCACTGAAGGTATGTTTGTTTTGTTTCTTTCTAATAATGTAGTAGAGAATAGTGTCTCTTAACACTAAATCCTTAGGTACTACACAAGGGATATTTTTTCTTGTTGAGACTAATTTTTGTACAATCTTTTAACAAATTTCTCATATATTCAAAACATAGTTCTTTTAAACAATTCTTTTTAATTATTGTCTTTAATCATAATCTCTCTTTTATTACCGTTGGGATTTATTTTTGAAGAGTTCTTTTGTAATTAATTAATGTTACTGTAATTTAATGTATAAATTGTATTATAAATTGTTGAGTTTTATAATTGTAGATATATTAATCTCTAGTGAAAAATAATGTGAATAGTGAATGCTGCTTAGTTGTTGAAAACTTGATAATTTTATATTTCATTTGATTTTTTATATGAACTCCTTGAAATGGGCGAAGAAGAATTTTAAACCTTTAAAATAATTATTTTTGTCTAATCGCGTATTATTTATCATATTAAAAACTATAATTTGTAATAATTTCAGGCTATAAATTCAAAAAGCCAAGTATAATAGAGCTGGTGTTGTACAACATGGCGGCGTTGTTGGGCGGCGTAGCGGCCGGTTATGACGTCAGAGTCTCTAACGTCAGCCCCTTGCATCCCACGTTACAGCCCCACAGGTGAGTTGGAAATATTGTTTTTGTATACATACAAGCTGGTGCCTGCGACTTTGTGTGCGTTGTAATGGAGATCTTTCTGGTAAATTTCAAGTTTGTACCAAGAAATTAAGGATTTTCATACAAGCCCTTAAACCTTCTTAATCCAGTCAAAAATCCGTTGTTACTGAACGTCTACTAACTATATAATATCTCCTTTCGTGACCTTTCACTTTTATATATGTATTAGATATATTTGTGAAGTAGTCGTGGAATAGGTGGACAGTAGCTGTGAGTTCGATTCCCACTTGGGAACTCGCATAAAAATTGTTTTAAAATTTTGCGATATCAAATGTCTTGACATTATTGATATTTTACAAACTAATTATATATTTCAGGCCTGAATTAGAAACTGAAGTGATACCGCCATCTATCTATGAGGGTTACGGGTTCGCGCACAACACTTACCACGGACCGACGCGGCATCTCCGAGCTCCTCTAAACGCTATTACTGGATCTCCTGTAAGTATAACTATATATATTGAGAATACTGTATATGTTGGTTGCAGAGATTTGAATAAAATATTCCGTTTCCAGATATCTAGCCTGCAGACGGAGGAGCAAAAGCCCATCCGCTTCACGGACTCGCCGACGCACTACGCGCACGCGTCCTCGTCCTCCGGCTACGGGCACTCCGCGCAGCCGCTGTCCGGCACCTCCGGCCTCGGCACCAACTACGCCTCCTCGCAGCCCACGCCCTCGCCGCGCAGGACCTCCTCCACCTCGTCCGACCACCTGGCGGACCTCTACCACAACTACAGGGAGAACTTCCAACCCTCCTCCCAGGAGAGGATACAGGACTTTTACTATAGGAACGAGCCATACTCCTTTGAGCGGACTGCGGATTACGTGGTGAAGCATCCCATCCCGTACTACGGATACGACGAGTGTTCCTTCGATTATCGAGAACCAACAGAGTTTAGGCAATATCATAGAAGAACACCGTCGAACTCGTCGGCCACTAACTCTCAACAAGAGGAGTTCTCGCCGTCACGACAGTACAGAGAGAAATATCCAAACCGACCGGAAGTCCGGAAAGAGTATCCGAGAAAAACAAACGATTATTCGCTACCAAGAGATTATTATCAGGACGAATCTGCAAACCAGGGTCTAGAAATACCGGCCAAACTGCGCTCTAGCTTGAAGAAGTACAAGAAGAACGCATCGGGCGGGAGCACGCCCACGAACCCCACTCCGCCCGAGAGCCTGAGCGAGACGGACAGCTCGTACGTGTCGGCGCGGGACGCGTCCAGCGGCTCCGCGCGCGTGCGCTTCAGCCCGGAGGCGCTCTCCGACCGGAAGCACTCGTAGCGAAGGCTCAGGAAGTTCGACGACTACCTCGTCTGACTGCGGCCCTGGTAGCGTGGAACGCTTTGTGCTTTTGTTTCATTCTATTCTCACTGACCGTATTAACCCATACGTACGATCCAAGTGGCCGTTAATATAAAGACGCTTTGTGCTTTTTTTTTAATTATGTGATTTATCGAATAAGCGAGTGGCCTGAATGGTTTTTGTCAACACTATAAGGCTGAAGAAGAACTCGAATAGCTTTAAACTAAAATTGCCGATATTGAATTATTTGTGTGAGACATACAACTGATGAAAGTTTAGGAAAATTTAATTTTTACATATTTTCAGTTTATTTTATATTTTGAACATATGAGTTGATAACATTCTTAAAGTTATTTGGAACTTTATGAAACATATAAAAAAAAATGTTTTGCCCATATAAATGTCACTTGCAAGGCCTATGGCAGAACTCAACGCCGTCAACGGAAAATACTTTCAGTATAATCATACTCTTAAGTGGGAATTGAACCTTTCACTATAGTGTGTAGAGTTACACTACATTTAATACATCCCTTACATATTGTGGTCTTCGCGATTTTTACATATTTTAAAAACAAATTATATCCGGAGTAATCGCGTATATAATTGGTATTAGGAAATACATTTTATAAAACACGACGTTTCAAACTAAGGTATACATTTTTTTTTTATTATTTTCGTATTTAATTTGTTGTATGTTTCACACAAAATTACGTATTAATCTAAAACCAAATTTGTGAAAGTAATTTACTTACATTTATTTCAAATGTAAATAAATTAAAAGAGATGTTGATCAATTTTAATATTCCTTATTGCGAAATATAATAACAAAATCTTTTTTTTTTTTTATCAAAAATATCGAATATAAATCTAACAATAGCGCTATATAATATATCTTGTATTTAGAAATATTTTAATTTCTAAATACAGTGATATTCAAGTATATACCCAAGCATTTAAGAATATTTTAACAACACTCAAATATTTCTACATCGTGAATTGAACCTGGCGACCTGAATCAATTATTAACTTACATAGCAATGATTTGAGGCAGAGAGACCTTAGCGTCAAGACATTCCGTTTCCATTTTCCTCCCGAATCCGAAACGATGAGTGGAGGAGCGCCGCGCTTTGTCTTGTTCACCTGAGCGGAAAAATTAAAATAATTTCTTTGAGTGGAAATCGAAGTCACAACCATCGCGTATACAGACGCTGTCACACTGCGGTACTGGAGGCTTTTAATACCATTTTTTTTTCTGTTTAAGAAAACTGCTTGCAACTCTTAATGTTAATCACTGCTTCTTATCTGAAAATTTACTTGAGAATTTGCACATGTGTCCGAATCCTATAGTAATAAAATATTTTCATTAACCAGGATAACTAGAAAATCAACTCGAACGGGGCTTTTTTTGGGATTTCTCTTTTGTTATTATATTTCAATCGACATAATATCTCTTTGACGACAAAATTTGACTAGAACTTAACATGTATTGTGGTATTGTGTTCATAATTATGTAGATTATTTATAATAATTGTAATTTAATTGTACGCTTGTATTTTTTAATATAGCAATGTATATAATGTATAAGATTTTTCATATATTAGTATGAAGTTAGTATAAATGTCGCTAAATTAGAATTTTGTTGAAATTGAATTGAATCAAATGTAACATTTTTAAATACGATGCTAACCGACTTGGTGTTACAAAAAACAAAGATTTAAATAAAACGAGCTTGGAGTTAATAGTTTATATACATTTAATATCGTAATTGCATAGAACTGCTGTGAGAATGCGACTTTACCTTCTTATTATATTTTATATTTGAGTGTTCAACTCGAAATTAATTGTACGAATTACGATTCGATTTTTAGTATGTATGTATGTTACAGTTAAACCCGTTCTTAGTTACAACGCGTTTTCTCCAGTTATAACCAGTTTTTACCAGATGCCTTTGTTAAAACTAGAATTAATAAATGCTCAAATTAAATATCAGTTACAATTAGTTTAAAGAAACTTATCTATCATATAAATGTATTTTAGAAAACCAAAATGTACAAATTGATCTGGTTAAAATAGTTTCGTTTAACTTAATTTAACAGTAACAAAGTAACGGTGTTTTTTTTTTAAATATTTTAAATCACTAGAGAATCAGTTAAAGAAGTCTAAACCTAACCTAAACAAATGTCATTTTCATTTATTCCGTAGTAGTTCGCAAAAAATGTGTCGTCTATTTAAAAATACTTTTAACTGATATTTAGTTTTGAGCATTAGTTAATTAATTACTGGATATAACGCGATGTACCTAAGTAGGGGTTTTGAACTGTAACATATATATTAAGATTAAGTATTTTATATAGCTACATATGTTTTAATCACTCTTTTTCTCGTTTAGCCAAAGAACCTAGTGTCAAGACACTCCGTTCTTTACTTTTCACCTGAATTTGAGGCAATACGTTTTAAGTGGCTGTACTTGAAGCCGTGCCTTGTCTGAGCAGGGCGGAGAAATAAATATTATTTATGCATAATATTTCCTTTGAGTGGGACTCGAACCCCACAACCACCGCGTTTACAGCCAGACTGTCCCCCTGCTGTATGATATTTAAATTTAATTTTGAAATAATGGTGAGCCTTTGTGATTTTTTTAATTGTTTTATGCCCACCATTCTCATCTATATTTCGAATCGATCATCGTTAGTTATGATAATTATGAATCGAATTGTCGAACTGTGAATTGATTATTATAAGTGATGCATTTGAATTTATCGATCGATTTTGCTGAATGACAGTCTATGGTTTGTTGATTTTTTCTTTTATATATGTACTATAATAGTGGCATAGGCCTTATGATATTCAGCTTATAATATTTCTTTTTTACGAAATAAACAATAGTTAAGGTATTTATATATTATTCATATATGAGATTAGCAACACATGTGTAAAAATGTAAATAACTTGCGTATTTGTAATAAGCTTATTATTTAACAGCATTTGTGTTAACGGTATATAGCCATTTTACGTTTCTTTTTTAATTATAAATAGTACAAATATATTATAAGAGACGAAGGTATTAGGTTCGATTAATTGTGTGTAAATTTGAGATATTGCTACCTATAATGTGTAATGTACCTATTCGTTTTGTACAAAAGTAATTGAGCAAAAAAAAAAAGATATTTTTTACAAAAATATCACGATTTTTAGTAGTATTTAAGTAATGTAGAAAAGGTTTTATATTCCCACAGGTATGTGTTAATGTGAAAGTAAACTAGTCTGGATTTCGTAATGCATATCTGTAACAAACTGATATTATATTATATTGTATTGTATTGATATTACGCTTGTGGAGGGTGTGCGGTTCGAGGGACGGTTGAGGTTATCTCGCCATTTTGAATATTTATGGTACAGTGTCAGTCTTAATTGTTGATTGAAGGACTTGGCTTTTTGACAAAAAAAAAATATTTTTTGTTTCTATATTAATAATTTTATTTTTTCGATTATATAGTAATAATTACATAGTTTATTTACTTTTATATATAAATATATTTAAAATATTAATCATAATAGTACTATTGGCAATATTTTAAATATATTTGAAAATTTAAAAAAATATTTAGTCCTCAAGTACCTTTTTTTATATATAATACTAATATAATTTTAAATCCCCTCGGACCCAATACACAAGATGCCATTATTGCGCGATCTGAACTTATATTTAGGGTATATGTATATCGAAAAATTAATATTAAAATTTAGCTTTGATATTAGCGAAAACCAGTGCCTAAAAAATGCTGGAACGAAAATGATTCGGTTTGGAGTTGTTTGTAGTATTTCGAAGGCCAGGCCAGTATCACGCTGTAGGGTGTTTATTATATTATTTAAATATATATTTAATTTCTGTTATTTTTTTAAATGCATTTTGTGCAATAACCGCATGTTTACAATGGAACTGATCTAACTCGAGAACTGGGGGTTTTTAACACTTACAATAGATTGGTAGAAATAGGTTCATTATACATACTTTTTAGTAAAATCACAAATTACAGAAAATTTGAGTTAGATCACTTTTAATGTAAGCGTGCGTCGTATAATGATTTTGCGTCCATTTTTTTTATTTGTATTTTTATTTTAAATTAATCGTCGTGAATCATGTCAGTGCTTAAATGATTTAAATCAATTGCTATGAATCTCTATCGGTCACAAATATGTAGAGATCTAATAATAAAAAGTAAAGTTGTAACAACCGTATAACAATTTTGACGTAATTATGAGGCTTAGTTGGTTACGTTTGGCGGTGACGAGGGCGGGTTCAAATCAAGCTACGTTCACAATTTTTATACGGCATATTCAATATTATCCAATAAGTAAAGGTGTTTCTTTGTAAATAATATTCACGGCGCTCTTAAAATGTCTAGTCTTGTTTATTTAATGTATGTTCTGTAGAAGTTGTAACCTTTTGGCATTCCTTTGTTTTATACATTCCATTCTACGTTGTGACTGTGGTGGTGTTGCTCAGCGCGTGAGGGCGGCGGTCGCGGGTTCTGTGTGCCAATGACAGGATGCCTTAAGTCTGTACGTTAAACCGACAAATAAATGTAGATTAAGCTTTTTATTATGACCTTTTATTTAACTCCTGTTGTATTTGTGTAATAAAATATATTTTATTTAATATTTGAAAGTATATACAAATATAGCAAAGTTGTACAGTGGTATTGATACTAAATGTTTTTTTTATACAATATTACGTGTTATTGACATACATTCGATAGTAAAGAAACAAATATATTTAAAATAAGCATCACTTGTGCCTAAAAATAAAATCCTTTACCGATTTTTAAGGTGAAGGATTTATAATCCTCCTATCAGGTTTACCGAAAACTTTTTATCACCAAATCTATTTATTCCACTTCTTAAGTACTATTAAAAATAAATAATTATTGGATTGTAAGCTTCAAGCTTTTGGGTTTAACTTTTTGTCTTGTATTTTGTTATAGATTTTTCGTCTAATGTCGTCAACCTCATCACACATGTCCGGGGGCTCTACGTTCTCTTTACATGACCTTGCAGGGTCACCGATACTGTGCTCTCGAAGGTCAAATGAGGTCTCCCCTGTCTCTTCCCGGTCACTCTTTGTATCCCATACACTCCTACCACCTTTCATCACTGAACCTTTCATCCCTGAAGCATTGTTATAGATGATGCAAGAAACTAGAGATTTTGCAATAAAAGAAGCCAAAAAGCCGCAAATTTTTCTAAATATTATCCGAAATATATTTGTATATTCACGATGTGTAAACAGACATAACCTCAACTTCTTCACATAATAAGAGTAAAATGAACTCTTGTTAACTTAAACACAATTGTTTATTTTTTATAATTTGTAATTTAACCTTCAAACATTGCTTTCAATATTTTTCTTACATCCATATAAGAATCAATTACTCTTATTAAAAATACAGTTCTAACTATATACATTCGATATACATTCGAGGAAAGGATATAATCATTTATGTTAAGAGATTAAAGGATATAATAATTACACATGTAGCAGAGGAACAAAAATAATCATTTTAATATAAATTAAAATTATTATATTTGTTTGTTTGACCAACTTTGAAGGTGAGTTCCGTCACTCAACACGCAAAGTTTTGAATTCAGACAACGCAGAACTAAGTGTCATGAAAATCGATTCTTTCTAATACTATACTAACGGTAAAAAGTAGTGAAGTAGCTTCTTACAAATACGACTGATGATGTGTTCAAATTCACAACTAGACTTGACTTCACAGCTTGTTTCTGATTTAGTCCGACAAAAACGGTATTGTTTATCATACAGTATTCAGCTAATTAAAAAGAATAATGTATTAACCTAGCCGTGGTTTATTAACTCTACCTAACTCATATTTTTATAAAGGCGTATAAATACAAAGATGGTACTTTTTAAACCATTAAAGAATAAATACTATAATTGTTTTTACGCTTCAGCCTCTACGATATAGATATTTAAAATCAAACTACTTTAATTTTATTTTGAATATTCTTAAAGAAAATTAATTTATACAATTAGAATAAGTAAAATATTCTTAGAAACCAGGATGGTTTCCAAGAGGCGCGGGTTCGAGTTTCGCTACATGGTATTTTCTAACTAAGTGTTTCATAAGCTACTAATCCATAATAACAAAATTTATAGTAAATATTAAATTTTGATGGTAACTTAACACTACGTTATCTAAATGTAAAAATTCACAACAGGAAATGTCGTAATTTAAATTAGCAACATGATTTTAGCTGTTTCTTATATTTATGTCAAAACAGGTTTGCATATGTTGGTGCATTTAAAGATAACTAAGTACTTACATATTAAATAAATCAAGATTTTCTTTTTCAAAAATTGCAAAGTAAATGCTTTTTAAAACTAGATTCTTGGTATTACTAAAGTAAAAATATTTCAAAAATATACAGAAGCAACACTTTAGAAGGTCTGAAATGAATTATAACAAGTTAAGTAGTTTCTACAATAAAAATAAACTCTTTATTGACATTTTAAAGTGTCAAACACACACTTAGGGAATGGAAAAACATATTTAGAAAACGTAATAAAATTTGAACGCAGCGGGATTGGAGCCCGCGTCTCTTGGAAACCGTCCAAGCATTCTCAATCAATCAATCAAAATCAATTTGTAAAAATCTCTCTATAACAGACAATCAACATAAACGCAATACATTTTCAAAACGGGAAATATCTACCTTATTACCTTATCTTACCTTACTTACTTATATGGTATTTCAAAATTAATTTTAGATATTTAAAAACAACATTTACTTTATATAATTAAAAATAAAATACCATTAATATTTTTAAATATAAAAAAATCTAGATGCATATTTCAATTTCGTCCATTGGTAGTGAAAGTCAGTATAACATAAATGCAAAGCTGTATATATTTAGACCGTTGCACTAAATTACGTTCACAGAGGAAGTTCGACGATTTTCGCTAAACTCCTTTAAACGCGAAGCCTTTATAGTGCAGTTATAAGGTTTGTTCAAAGAATGGTGCCGGGTTCAAAACTAGGGGTGGGTTATTTTATACATACCTAAATAGCTTCACGCTTTTTCCCGCATAGCAGGGTAGAGGTAGTAAGAAAGAACCTAGTGTCAAGACACTCTATAGCGAAACTTAACGCCACGCATTGCCCTACCAGAACGGAGAAATGAAAATAATTTGAATATAATCGTTTTCCACAACCAGTCGCCTTTACATTCAGACAAGGTATAAAAAAAAGCAAATATCATAGAAAAAAACAATTTATTTAATTTCTAGTTATTTAAAATACTATTGAGTGCATGTAAATAAATATAAATAGTATATCAGAAATTGTGTTCTTAGGTCTAGTCATAATATTATATACATTTTAATTTTACAAATTTTCTTTTTTCATACAAAATTTGATTGAAGCATTATCACATATATTTTATAAACTTAATTTCTTTGCCTATTTAAAGGCAAAATTTTTACATTTATAGAGGCATTTTAGATAAATCGTTATCATTAAACACGTTGAAGACTTACTACGAAACAAAGTATAATAAATGGTTGTAGATCTGAGTAAACAGAGTTGAGTTTAATTCATAATGAAAGAAATTCTATGAATATTACAAGAAATTATTTTCACAATAGAAATATTGTTGAAATTAGCTTTTCAGTCAGTCAAAGTGTTAACATAACACTTTAATTTTTGGTTTAAAACCACGTCTTACAACTACACTGGAGTTGTCCAGAATTATCACAATAATTAAATGATATTTGTATATAACTAAACCTATTTCACTTGTATAGAAGTGTAGAGTCTATATGACTAGTTGGTTTGCCTTTTAAGTGCATTATATTGTATACAAGTCTTAGATCGCCGTAAAAGCTTAAAAACGCCTCATATTGGACAACGTTTTAATGTCTTATAATCTAATAATTGATTACTCGCATAGTATATATTAGAATTTTATTTTTTTATCTCAACGCATTTTACTAAATAATTCCATTGTTTACTTACTCATATTAGAGTTACTGAGTAATGCAAACAGAGTATAGATATAAAATAATTAATATAAGCATTTCCCCCGCGAGAGAGGAATCCAACCCACAACCATTGCGTGTTTTCAGATATCGCAAATCTGAGCCGGATGGCATCTAGTTAGTATCAAATTTTTAAATTTTAAAAACACTACTTACACAAAAAGACGTGCAACAATCCGATACTTTTGTACATATGAGATGCGCACCCATCTTAGATATATGTTACAGCAAAAGCCCTTACTACGGACAAACTTAATATTTTTTTCAAGCTTACCAACCTTAATGGTAAAAGTTGGAACGGTTCTTTGATCATTATTAATTTCGAGCCTACTTCGGTAAAACTTAAGTTTTACTGGCTAAGGGACATGGTAAAAGTTGATCAGATTATGTTAGAAACCGTTCGGCCTAATACAATAGTTTTTTTCTTGGTAAATCTTAAAATTTTCCATAGTACGGGCTTTTACAGTAACATATACACAGATACATTGTTACTATGGCTGAATGCCAAGAAAGCGTTGACCGCGGGATAAATCATCCCAACTGAACGCAATTTCTTATACCTTTGTTTATCTTTTACACGAACTAGTGACTGACGTCACTATACGAATTACTACAGTTTACAATATATAGACAATATTAGCCAATATTTCTTTAATTCGCACTCAGAGACGCCAATTACCATTAATTAAATACTAAAAAGAACTGACAATTCAATTAATTGTTAATTAGAAGCCAATTGACGACTCTGGGAGTGACTAAGAGATCGTCGTTTCATTTGCCCTCAATACCATCAAGGGTTAGAAACAGCATTTGTCATTGAGTCGATTGAGTCAATACAGAGACTCTAAAAACGAAATAAATATAATTAAGAAAACTTATCGATTTTACAAGAACATTCCAATGTATAACACATTGGAATTTTTATATACAAGACATAAATGTATAATTATATAGTGCGCTAGAGTACACTTCATACGCGTCTATTATTAAAATCTATGATATCGTATTTTTAGTAACTATTTTAAACTGTAAGTCTATCACTTAACCAATTATAAATTTTAAAAAATACCTACAATCAAGTATTTAATAGTGTATAGATGGAAAGTGGAGAGCGTAGTCACTTGGCTAAAAACGCAACGACAAAATCATGGCAATGCTAATTGAGACTTTCACAAACATTATTTATAATGCCTAGCCTGCAAAAGGGAAAATTAAAGTATTACAAAAAAAAAAGCATTTAGTACTCGCGAAATACTCATATTACGGGATTAAATAGAAAACTAATACATTACGTACTTAAGTGGCTTCTTTCACAGTGAATCAATTCTGCAAAAGTTTTGACATCATAACTTGTTACTATATTTTTAATTCATATATATTTATATAACTTCAATATATAACATCACATATCATAACATGTATTTTTAAATTATATTTATTTATATACTTGAACGGTTTTCAAGAGTCGCGTTTTCAAATCCCGCTGCGTTCAAATTTTTATATGTTTTCTAAATATATGTGTTTAAATAAGACTTTAAAAAAATATTTGTTAAAAAACATATACATTTACTTTTCAAATTCACGCTTTTTCCCGCATAACAGGGTAGTCAGAGAAACTAGTTTCAAAACACTCCGTACTCCACTTTGCGCCCGAATTTGACACATTTGTCAACTTCAATATTCATATCTTGGTTGTCATTTCTTTTGTTTGGAGAATCCATATATTTTACAAATTTAGAATACAATAGAGGCAATACGTGAGTGTCAGTATACACTCTGTATCTGTATATGCAGCCGAAATAGCATAACTTTTGTACGAGCGTTACTAATGAGTTATGAAAATAAATATTACAATGTTAACAAATCTTAAAAGGCCATCGTGACGCAGTGGGACCATATCTGCCTGTAAACGTGATTAGTTGGGGGTCGAATCTTCACTCAAGAGCTTCGGCTTGACAAAGTTTACGTGTCGAATTCAGGCCGAAAGGAGAGAACGGAGTGTCTTGACACTAGGTTCTCTCTGGTTACTTTGCTAAGCAGGTACGCGTGAAAAATAAAAATAAATCTTGGTTAGGACCTAATAAAATTTGACTCTCAAAAGAGTTTATTTTATGTACAAATATACACCTTATGTTTTAATTTTCAAAGTTCAAAAAAGTGAACAGAACTTTAATTAAGGAAAAAATATTTCCAGTTCAGTTAAGAAATCAGTCCTAGAGCTTCATTACATTACCTTTACGTCGTTCTAGCGACTTAATGTTATTTCTGAGTGGAATTTTTAATATATATATGTTTTTCAATGTCCTAAGCGTGTTAATAACACTTTAAACATGTTAAAAATATTTAAGGGAATTTATAACCAAAAATAAGTCATTTCTATATGTCAATCCAATGGCCTTCAAAAATTGATGTAGGAAACATGTTTAAATTTCGCAATTCAATTTGAACATTCAAGAACAATAAAAATAGCTTATTTGATACAAATAAACAAATCTTTCCTCCTCACAATTTTAGCATAATAAAATACTCCACATACTTTGAGTACGTAACGCCATCTTGGCGCAGTGGGTAAGCGTGTCTGAAAACATGATCGATTAAGGGTTCCGCCGTTCAACATGCAATGTCTCCAAAGTGGAGAATGAAGTGTCGTGAGACCAAGTTCTTTCTGACTAGCTTACAGTATTTTCATCTCTTTAGATCTTACGCAATCTAGAAGTTAACTGATAATGCTACTAAGAAGTAATTAATGGAACTTTCTATTTCTAGTAGTTTATTCAAGTATATTGCATATAAGATGAGAGGATTTAAGCCAATACTAATAGTGAAATAGTATAAATTTTAGTCAATAGTTCGTGTATCTAAGGTCATGTTAGTTCCGTCGCGTTCGGGACCGCGAGTAAAACCAGTTCCAATTGATGTATGTTAATGAGTTCAGAGTATTCGCAAAAAGCGACGATAGAATAATAATTTTTATTATTTCAAATGGAACTAGGAGTAAGCTCGGTATTAATATCACGTTATTATGAAAAATGTTGACCATTGACCAAATATTGTTACGCCCACAAATCACTCACTTCAGAGAAATGTAAATTAATTTAAATATGATCATTCTCCCTAGAGGAAATCGAACCCACAATTCCGTTTACAGTCTGACGCCGTCTCACTTCGTCACGACCTCAAAAATTCAAAAGACTACTAATGGTATTTTATTAAATTAGAATATATTTATAAAGGAGAACGGAGTGTCATGACACTAGGTGCGCTCTGACTAAATTATTTAAGTGTACGGGTAGAAAAAGCCGAGCAGAAATATATGCAAAATGCGTCCAAAACATAATACAACCGGATCGAGACTAATGAAAGTACAAAATTAGTTTCCGCCGAGCGACTAGTTATATTGTCAATGAGATGATTATAGATCCAATCTCAGTTCAACACACAGTATTTGAAATATAAAGTTTTTTCCAGAAAGGTGTTCTAGCTAACCTGTTGAGTCTGTGGTTCTTCCACTTCCTGTACTTCCTGTAGGACTGACAATACTGACATTATTATGTTAATTGACGATTCAATGTGATGTGCTTGTCTTATTTGAACAAGGAATATTTTCATTTTTGACAAGACGCAGCGGTAAGTTTCTTACCAACACGTCAAGTTTTAAAATGGGTGGAAGGTGAAAAATATATATTTTAAAATAATGTTATAAATATGATAGAAGCAATATTATACTACATGTTTATAATAAGCCATATAAAACAGATTAATTTAACATATATAATAAGAAAGGCTTCATTCAAACGAGATGTTATTTGGTGACGTCACTCGTGGGGGTCGACACGCAGGTGGTACCCCGCTACACCTGTCGCTGAACAGACGGCGATCGACAGTTTTGAAATGATGAATTTTAAATATCTTGCTTAATAAAGTAATATTATTTTTAAAATGCTAACAAATATTGCAAATAAGGTGATTGCCTTATCCTTTTTTACCCCCAGTATAAGCAATAAGAATTGACATTCAATGAATATATGCTATATTTAAAAACAAAACACATATAAATTTCTATGAAATAGATGTTTTTAGTACGTAAATGTTGACGTTATAAATTTTCAGTAAAGCGATTATGTTGGACGCGCGAGTACGTCACCCCTCGGACTGGCGTTATCACTGCGCCAACTACACTGATATCGAGATTTATATGAGAACCATATATTGATTGAAACGGTCGTTTGACAAGTTTCCAATATTACACATATTTTTAATTTCATCCCAGTGTTATATAGCGCATAGCAGTGTAGTGGGAAATAACCTAGTCTCAACACACTCCTTTCTCAACTTTTCGCCCGAATCCGAGACTAGCTAGCTGTTAAAAACTGATTCAAAGGTATTTGAGTCTAATTTAAAAACATTCATAGTAAAAATTTAAGCTGCAAAATCCACATTTCGCTTTACTAGCTTCGCTTTGCAAATATAAAACTTCCCTCAACTGAGATTAGAACCAACGACTACCGTGTACCTATGAGATCTTTACCATATATAATCCACTTTCCGCCCAGTATACACATTATATATTGTATAGTCTAAACGCCGCGTTACATTTTACTTTAATATTAAAATAGTCAACATACTACATGCATACAAAACCCAGACCGGTACGTAATAATTATCGCCCTATACAACCTGATAAAACGGTGAACGCCCTGCGATAGACGTAATTCTTTGAACACTTAAGAGTTAATTGTATTCAATGTCCTTTTTGTTTAAAAATATGTAGAAAAATAAATCATTTATCATCAAGAGGCCATGATGGAGCAGTGGGACAGCGTCTGACTGTAAACGCGATTGTTTGTGGGTTTTATCTCCGCTCGAAGGAACGATTGAATTTAAATTATTATCTTTTCTCCACTCTAGTGGAGACAACACGCAATGTCTAGATTTCGAGCGGAAAGTCTTGACACTAGGTTCTCTCTGACTATGCGAAAAAAGCATGAATATAAAAATTAGACTGTGTTTAGAAAGAAATGTCTTCCATTTCCCAGAAGTTTTTAACACTAACTTTTCTCCGTATCAATATAAACTTTGTGTATTTATTACAATATGCAAAAAAACAATAATAACAAATTATTCTGGCGACGTTTATACAAAGTATTATACGAAGAATATACAAAAATGTATTTTATTAAGTAGGGTCGTTATATTATTTTCTGGAGGTCTATTATAGGACAAGGGAGTTACAAGGGCACTTGCACCTAGTAATGTGTGTACCAAAGGTCAAACACCTATACCTACCTTGGCTAGTCTTTGAACGAAGGATTATATCAAACTATATAACAATAAAAAATCTCAATTTTTAACGATGAGTTACGAAATTCATAAAATTTTAAAAAGATATTTCAGTGGCAAGTGTCAGAGTACGACCACATCTGATTGCAAACATGAAGATTGTATTTTCGATCTACACTCGTTGAACTACTTAAATTATAATCATTTATCCGCTGCGGAAGCGCGAAGACAAAGTGCGGCGTTGAGTTCCGGCACGCAATATCTTTGATTTAGGCAGATATCGGAGAAAGGAATGTATCGACACTAGGTTCTCTCTGACTACCCTGATATGTGAGGAAAAAACGTGAATGTGCTTAATACATTTAAAATCAAATAATAACAAATATTAACTAATCGCCTATTTCCAGCAGTCTTACCAGTATTACTGGCAACTTCCTTCTCAATAGATTTATTAGTAATTTTGATCCCAATAGATAATAGATAGATAGATAGCAGTGAAACAAAACAATATTAACATATACCTATATGTAATAGTTTTTTTGATATGATCGGTGCTCGTTGGTTATAGCTATTAATTTATGCCCCGAAAAATAATAAATAATAAAAATACCCGCACCGTCCGATCAGTAAGCCTATTGGGAAGGAAATGGCCAGTAGTACTAGTAAGATTACACAGCAAGACTACTGGCAAAGGGCGAAACTAACTAAAAAAATAATCAGCTGTTTGACGTAAATAAAAAATTTCATAGAGAATATTTAATTACGGATTTCTCATTTAAGTGCATTCACGCGACACAAGTACAATCTAAAATTACATGTCGCTTTGGTAGTGAAGAGTCATATCACAACTTTGTTCGAATTATTATGCAACTATGGTGAATAAAGCTATACTAAACAAAATACTCAATTACTCAGTGACTACAATTACCTATGCAATGTCCTCAACAATGCATTTCCCTGCACGGCCACATCAACGCATAAAAGCGATTTTGTCGTATCGTATCTCAAAAATAAAGGTCCTTTACAAGAGAACCAGAAAAAAAAAACAATTGTTTGAAATTAGCAAAGTTATTCTAATGAAAAAAGGATAGGGCGACGAGAAAATCGCTTTCCGACGCAAGAAAGAATACACATATAGTGATCGTATTTTTTGTTGAACCGTTCCTACTTCACGTTCCGTTCCGTACTTTATTATTTTCTCGAAACTTAATATATTTAAAAACCGGGAGTTGACTCTTTCGATAAAATATTATCAATGACTGTGGAACTTATATATACAGCAAAGACACACGACTCTGTTTGCGCATTATTTAAAAAATATTTTTTAGCGTGACGCACTGACAGACTTACTTAACAATTTATATTATAAAATTAATAAAATGATAGATACTTTATATATATTAATAAAAATATTATATATCTATATATGTGGCAATAGTATATCATGAATATTTACCAATCAAAAGCAATAGGCAAAATAATATTATTATTAACAGAACAAGTTTTAAAATGAGTGGATACAATCCCTTCTTTTGCTTAAATCCCAACATGCAGTGGAAGTTTTACGAGGAATGAGAAAAATTTGAGAATCCTAACCCAACCTGTGTGTATACAAATTCATAGAAAGAGCCTTGTTTTTGCATTTCCAACTAGGAAATATATAAGCGATTTGAAAATGTACTACAGTTAGAATTTACTTTGACTATTTAAAACAAAAAATTTAAGTACAGCTACAGGTCTATTTTTTGTAATAAAACTAATTATTTAACTACCAAAAGTACATCGATATTGAGAAGATTTTGCCGCATCTAAGTTTCTAGGTTAGACAAACTAAATATATGGTGGATAGTGTATTTTACATTGCCTTGATACCGCTTTAAGTAATCATATAAAGTTAACTCAATAGTTACAGTGATTTTACTCTATCTATCGCTTGTTCTAATTGTAAATCTATATAAAAATTTGAATGCAGCGGCATGCGAACTCAAGCTTCTTGAAAAGAATCCAAGCTCTCTGACCACTAAGCCATGCGTTCTACATCCAGCTTTATATAGAGAGCTATTAGAAATATGTTTTAAATTTCAAATACATGTTTTTCGAGACAATTTCATTAGATTTATAAAAGAAAACGTGCATGCCCTGAGCCTGTAAACGATCAGAAGTACTTAATACATGACTTCTGTCAGTTTGAGCTTAAGTGATTTAGTGAGTTAGATTTGTTTTAACAAATGTTATGCATATTGTGGGATGATGAACGATTTGAAATATTTTATCTGACAACAATACTTGTTTCACTTTCTATTCATAGTGTGAATCTCTCTTCTTACTCTTTAAACATTTAGCCGCATTATAAAGTCAGTTACACATACGGAACGAGATTTTTCATTTAAATTATATATTTAAAAAAAACTTCTCGGAACTAATTCGAAAATAAATACAAGACAAATATAAATGATAAAACAATTTTAAAACTATTTCCTGAACAACGTGATTTTCGAGTAGAACGACTGACTTATAACTTTAGATGTGTACATTTGGCGCACACACAGACATCCAAAAACATTATATATCTCTAAATGAAGAAATACTAAGTGACTCGCCAGTGTCTTATCAGACAATCCATTAGCGAGTGTCTGACGAAAAGCGATTGCGCAAAAATGGAATTTACAATAAAGTTTCTTTAGCTACTATGAAACATTCATTAAACTTGAACAAAATAAAGCATATTTTATTAAGAAAGATAAATTTTAGATAATTATGGCGTTATTGGTCCTGAGTTAGAATCCCGTTTGAAGCAAATATCCTTTCTAACTTGACACGAACTCTCTTAATATAGAAATTGATCCTGCAAGTCTTACACTCATAGAGATATCTGTTAGCGTCAAACTAACATTAAGTATAAATAAATATTTTAACAATAGTTAAATTGTAACTATTTAAAATCTGAATTCCACACTTTACGTAAGTAAATTATAATGATAAAGTACTTTCGTTTTAAAGATCATGACAATAAATTAAGGACCATCACCCATCATACCGTTCTTAGATGAAGATATTAGTAACTTGGTTATTATTACTATTAGTATTAACATATGACCTTTAAACAATTATTTACATATTAGTCGTGAGAAAAACGAGAAAAATATCGTATTGTATTTTATAAATACAACTTGAGTTGTCGACTTAATGATTTAGAGTTTAAAGTCTTATGGACAAACGTTTAAAACAAATTTAGTTCATAGTTCAACAGTCGAACACTTTGGATTCCAGACTTTTGAGAGAACTATCAATATAATATTGAAATTCGTCCTATAAAAAAACAAAAACGGAGTCCTGTAAAAACGGAGACAAAATCTAGACTTTCTTTCTACAAGCTAATTTAAAATATGCGAATAAAAAATTCATACTTGTGCAGTTTTACTGTATATGAAAGTATAAATTGCACATTTGCTAACATTTTTGAGCGACACAAATCGCTCTTGCGCATAATAGGTAAAGCAGAGAGAACCTAGTGGAAGTGGCGTAACTTAACGCTGCTTCTGAATAGTTTGATTGCGAGAATGAAAACTAATTTATATATACGTATCTGATCACAAAATAACGCCTTTGTTATGCAGTCAAAAAACAGTCTGAAAAAACACGATAGTAATATATAAATTATTTCTAATATGAGCATAAGAAAGGCTACTTTTATTCAAAGCTCAACTTGACGAATGTAACAGAGCTGTCAGTCATATCAGTAAATAATAATTATATGTATAGAAATAAAAATAGAATAAAAAATACAAAATTGACATTTATTAAATATACTTTTATAACATATACATACTTAATATATTTAAATTACACATACTTAAATAATAATCATATTATATAACCGGTTAGAAATATATATCTTATTTTATATATAGCTTGCGAGTCACTCAGCGTTTGCCACAAAATTTTTAGATAAACAAAGCAAATTTATTGTATGGAAATGAATCTGTATTCAGTTGATTACAATATCGGCCCACGGTCATGAAGCTTAATTAAATTAAATTAAATAGAAGAGTTAAAGAACAGAGGAAGTAGTCGCTTTAGAATTAAGTTTCATATTCAAAAAAGCCAAAAGCACATCACTCGTATTCACAAACAAGTAGTTAATACAGATTTTAAATTATATACTTTAAGAAAAAAATCACACGAGCAAAACCGCGGGCAAAAAGCTGGTCACACAAAAGAAATTTATATTTCTATAAAAAGTTACAATGAAATGAATCCGAATGAGTTCGTCTCAAGGTTACAAACGCTCCTATTGAATTGTCTGAGCGCTATGGATATAGGGATACGAAACTTGATTCTTATCCTAATAACGCCTTAAGCTGTTATAATAAATATTGTTTAAATTTATATATAAACATAAAGATGACTCTTTGTTGACTGAAAATCAAAGAATTAATTGCATGCACTAATTAGTTAAATACATAAAGTGGGTGTTAAGTAACAGAGCTCAACACCACGCTTTTTCTTTTTCACTTTAGTGAAGAAAAGAATGTAATCGCTCTAGCGAAGAAATGAATGTAATTAAATTAAAAGTGGGAATCGAACCCACAACCAATCGTGATTAGTGCCACGATTGCCTTAAGTCATAAGCCTGCAATTTCGAACCCACGACCATCGCGATAACTAAGCTTTCAATTATCATAAATTAGGTTTAAAATTGTCATAAATTAATGCCCATTTAACTAATTTACAACAAAATCGACTACACATTTCTCTATTATCGAAACGCATGTATGTTGTAGAGAAACTGCCTTTCGGGTGAGATCGGATCGTCTACCTAACAGCAAAGTAAAGTTCGTCGGCACATACTACGATGCCAGACGAAATATTTATAGACTGCCCTTGAAAAGGACAGACGAAGCTCAATTGGAAGTGACAAAGTTAAATCAATAGCGAGCCTGTGTACTGACGCTATGGAGAAATAGTGTGGTAATTGTTATATAAAACAAGCTATTTTAAACATATAATGATCATAAAAACATCGAAGTTTCCAAATATACGAAAAGTGTTTATAAATTATACGTGTAGAAATATTTTTAATTTCACGCCATCATGGCAAAATTGCATAAGTCCTCAGTGCACGCGATGGTCAAAGATTCAATTTCGCTCAGACAAATATTTAGATTATTTTTGTTTTACTCCGGTCTAGGCAGACAAATTGCGTCTTTAACTCTCAACACGCAGCCTTTACTTAGTAAAAACTACTTTCTGTAGAAAACGAGTGTTATATATTAGATTCAAAATTTCTAAAATAAAAAATATATCAATATGCATTTACAACATTGTTACTTGGTAACGGCGATATTATCAGTACACAAATGAAGTTTGATATATAAAACTTCACATGCGACGTCTTATTAAAATAGTGGAGTTAAATGAACTGTATGCATTCGAAGATACAATTAGCTATAGTCATGCATTTATTGACATCATTGGCGTTCAGTTGCGAAGGGTCGGGCTGTAAGCGCGATGGTTGTGAGTTCGATTCGAATTATGGGAATAACAGACCATCATTATAATGTACGGAAAATAGAGATCGCGGTACTTTAACACTAAGTTCGCAGACTATTCCGCAAAAAAAAAACGCAAAATAAAAAAATGCTATACAATACTGTAAACTCACCTACACGAAGTATCGAATGCATGCTAGCTTAAAGGCGGTGGCGACGATATTGTTTATATGTAGATTACCGTTTCGGACGACTTGTGTATCTTATCGCTTCCTGTCCCGTGTGCCGATAGCGCGTGCAATTACCATTACCACACTGTCATACTGTCCACGTCCACTACCACTCACACACATCACTCACCCTATAGTAACTTTGAACCCTCACAAGAGCTCAACAAAAAGATCCCGAAAACGACACAGAATACTAACAGCAAGCGTTAAAAAGCAAAGAATACTAGGCAATAACACTGAGTAATATAAACAAATAAAAACTTATTCTCGTCCCGCACTTCACATCATGCAGCCTGTCGACGGACAATACACATAAACATACACGTTAGCTACTGCCACAAATAATTATGTACTTATATTATATTTGTATATACTAATATCTGCATATCATAAGTAAATAGGATGGGGCGGGGACGGTGTATATAGAAAACAAAATAGAGAAATATAAATACACTATTTAAACATGAAATTTATTTAAGATAAAAACATACAATGTTGTTTTACACAAAATAAAAATACCTGAGGGTGAGGGGCGCGGGGGGACTGGAGGCGGGCCCCGGGCCCCGGGACATATACATACGACTCCCATAATATAATACTATATCATATGATAAAAAGTACACATATAGGATACTGTCAAGCAACTCAACTCACGGACGTCATGTCGCGCTCTCGCCGGTACAAAACTATAATAAATCTTACAAAAATACTTATGCGACTAATTCGAAATGCACAAAGAGGATCGTCATCGCTACAAAAATATTCTGAGATTGGAATGAAACGTCGAGGCTTCGGCCCCGAGGGCCTCGCCCTAGTTACTTCTCTTCTGAGTCTTAAAGCTAACCGATAGAACCTGTCCGTTGAGCGCGTAGCCGTTGAGAGCCTGGATGGCCATCGCGGCCTCGTCGTACTCGCGCATGTTGACGAACGCGAACCCCTTGTTCTTCTTGGTCTCGGGGTCCTTGATCACCTTGATGGAGTCGATGGCGCCGTACGGGCCAAACAACTGCCACAGCGCGAGCTCGTCCGTGTCCTCGCCCACGTTGTACACGTACACCGTCGTCTGGTGTGGAGCCGCCGCGGCCAGCAGAGGAACGGGGCTGGCGGGCGCGCCCAGCAGCGGCAGCGGCCCGTGGTTTGACGCCGCCATCGGGTTGTAGCGCTGCTGCCCCTTGTTGATGAAAGGCAGCGCCTTGCCCGGCGACGGCAGCAGCGGTGGCGGCGACGCCTGCGCCCCGAACACCGCCGCCGCCGCGCGCGCTCCGAACGCTGCGCCCAGCCCGGCCCCGTTATACGCGGCCGCGGCGCCCGCGCCGTTGTACGCCGCCGCACCGTTATACGCCACGGCAGCGCCGCCCGCACCGCCCATGCCACCAGCGCCGCCCGAGCCTGGGCCCGTGCGCGGCCGCGGCGCGTTCTTGTTGGCGCTGGGCTTGTTGGCGAACTTCACCACGATGGCGCCGGCGCCCGGGATAGGCGACTGCCCGTTCATGTGCGTGATGGCGTCCTCGGCCTGCTGCCGGGCCTCGTAGCACACGAACCCGATGCCCTGTGACACGCGACTATTGGTGATGTTGCCGAATTGGCCGAAGAGGCCGTTCAGTCTTTCGAGGGTCATGTCTGGAGGTAGGTTGCTTATGTAGAGATTCGACTCGGTGTCGGGTTTGTGGCTGACCTTGTTTTCGGGGTTGAGAAGTGCAAACGACACTTTGAGCGTCTTTCCCTGCATCAGCAGGCCGTTGAAGGCGGCGCGCGCCTTCTCCGCGTCCTCGTGTTTCTCGTACTCGACGAAGCCGTACCCTCTGTTGGCGATCAGCTTGCAGCTCTCGATCTTCCCCATGGCGGAGAAGAGCGCGTACATCATGTCACGCGTCATTAGCTCGGGGATGTAATTGACCATGAGTTTGGTCGGTGACACATTGGTGTTGGCGTCGCCGCCGCCATTCTCCATATTCATGTCGCTGTTTAACATTGTTCTTTTTTGTACGAACTACACTACGTAAAACAAAATACTAACAAAACTCACACTTATAGAAGTTGGCTATTTCATTTGCGACATGAAAATGAACAAAGAACAAACACAAAAAAACCCAAATCGTACGAAAACGCCAACAGCAACGCCGGTTCACAAGTTCATCATCACACGACACATGAACGAGTTTGTTTTTGGAATGTTACCAGAACAATGTGCTTCGTTCTAAACTTTATTATGTTATTATGTTTAGACATCTACAAATAAAAACTATTCAAATTACATATAACAGTTCTAACACATGTAAAATGTTCTAATTTACACGTGCCTTATGATTATTGTCAAAATAATATTTTTTCTTTACGTGGCATCATTTAGATTAGTCGATGGAATTGAAATTTATGATCTGTATCAATTACAAACTGGATTACAGGACGATAATGATTCGTATTTAAACAAGAAACACGGGTAAATGGTGCAGCAAAATTAATGTTTGGAATTTTGTATTTATTTAAAAGAGAACAATTAATATTTATTAAATAAATTTTCCAACTTTGTCGTATTTTTATTTTTTATCTGTCTTGTTTTGATACTTTTTCCTCAAACACAAAATCAGCTGTCGTATGTCACATTGAAATATCGCTATAGGTTATTTGTGTTATTGAATAATAATTGAATTTAAAACTATTAAAATATCCTAATAGTAAAAAAAAAGAAAACAAAATATGTTTCTAACAAATGTTTTATTTAAGAAAGCTAAAAGCAAGTCAGTATCTTTATTTTTAATTGTTTCGTTATTAGTTATTAATACGATATGTACGACATATAAATACAATTTTGTTGCAGATACATAATGGTAATGATGGAAAGTATGGTCTCAGGACATAAATTTAATATTACACGAGAACGTTTAGCCGATAAATTAGAACTAATTCGCTTTGATCCATATAGTAAGTATAGGTGTTGTATTGTATTATGATATAACTTTAATTTTAACTTAACCTGCAACTCTTTTCTGATACTATTTATTAACATAATAAGCATTAAATAGTATCACATAATGCAAATGCATTAATCTTCTTATTACCAGTTGTTCTGAAACTTATATAATTTCTTTTATTCTAATATATCACACAATCAGAGATTGTACTAAAAAAACTTATGTAGGTTTTATTTTTCAATTATGCTGCTCAGCTATATATAATTTATTAAATATAGATGCATGATAATGGTAACTGAGAACTTGAACATACTTTTACTATAAATCTATATCCAACTTACATAGCCAGATGCTAATTATAGACAAATTCCAACTTACTATAAACATTTACAGTTTTTTATAAACAAACTTTTAAGTCTTTTTCCAATTCTTGTATAATACAGAATTATTAATATTTTTGTAATTCACATACAACAATTTGTAAAATCTCAAAAAAATTCACACATTGCATTTGGTCACATTATGTAATGAAAAAAACATTTAAAATTCCCACTTATTCTACTGTACACTTATACTTGGTTATACAGATGCATTGTATTTGTAATTGTATACATTTAGGCGCAGTGTGTCATTGTCTAACTGTAAACAAAATTAGTTGTGGATTCAATTCCCACTTGTGGGAATGATTTTATTTAAAATATGTTCATTTCTCCACTACAAGAGTGGCAACCAAGACAAAGTGTGGCATAGTGTGACCACCACTCACCCTCTCCATTTTGGCATACAATTAATTTGGAACATAAAATGTATTATAGAATTTTGTTTAAGTATATTACATATTTGTATGTACTAATACACCTGATGTGTAAAGTATGTGTTACTTCATAGGCTATGTGATGTGTTATGTTTATGAAATTTATGTAATAACTTTAAAAGATATTTTCATTTCCACATTAACAGTAACCATGTCAACTAGTATTATCTAGTTACTCATCCATCCATCATAATTTATGTGATTTTTTGAATATATTTTCAAAGTGTTAATCACTTAGAATAAGAAAAATATTTAAAAACCATATTTAAGTTTTGATAATAGCAGGATTTAAATGTGCACCATTGGAATCTGTCCAAGTGCTATACCCAATTAATAGTGTCTAATCTTTATTTTAATGACAATTTTATATTTTTCAGTCCAACATGAAAGCCTGTATAAAGAGAAGAAAAAAATTAGAAGCATCAAGTAGAATCTAATCCATATAGAATAAGTAGTAAATAGATCAGTCAATAAAAAACCGTTTATGTTTTAAATAATATTATAATCAATAAAATCTTTGGGTTACAATGTGTTTTATTACTAAGAAAATTATTTTAAGTACTGTAAGTATTATTCATCAAATATGAAACTGATGCATTGAATTATACATAATTATAGAGGCAAGCTTAGGGATATTAATTTTATTTAACACTAAATAATTATATCAATAAAAATATACTAATCAGAGTACAGGTTTTATGTAAAAGACGGCCTTATCTCCACAGGTGATCTAGTCCAGGCAAACCTTACCATGTAAAAGATGACAGGAAGTAAAGAGTCTGAGTGGTGTACAAATGGTTAAAGTGTTCACTTAGTAAAATAAACTTAATTAAGATTATAAACATATATTATTGAACATTTCATTTCTGTATGAAAGCTTGCTTCTAGGAAATGAATAATAGTATATGAAAATATTAATTTACACAATTTAAAATTGGCGTGTCTGTTTGTAATATAACTTTCACAGGAAAATAGCTGGTGTAATAAGGAGTAATTTGGCTGTTTTCATGTTAGAATTTCACGCATATCAAGTTTTTAATATAAATAAAGTTTCAATATTTTAAAATTTATAAATAAAGTTGCAATTTTTATATATAATTCAATACGGCAGACATTATATTATAATTATAATATAATAAATTTAGAATACATGCTTTACTCCTTCGTTTTTACTCTATGTTGTAGGATAGTACAAAATAGTGAGGTTTTGAAAAGTGCTCTTAATTTTAATAAATAATACAAATATTGATTCATACTTAACATTTTATCCATTATAACATTTATAGAAGTGTCATGTAAATATGCTATAAAAGATCAATTTTTGACTGTACTTTGCAGATTTTAGATGTACAATTACTTAAATAGAAATTGTAGTTACCATCGGCTCTCAATGCAAACCTGCTAACTACATAAATCATATTAAATTCTATTATAAGGAAAGTAAAAGAAAAAAAATGATAATATCCGCAACTAAAATATTGCAGACTATTTTAGGAACTACTTATCTGTAAATAGTTGTCTCATTTCTTATTCTATGTAAGTAACAGGAAATTAAAGTAAAGAGATGACCACATATCTTAATTTACGTAAAATTAGCCACGAACTGAAGTTATGAGTTTGTCACTTTTTTTACACATTCATCACAATGTTAACAGAAAACAGAACTGCTGTTTTTCTTTAAAACTTTAAATGTTATAAAAATGTAAAATAGTATTTCAATTTAGCAGATTTACACTGTAAGTTGCCGTTACTTCAAAGAATAAGTGAATTTATTGAAATCTTGTATAAAATTATTGTTACCAGGATTTGAACCTCCGCTACCTGTTGTTTAGTGAGAACCTAGTGTCAAGGCAAGCCACTCTGTTCTGCACTTTTCGCCAGATGCTAAGATACTGCGTATTGAGTGTTGAACTCAACGCCGCGCTTCGCCTTATATCAGAGCGAAAAAAATTAAAATAATTTAGGTATATCATACCGTCAAGTGGGAATCGAAACCACTACCATCGCGTATACAGCCAGAAACTGTTACTTTGCGCCACGATGCGTCAAACTGGCTCCTTGTATACAATTCTTAATTAATATTCCTGAGTGTGTGAACATCAAAATAATTATGTCTATAGGAAGTTTGATAAAGTTAGTTTTAAATCTGCAATGAACAGTCCAATACAGTTTTTTCCAACTTATTATTAAGTAACTAACTAAGTTACATCTAAGATATAATTATATTGAAACACTTAAAGATACTCTCACTATTTTTTATATTATTAAATACGTAATCGTTAATAAAATTTAAATTTTTTTTCAACACCTCACGAGATACACAAAGTATATTAATTTTTTATTTAAATAAATTGTTTTAAAAACAATATACATTTGTAACTATAGCTTATTTTAAAATTGACTAGAATTCTGTAAGATAATTATTGTTTTATATATTAACATGTATTTCAAGTCCAAATTGGAAATTTTTATTTCAAGAAATCAAGATATCCTTCATTTACTAATAATAATGAATGTGTATATTGATTAATTACAAAATATTCAAACGGTGGTAATGTTTAATCTGTGCTTACTTAAATTATTATTGGAGATAAAAAATAAAAAAGCAGCTTTATGCTTTATCCCCGCATAACACGGTTGTTAAAGAACCAAGTGTCAAGACACTACTTTCTCTACTTTTCATCCAAAATCGAGAAATTACGCGTTGAGTGGCGGAACTTAACGCAGTGCTATGTTATTGGATGTCATCATTGCTTCGAGTGGACATCGAACCCACTACCAATCTTGTCTATTCATATCAGACGCTGTCCCACCATATAACATCAATTAATATATAGTAATAAGTTGTATATTCCAGAGCAACTGTGCATATACCTATGTGACATCAATAATATAGATGCATTTGGCGACATCAATTAGCATTTAAATGTCATTAAATTAGTATTATACTTTTGTACTTATTCAATAATTATTTATCATCTGAAGTGCGGTAGAATCTAAAATTTCCACAATCTTACTACAAGATTGCATTACAAAATATTTTACACACAATGACAGCAATGAATAAAATTAAATAAAACATTACCAACAAGACGACACAGATTAAATTTTTCAAATAAACTTACTAAGTATTACTACTATAATCATAAATATTGACATTTTGAAGTGTCTCAAACAAAATTACAATTTAATTGTAATTCTTTTGTTACATATACTTTCTTTGGCTTATATCAATATTTATTTACAAAATAGCAGAAAGTGAATAGGTATAATTTTGGTCCACTACAAAATTAATTAATAACAGGTTAAAAACAAACACGCTATTAAAAAAAAGGAATGTACATAGCGTTAAATAGCGAGTCAAATTTAAATAGTTGCCAACTCCATATTAGTTGGAATGAAATGAAATATATATATATATAATTTATACAGTATTTTTAATAAAAAGACATTTAATTTAAAAACAAAAAATTGGACAAGAAAAAATTATATTTTGTAAGTTATTATTAATAATATTTTAAACTAAATAATATAAATATCAAGTAATAATAATTTCAATAATCATTAAATATAAGTAATTACAATATTCATAATTTTGAAAGGCCGAATAAATCACGTTCTTCTTTTTATTTCAATAGTCGTTAATAATCGTTTCTTTATTCGATTTTTTTTATAATATTACAAACAGTGGTTTTGTAATATGTAATCTACATATAACTAAATATGTAGATTTGAAATAAATTAATACAGTATTTATAATTTATTTTCATAATTTTCAATTTAAATTTGCAAGACTAAATATAGCCTTTGCCTCTAAAATAAAAAAAAATACTCACAGTTTGTAATATTATAATGGAAAATATATTTAATATAATACACAATTATTATATAAAATTATTTTAAAAATTATCATAATATGCAAAATTGTATAATAAAAATTGAAATTAAAGATAAATTTTAAAACTTAAAAATAATATTTTAAATTTTATTCTTTAAGTCTTATCCACTACATATATCTATATTAAGTCAGAAAGAATAGTCAATAACTTTAGTTATTATAATATAATCATTTATTTTTAAGATTTAATCCTATATATAGACTATAAGCTTAGTGGCTATGCACTGAGCCGAAGGTCATATGTTCAATTCCACCATACGCAATTCGTCCTTTTCTTTTAATTATTTCCTATACCAGTAATAACTTTGTAAAGGCTTTTTTTATAATACAAAGTTGAAGAATTTAAGCAATTACTACGTTTTTTATTTATTGGCGTCGAAGATTATGATATATAACAATTACTTCTAACTTTTAAATAAATGTCATTGTAAACATATATATTTAAATATCATATATATTAATATAATTGAACTGAATTTAAGGAATGCTTCAGTAAAAAATGTAGTGAATGATCTAATTAGTTAAAACAAGTTATATTTATTGCAATGACTATTTTTTAACTAAAATTGCACATATTTTGAAATTTACGACTTTAATATTATTTATTAGGTTTATCGTGTTATATTAAACACATACATATGATATGTAACTAAAATAAACTAAATACATAAATAACTATATTTAGAAAACAATATAATTTAGTCACTAAGTTATTCGATTCACTCACTCACAGCGCAAGTCATTTGCTCCAGCAAAGGAGCTATGTCCGGATACTTTCATGCAAAAAACTCAGTTTTACTCGCCATCTCAAACTCTGATTCCTCCATTTTGTACATCTCGATCAGCTGGAAATTAAAAAAATTAATGACACATATATGGATATTTTTAGGATATGGTTATATTTCTTTATTTTAACACGCTTGTATTAACTTTACTTGGTATCTATCTATCTATAAATAAGAAATACAGTAATCCCCCTATAACGCGGTAGTTGGTGCCGCGTTAAAGGTACCAATTAACTAATTATGAACTGTACTAATAATTATAAATTTCACAGTACAGAAATATGTATGTCGGAAATTCCCGCGTTATATGGGGATTGAAATCGCGTAATATGAAAACGCATTATAGGGAGAAAACTTGCAAGGCAACGACAAAAGTGGGTCCTAATCATCATCAATCATCATGCACGTTCATTGTTTACATCAAATTGTACACATTAATTAATTATTTACTTCAAACAATTTGTATTGTAGGTGTAAGTCTGGCATGTCGTCATCACGTGTAACTGCGTTCTTAATTTAAAGCCTTTGTTGTGTTTTTTCTATTTTGCTAGTGTTGACTGTGTTGGGGATTATAATAAATAAATAAATAAATAAGAAGACTTTGAATCATTTGATTAATTTCAAAAATATGCGCATATGTCCGATTTTGAGGATACAATATTTATATAGTGTGAAACTTCATTTTCTTTTTAAACGATATACTCAGTATTAATTTGTATCTGTCTGTATTAAGTCAAATGTCAAAATATCTTGAATAAAATAATATGGTTGATATATATGTATATATAATTTAATTATTTCAGGCCATCGTGGCGCAGTGGTACAGCGACCAGTAGTCGACTCCGGGGCATTCAAATTGTTTTCATTCCGCTTTAGTGTCTGAGACAAAGCTTAACGCGCAATATCTTGAAGTCGGGCGTAAAGCAAAGGGACGAAGTTCTTGACATTAGGTTCTTTTTATTATTTCAGTAATAACTTACATTGTCAATGTCCTTAGAGAGCTCCTCCATTTGCTTGTCGTGTGTCGCCTTCAGTTTGTCCTTCTCGCGGTTTTGTTTAATTGTTTGATTCTAGAAGTTAACGTAAATGTAAGTTAAAATAAGAGTTTGGTGGTTAAAATTAACTTTATAGTATAGAATAGATATTTTATACTATAAATAAACAATAAAAAAAGGAATGTTTGTGCCCGCGCATCTTCGAAATGAATGAAACCTTTTTCTTGTATAGATTTTAAGGTTAGAACTTAGGCTATAATTAATTTGAAGACTTGGACACAAGCTATACTATAATATATAAGGAGATTGCGCCTTAACAAAAGTTGTTTGATGTTTGACGTCAATAAGTCCACGCAAACGGAGTTGCTGGCAGCTACTAGTTTAGTAATAAATTTTAACTGCATACAATCAATCACATACCGATTCTATAAACAAAAAAATATAAATATATAAAACTCGTCCGTCACCGAGTGACTGACAGACAACGCACAGCCGAAACTAATACTTGTAGGAAAACGATATTTGGCACGAGATTTTAAATTTAATAATAAAATATGCGAGTGAAAACGATTAATGTTATAATTCTGTAAATAATTCTACCATCTGCATAATAGAAATAGAGGCCCAATACGGTTCAATGGAACAGCATCTATCTATACGCGCGTTGGTTGTGGGTTCGATCTCCACTTTGGGCTTTTTTTTCATTTGACCGGTGTCTCGCACGAGAAGCAATGTCTCAAATTCAAACGGAAATTCGAAAACAAATATCTTAACACTAGGTTCTCTCTGTCTCAAAAACAATCCTACCTTACGCTCATCCATGAATTTCTTGGTGTTATTTTGTTTCTTTTCTCTTAAACGACGGTCTTTCTCCTGCTTGGTCTTGAGGGTTTTGTCGTTAGCGACCTCCTTGCTGGTCTCTACACTGATCTTGGCTTGTCGCGTGTTCATTTCCTTTAATTCCCTGTAAAAATATACAAATTACACTAAAGAGGAGGCATGGAGATGAATGAAGCAACGGTGAGCGGAAAGAGAGACAGGGAGAGATCTCGGTTGACCTTCGAGAACAGAGTATCGATGATACTGGAGGAAGGTCACGTAAGAAGCACGAGCACCCTCCGGTGGGCGTGCGGGGAGATAATAGTCTAATACCTTTGGACTCTGTGACGAAGATGTTCAAGAAATTGTAGACTTAAAATTTGAGCTTAGTTCTTAAGTTCCGGATAAGTCACCAAGATGTATTATGATTAATGAGCAATATTAGGACTACGTCCTGTATGTACTCGTAGTTAGTTTATTTAACAAGTGTTTCATGAACAAATACCGCTCGTGCTTCGCCTCCAGCTGTTTCATCTGCCCGAGCTGCGCCTGCTCGCAACACTTCTTGAGCAGGTCCCGTTGCTCGTGCAGGCGCGCGCTGGCCGCAGCGCACAGCTCGGCGCGCTGGCGACGCACCAGCTCCCCCCACGCCGTGGCCTGCTCGCCGACTAGCTGCCGGAAGGCGGAGTCGGTGCTGAGCTGGTCTTTGCTGGAATTTATTACCTTTCTTTAAAGGCATATTATAAATACCAATATTTCATAGAACTATACTAGAATTGTACTAGAAACAGAAATTTGTAAAAATCTCTCTGCAGAGATGCTAACAACAAATATAAGTTGTAATAAGCGTATAAGAATTTCGACGTAGCTGGATGTAGAACGCATGGCTTAGCGGTCAGAGCACTTTGACGGTAACCAAGAAGCGAGGGATCGAACCCACAATTAATCACGTTTGTAGTGAGCAGATTTCGCACTGCGCCACGATGAACTCATCCTTTTCTATACAAATACCTAAAAATGCACCTTGTCATGTATTCAATTATATCTATGATATATGTACATATTGAAACTAAGAGACCCATTCAATTGAGGTCGTACCCACCCGAAGCGGAAGTGTGAATGTCAAAATATTGACATATGATATTTATAACCAAAAAAAATTCTATCTAAGGACCCAACTGCCTGCCCTGATACCACGAACCAATAAATATATTTGGTATCAATATTAAAGTAATAATAATAAATGAAAACCGATCATTCCCGCGCTTTCTGGATCAGCAATATCAATAACAGTTTAATGCATTTGGAAAACTCGGTTAATGACGTCATTTATGACCGTACACTATTTAGGTATATTAGTTTCTTGTGAAATGAAATAAAAATTAAGGAAATATTTGGAACGTGTAACACAAAGCTATTGTAGCTCAAGTGTTGTGTGCATATCAGAATACGATGGTTGTGAATTCAAACGTAGTTCGAGAGAAAATTTTACATACAATTTATATCAGAGCCCAAAATTGTATGACTTATTATACTTATATTAATACGTGAAGGAAAAACTTTGAACCCATATTTACGAATACTGTGCAGACAAAGGAGTAGGAAATTTGGCATAGCTAAAGTGTGTATGGAGATGTAGTGCAGAAAGCTATTATTTTTGATAGTAATCTATCAGAAATACATTTATTTAATAAAATACATATTACTTGCACTACTATGTGTTTGACATACACGTTAAAATAAAGACACATACACGTTGCTAAAGCAACGCGTTGTTTACGCGTCAACGGAACATCTAGTTAAAATAATAGGCATTTTACACATGTTCTTCGTTCAACCGCTTTTCCTACACCTATTAACTTAATTGCCAATACATAAGTATTTAAAATGCATATTTAGTCAATACGTAGCCATAAAAATAAAAAAAACATTATAAAGAAGAGAACTTACTTCTTTCCTTTGATCATCTTCTCGAGGGCGCCGCACTGCTGCTTCTGCAGCGTCATCTTCTCTTTCGCGTGGCGTTTCTTCATTGCTTCTAGATCTTTCTGTTGCTTGCGACCAGTTTTGACGAAACCTTTTTCTTTTTGTAGGCTTTCAACTGTTATTGGCTCGAAGACGAGAGGCTCTGTAAAACAATATTTCAATAAATAATTTATTATTATCGTATATGACGGTATCAGCTTAACGGGATGATAGCAGATTCAAATATCAATCGAGGAGACATTTATATTCCATATTGAGGTGAAGTAATATATTATACTTACAATATTCGGGTGGAATGTGGAGAACGGAGTGTCTTGACACTATGTTCTCTTTGTCCACCCGAGAAAAAGAGAAAAAGCGTGAAGCTCAAGAAGTACTCGAAGTAGTAGTATTTTGTAGAACAATTCTTTTTCTTAAACAAAGCACAGGCCTAAAGCAGTTTCACACTTATTCGACGAATTTATATTAAGCGAGGCACTGTGTTTTCCACTTTCTGCACTAAATCGAAACATTGCGTGTTGAGTGGCAGAACTAAGAGCCGCGCTTTGTCTTACTAAAGTAGGAAAATTTAAAAATATATAAACATTTCACCAAGTGGTAATGGAACAGGCTCTTACAGTTTACATCGCTTTTACAGTCGGACTGGACTTAAAGATGCATTATTTTGAACAAAACTGTATGCCAAACACATGGTATTATGTGTAATATTTATTTATCGATTGAATGTATTACTAATGCATTAGTGTAATATACATTTGACATACATTCACTTTTTCCATATAAACTATAACTATGCTAAATTTCATACGCCTCAGTCCGCATAATTTTAAGCACTTTGAGCGCTCAAATCCAGTTTCGTTAAGAGCAGTAACTCCTAGCATTCCATGGAATCACAATGCGGCAGTTCATTACGTTGCAAAGAGAGGGGTAGGCTTTAGAGGGCTTTTTACAGGGTAAAATGCATTATAGCTTTCACTATCCGAGCACCTCTCTCTACCTAACCTAAGTTTGATAAAATCCTATTAATGCTGTGTTCTAAATACGTGCTAGAAACGAACTAATGATAGTTCTAGACCTGCCGAGACCTTTTAATAAGTTATATATAAGAAATTTCGCTACCGTGTACACAGTAACTATATATTAATCTTACACCGAATATCAATATGTAAAACAAAATATAGTTTTATTTTAGAACAATCGTACCTATATTTGTACACTTCCACATAACTATATCTCACAACATTCACTCAGCCTATATAGTTCACTTTAAATTAAAATTTTAATACGGTTTTGGTTAATCTTTATATAAATGAGTGCAAACGTTTGTTTGGCTTCACGGTAGGGAGTAATGTATTGAGATGTGTAAGGCCAATTGACTTCACTCAATATCTATACATGTACTCGTATAAGATGAAAACAGCCGGATGCTGTGGTACAGGGAATAAGTTGATGCGATTTTATCGTCATTTGGTTGGGAAGTGTTTGGTTGTAGATAACCATTATCTAGTATCATAGGTAGTGGGTTGGATCCCCGCCCGGTTAAATTGAATGAATATTCTATTAACTATGTCAAGTATGTATGTTAGTATGCGCGGTGTTGTGTTCTGCCATCTTAAAAGGTCAAATACAGTATAGTATTGAATTCTATTCAAGCGACAGTGTTCATATTTTATCTGTATAAAACAAAATAATAAAACTTGGTGATATTTCAATTATTTAGTTAGGTACTACAAGACTATGACATGACATGTAAAGTTTTTTCACAATTAGGTGTCAAAAAACAGGTTACAGGCTAAAAAGGTAGCTCCGCTGAGAAGAGCCGGCTTGAAACTCAACAGTTGCTCTTATCAAATATAGTTTTACAATAACTTCATATCTATTCGAAAATATATTTAAGAAATACGACGTTTCGACCACTTTACTGATTAAAATAATTTTATTTTAAATCTAAGTTTAAAATGTTAAAAAATATATATATAATTTAGCGCGTCAAATTTATTGTTTATGTATATCAGTACATACAATATTACATAGAAATATAAAATTGAAATAACAACTTTAAATTTAAACTCAAATTCCCCGCTTCCGCTTGTGAATAGTGTCATTTCTATAAAGCTGTTCCGAAAATATCGCTGTCATAGCGGCATTTTAGCCGGAGAATGTTCGTTTCAAACTAAATTATGAATTTTGCTTCTATTTACGTTTCACATAATATAAACATCTGCTCTCACCTCTGTAGGAGTTTGTTAAAATTACAGGTTAACTAGACTTACTAGGTTGTGGGTGCGAATCCCATTGCAGTGAATGCATTGAATTTAAATGGGTATAGTCAGTAAGAACTCCATCATACATCACTTTGTTCTCGGTTATCATTCAAAGAGCTTTTATTTGTCATTATATTTGTTTCTTGATAGTATGATAAATTTAAAACACTGATCCACATCTATGATATTTCTTTTGGCCTTGGGATGTTTATCCTAAGACACTGGCTTAAGTACACTCATCGTTTCAGTTCGTGAGATTTCATTCGTTGTTTACATCATTAAGGCCATCGTTTCGCAGTTGGACAGCGTCTGACTGTTTTGAGTTCAATCCCACTCGGGGAAATGATTATATTTTAACTTTCTCGCTCGCAAAGAAAGTGCTGTGTTGAGTTACACCACTTAAGACACGCAACGAAAAGAAAACGGAGAATAGAGTGTCTTGACAGAGGAGGTTCTCTCTGGCTACCCTATGCAGGATAAATCGCGAAACAATATATCTAATAACTAGACTAAGAAAAAATGGCTTATAAAAAACAGATATATGGAAAATAAAAACGGACTAAGAAAAATGGCCTGAACCGATAAATTTACTTAAAGAGTTTTACCGTTGAGGCAATTACCCATAAGATTTTCTATTACACGGTTATCTCAGATTCATAGAAAAGAAGTAATAATTTTTTACATTTTTTAAAGTGTTATTCGCACACTTAGGAAATTGAAAAAGCCATCAAAATAAACTAATACATGTTTAGATTACAAAGTAATATATTCTATTAACCCGATAAACGAATCTGCTAGAGCAGGGGTAAGCAACCCGCGGCCCGCTTAATAATTTTATGTGGCCCGCCAAGTCTTCTATTATATTATTAGTGTCTCGCTAATATATTAAGTTCTACCAAATTAATGCAACTTATTCAATCATGCAATATGATTAAGAAGTACATATTGGTTTTTTATTCTTTTCTTAATTGTATCTATTTTTTTTTCATTACGGGTTTTTAGAATGTTATGTTTATAATATATATACAATTTTAAATACTATTAGGCAGAAGACTATGGCCTATCCAAAAAAGTTCAAATTTAAATAAGCTCGTTGTATGAAAACCCCTGATCTACAGCGTATTTGGACTGCTTTATATTAAGAAAACCATCTCGGATTTAGTTTTGATAATAGTTTGGTTTTGAATGAAAGTTTTATTATCATATTATATTTATTTTAAATATAAGATTTTAGTTATTATTGCTTATATAATGCAAATAGAAAAGTATGAAATTTGGCATAGTCAAAGTTTGAATGTAGAATAAGTGCAGAAAACCTATGTCTTATACTTTAACCATACATTAAATGAAAAATTTCTAACATCACCACACAGTATAACAGTATTTATAGTAACTACGAAATCATAATACATATTGAAGTTATTTAGAAATTCCTCTGACTGACCTTCTTTCTTTTCCTCCGGCTTCTTCTCGGGAGCGCTCTCCTCGATGCCCATTTGCTTCATGTTGTCCGTCCGCTCTTTGGCGGCGCCCATGAAGGCGCGAGGGTCCGATAAGGCCGCCATGAAATCTGGGTAACATTATGTAATTGTACTAAATACTTCTTTTTTATATATTATATGCAAATTTGAGGCCACGGGCGAGTATAGAGATATTTAAAAATATTTTCATTTATTTTCTCTAGTAACTAAAACAAGGCGCGGCGTTTAGTTCCGCCACTCTTTCAAGCGCAAAGTGCTGAACGGAGTGCTTTGACACCTGCCTACATAGCTGGGCTATGTAGTAACAACGATAAATTACAAAAAAAAATAACTTTTAGCTTAGTTGTATGATAGCTTGGAAAAGTTAAGCTAAGTTTTTCTTTAGTCCTCCAGAGGTTGATGGCATCGTGGTTAAAATAATGTTTGTTGACATTAATGTAAGTCTAATTGATTTATAAATAAAAGTCCTACCTTCAAATCCATCAGGCACGTAAATCTTAAGCTCAATATTACAGAAGAGCATGGGCAAGGACATGGGGAAGTTAGCTTCGGTTCTCAAAGAGATGTGTCTGTATCCAGCCTGGAGACCGTCCAGGGGCAGGATTCTTTGTCCGAGCAGTTTCCCGTTCTCGTCGTAAACTCCGAAACGAAGCACTGCCAGGTCGGGGAGCACCACCTGTTCCATTTAAGTTTAAATCATTCAATTTGAGGCTATCGTGGCGCAGTGGGACAGCGCAATATTGTATTCATTTATTTTTTATAATTTTACGCTATATTTTACGTTGAGTTCCGCCACTCAACACCCAATGTCTCAATTTCAGGCGGAAAGCGGATTAAATTGTCTCAACACTAGCTTCTCTTTGACTATGTGGCAAAACGTGTGGGGCCGTCTTTATAAAAAAATAATGATTGCTCATATTATTGTGAAATTATTAATTAATAGTAAGTTATCATTATATTATGACCAAATTACACACTCTTTATATGTGCTATTCTGATGTATGTATATGCTACATTACTATAAAATGCCGTTCGGTAGTTTTAAGTAGTTTTCATTTATCAATCCTCACAATCTTTCGAATTTATAATATTAGTAAAACGCGGCGTTAAGTGCCGCCAATATATCTTAATTAAGCAGAAAGCGCATTACGGATAGTCTAAGCACTACGCTTTGCCTCCATCGTTTCGCAGTGGAACATTGTGTGGCTGTAATCGCTATTAGGTGTGGGTTTGATTCCTACTCGGGATAACTCGGTGGTCGGGCGTGGGGCGGTGCGTGGAGAACGGAGTGTCCTACCTTTCGGAAGAGGAAGGGCTCCTCGTTGTAGACGGGGTTGAGTCCGTTGGCGGGCACCATGCGCGTGCGGAACTCCTTGCGGATGGTGTCGGAGGGCAGCCCGTACATGTCCACCTCCACGTACGTGCCCACTTTCTTGTCTGATAAGAATTGCCCGGCTATCACCTGTGGGCAGTATTTCAGCAACAATACTTTATACAAATTATATAATTATACTGTCGAAATAAATTTATTCTTATGTCTTTGAATACATATATGAAATTTTCGGCTTTACGCTTTTTTCCGCATAGCAAGGTAGTCAAAGTTAACCTAATGTCAAGAGTCATTCTTCTCGCGGCTTTCTGCCCAAATTGGAGAGATTGCGAGTCGAGTGGCGGAACTGAACGCCGCGCTTTATCAGAGCGAAGAAATGAAAATAATTTAAATATATAACATATCATTCTTCCGAATGGGGATCGAACCCGCAACCCATCGCGTTTACAGTTAGACGCTGTTCCGCTGCACCACGATGGCCTTAATAATAGTTTCTTTTCTAATACTTAATAAAATGTGTGTAGTTAACTTTTCTGCTTTTCTGTATATTAAGTAAAGGTGACTTAAATTAAACTGAATTTAGAAGTAGATATTTTATCTAAAAAATATTAGTTCATTGACTACCCTTCAGAATTTTCTTTATTGATATAGATGTGATAAAACAAATTGTATTCATAGTATGTATCAGTGTCGAAGTGTGAATTTATTTAAATTATATTACCTATACGGGTGATAACAATTTAAATATTAAAAATAAAAAAATCTTTATAAGCGATAGTAGTGACATCTAGTGATAAAAACTCACAATAAATCTAAAATGAGTAATAGAACATCAATAAAGAATAACGTAATTTAAGGTAACAATAATAGATGGCGTAAAATGATATCAAACGAGATATTGAAATGTTAGATCAATTTAAAAGATAATATTAATTCACTTATAACTCTTTATTAACACTTTTAAAATCTTATTAGTGACTAGCGACCGCCCGCGGCTTCGCTTGCGGAAATTAGATGACTAAACTATTTCGTTGTCACTTAAATCAAAACTTTGCTAAAATTTATAATTTAAATGGTAACTTTTTTGTTTATATTAACCAATTGAAATGAAATAAACACTAAATATTAAGGGAAGTTCACCACAATTTAATAGTCAAATGCTTAAATCGCTGAGGCTGTTTATGAGATTAGCGTGCACACACCAACAGACAAACAAGAAAAATTGTTTTGGGTTTTATTATAGTGAAAAATGCCCCTATTATTTTTTTTCATATACCTTAAACCTTCATAAACAGACAGCGATCAGCAAAATTTTTATTTTATTTATATATTATAGATAAATAATAAAACCTATGTTATATATTAATATTTAGATTACATATATATGACCGCCTAAAACAAAATGCGATATAAACAAAAAATTCTCATTTAAAACATTACGTAATTACGCGGCTTCACATTTACTTTTATTATTATTTATCTTTAATATATACAAGCAATACAATTTACTACATTTCATATCATTTGCACTGACAATATTATATTTATATTATATTTATGAATAAGTTTTTATTATTTTAAATATGCTAATTTTGAATTAATGTAACTGATATTATCGTTCCGTATCGTACTTACTAAAAGTATCTAAATTGCAATATTATCTAGCTAAAATAAAATAAAACTGGAAATTCACACTTAGGTACGGATTGTAATTGAACTAAATTGATTAAGATATCAAAAATTTGATATCTAAATCTTTAATTCATGTAAGTCGCGGCTTGCCAAGTTACTAGCGCGTGAGAGATATGGCGCCACACGTACAATATACGGGACGCATATAACGCAATAGGAACGCAATAGACGGGAATACTTTTGATTCTATGAATGAACCGAATTTTAGTAGGGAAAGAGCTAGACCGGTCTTACACGACCGGCTTGTCCACACACTGGGTAAATAAATGCATTTTATGTTGACATTTTTACTATTAATTAAAATAAATTTCTGTAGTGGTTGGTTTTCTTAGATCATTAAATAATTACATTTATTAATAACTTATTTATTATAATTTAGGAAAGGTAAGCCGTTGGGAATCGTGTCGTTTGGCATTCCCAATAAATAAATAAAAATATTTATAATGCAGTTAAAACTTAAATATATTAAGTTACCAATCTAAATACGGTCTTCCTCACAACAATACTAGTTGAATGAAGAACAATACTAGTTGAATGAAGAAGTTCAAAACATTTCATCGAACATTCAATATAAGTAGATACAAAAGCTTTGACTTTTACAATTGAACAAAATCTCAAAAAAGTAGCGTGAACGTGTCTGGACCTTACCAACCTATATGAACCCGTACCAACCTGCACAGCGCACTGCGCCGCAATGACCCCGTCCACGGGCGCATCGGCGAAGGGGTCGAAGCTACGATCTGCTCTTCTCATGAAATCCGGCTTCAAAAGATACCCGCAGTTGCCATTATATTCAAACTTCCCTTGGTTTAGTTGCATTGGAAGATCGGAAGTTTGGAAGTTTAGAGATACCATTTGGCAGCCCGCGTTCCAGAATACCTGCGAAATGTTAAAATATATTAGCAGGTCATAGGTTCAATTCTGATATGAACAAAGTTGGAATACAAGGAGTTTATTACTGATAATGCGGGACAAGTTTTATGAAAAAGGATAAAGTATATCATTTAAAATATTTTAACATTAAGTTTTACTGTAATTTTATTAAATGAATGTATTATGTTAGTATATTATAATAATAGTAACTCTGGTGGAATCTTGGGCGTGATTTTTGTTACCCATGCCATAATAATTCCATATTCCGTGAAGTTAAGACTATAAAACCTAAAAATAAGTTTTTCCTTTATCTTGCGAATTTTCGGTAATCCTCCATTAATGCTTTCCAAAATGACTCAGTCACAGTTCTATATATATAGCTACACGAGTTGTATGTCATATTGTAGCCCGCAACTTCGTTTGCGTGGATCCCGTGGAGACATTCCGTCCCCCTTCCCGTAGGAAATGCGGGAAATCCTTTCTTAGTCCTTTCTACACTTGCACGACGACACTCTTACCTTCACGACGAATTTTGACAGTGCAGTCAGTCAATCAAGTAACGGAGTATCATACAAGCTGTTGCCCGCGACTTCGTCAGCGAAGTAGTGGAGATCTCTCTGCCAAATTTCAAGCTTGCAAGAGCCATTAAACCTTAATGCGGTTCTGCCACGCAAAATCCGTAGCCGACATTTGCTAACAATAATGCTACCTCCTTACCAGTACCAGTAGTTTTCTATGTTTCGTGATCAGTAACGTTTCACTTTTACATATATTTACACACACACACTCACACACACACACATATATATATATATATATATATATATATATAATATTTAGTAATTGAGTAAAAAATAGGTTTTACCTGTGGCATATAATTAGAAGAATCAGCTCTAGTTCCTTTGGGATATGGCACTGAGACATCACTGCCTTTTATTATAATTCTCTATGGCTTGTGACTTCAAGTAGTTCATGCCAGTGGTCTCACGAAGGGAGGACATGTTGTGAGAGATTGAATATTGCGTTCTGGGGACAACAATAGCCGGGAGTAATTCTAAAATCGTTCTTTTTCCCCTTGAAATCAAGACTCTGAGTGTCAGTGGCGGAACTCAACTCCGTTTTTGAATGAATTAAAAAAAAAAAAATTATATAATATTTTCTTCGAGTGGGGTACGAACTCAGAACTAGAAGTATCTCAATACTGGGACTGCGCCATAATGGCGTCATATATTAAATAAAAGTTGTTTATAATATTCTTATACTGTGTTAATAACACTTTCAAAGACTTTAATATTTTCTTAAGTCTTATTTACACTAGAATGTAGAAGCAATTTTAGGAATGTATGCATATATGAGAACTTGAAGGTGAGGGCCTAGTTTGTATTAAGAACGTACGACTAATTGATTAGAATGCGTGGAGTAATTTTGAATATACAAATACTCACTTTCCGCCTCCTCGAAGCTCTGGAACTTGATGGGCTGCGCGTAGTTGACCATGGAGGACAGCCAGGGGTGCACGTTGGTGGTGGAGCCCGTGTACTGCACTGGAGGCGGCGCGTCGCCCTCCCCCACCGCTGCTTCCGCCACTACCTCTTCTGGCTGTTTTCATTTTACACTAAATCACTTAACGAGAATAGAACCTGGGGCTTTTGGCCTGTGTTTTTTGTATACATACATATTTATTATTAATACAATGTGGATATATGATCGCAAGCACTTTTCGTTCCAAAACGTGAAACTGCCTTTTAGCTTACATTTTTAAAGCAACTTTCCACTTTTTCAGTAAGTTATAAAGAACATTTGTTACATTTCCATCACTTAAAACTAGGCCGCAATTCATAAGTAAGTTACCACCATAACAAAATTTATTATAACTGCAACTTTGGAACTACCTTCCAATAACAACAGATGGTAATTGGAAGTCAATATATTGTTATTGACATTGTCATATATAGTCCACGCAAAAGAAGTTGCGGGTGTTAACTAGTAAATAAATACCTTTTTCTCCGGCATGACGACGGCCGACGCGTCTTCCTTCACCTCATCCTCAATCACGAACTGTCCTTGACGGAACAGTTCCAACTCCTGCTTTTCTACTTCCGTCTTTAAACGCTTATTCTTTATCATGATTTTACGTTTTAATAAGCAAGGTGGTGGTAATGGCTGACCTGGTTCTAGCTGTAATTTTATATGAAAAGGAATGAAAATCTTGAATTATTAATTGCGTATATTTTGGTCATAGGTTTAGTTTGGTCATTGACTACAGATCACTGGACTATGTTCGAAAAGTCGTCGTCTTTTCTAAAGTTCTTTTGGAATAACAAATTAAATTTAATTGATCTGTTTAAACATTTTTAGTTTCATATAAAATGTGCCAAAATGGCGAAAAATTTTAATATTTTTGTAGACGATAACAAAATTTCATACGATACATATATTATACTTTATTTTACTTATTAAAAGTTAATAATATAAGCACGGAAGATATATTTATATTAGAGTTAATGGAAAAACTATTCAATTAAACTAGTTATTTCATTTACATAAATAACTAATCAGGGTACAGCTATTATATTACGTTTCATAACTAAATACACCTCGTATAATCAGACTCGGGGAACAAAAACGATACTCAGCGGGGAATTTGTGTCCACAAAATACTAATAAAATTTTAAAATCTATTTCTTGACTTAGTGTCATAACACTCCGTTCTTCACTTCTAGCCATGTGTGTTAAGTGGCAGAACGCAACACTACGCTGGTTAAATTACTAGAGCAGGAAAAATCATAATAATTTAAATATTATAATTATTTAACCGAATGGGAATCAAAACCATGGCCACTATGGCCTAATTTTAATATATTACTTAAAAAGCAAAACTCACAGGATATTCAGGCAACGGTTCCTTCATGAGCAAGTCACCAAGGATTTCATCACAATATTTAGCCAGCTTATATTGCTGGGCCTTACAGCAATGGTTTTCAAAGGACAAAATAATCGGATAGTCGGAAGCTACGAATGCTGTGTCCCGAAGAGCGTATATGACGTCTTTGAACAGGATATCCGTGCACATCGCCATCCCGTGGGTGATTATTGGCTCTTCATCCTCACCCTTTCCATCCCAGCAGTCGAGTTCTACGCAGCTAGGATGGGAAAGTCAAATAAATGTACGATTATTTTGGCTTTAAGCTATATTGTTATTTAAATATGAAGTAATTTTTTTTAAATATGTAGTATATATTATTTTTTAAGTATAATGAATATATTATTTTTTTAGTATAATGAATGAAGTATAATGTCCCCGTACACATAATTTGGGTTTTCTCATTTTCAAGCATGTCCTCAATTTATTTGCGGAGTATGCAAATAAAGAAATTTGTATTAAGTAATTTAATTTTCTACTTTCTTCTTAGCCATTGCTTCTTAAAAGACGAAACTCAAGGACATTTCTCTAAAAAGACCAGGAAAAATTATTTTTCTTTTATTTAAGGAGCAATAAATCGACCCGTAAGCTTTTCCTTCGTGTATGTTATTTTTTTCCATCAGCCTCACGCTTTTTCCCATAGAGTAGGCAGAGAGAACCAAGTATCAAGGCACTCTTGTCTCGTCACCAGAGCGTAGAAATGAAAATAATTTAAATATAATCTTTTCCCGACCGGGAGGGAATCGAACTCAAAATCATACTGTATACAGTCAAACGACGTCACACAGAGCAACAATGTCCGTAATGTAATGTAAGGTTAAAATACATACTCGTAAATGAGCTGTCTACTCACCGACAACCAGCCAGTAGCACCTGTCTATACATTTCTACAGAGCTCTTCCCACCGAACTGTCTGCCAGACAGGTAGGTGTTGTGGGAAGAATTTATATAGTAGTGGGAGAGAGGTTGGTCCATTTCCATGTAGAAGTCTAAGCGGTCAAGGAACACGGGCGCGTTCTCATCTGACATTAGGTATCTAACTAAACCGTCCTTTGTGAGGCATTCTGGAAATTATTTTTTTAGTTTATTATTAAATTTTTCTTTACCGGATATATATATATATATATATATATACACATACGTTTTCAGAAAACGACGCGTATCTTCTCATGTCTTAAGAAATACACTTTATGTAAGCATTTATCTTCACGTAATCGTATATCTATATTTAATTTAAAAAAAAAACCAAAACAAGGCCCTTTTACAACTTCATAAACTAAGTTTCAGATCCTACTTACTAGCAGTTTTGGCCTCTTCCTCCTGTTCATAATCAGTGATAATTTCTAGAGCTCGTTTCTCATCGTAAAGTGGATATAAGATTTCGTTGAGACGTGGATCCCTTTGCTTTTCATTAAGGAAATTGACGAATTGCTCCAAGTTGATCCTATCCGATTTGCCTTGTGTTCTGAAATGCATTTGTAATAAATACACAGTAACATTTTTAATTTTGTCTAATTTTTAAACGATTTATATATAAACCTAATATCGAACAGCAAAATTAAAAACAAAAATATTTTTTTTACATATAATAATAAATATATTTAAGGTTCAATAGGTCTGATATAAGATATTCATATTAAATTGAAACGTTGGTAAGAACATTTGTTGACATACTTTATAAGTTATATAATAATCCGTTACTTACATGGTCCTAAAAAGCTCTTCAATATCGTTTCTAGGACAGATCTTATGATACAAAGCGTAAAATTTGTCAAATGTGAACGCCTCTCTCTCCATAGATTCGTTCTTGCCGGAAGGTAAGCCGAGTTCCGATAGACATTGGTATACTAATTTTTCCGTCTTTCCCGAGGCAAAAGTTTTGCTGATTACTTTGACAGGCACCTTTCCTTTTGAATCAACTAGGAACGATAGTCGCATCCAACTAAAAATGTAATTGACATACACATTTTATACACATTTATGAGGCAAGGCAAATATTGATTTATGTGTATATATTAAAGAAAAATAAAGTGTCTTAGGTGCAAAGCAACGATTAGTAACAAAATCAACAATATATTAGATAAAAAAATGTGATGTTTCATAAAAAATTAACAAGTACATAATAAAAAAAAATATACCTGAGAATGAAAGTAATTATTACATAAAGTTACAAAATATAAATTGTACTACATCCTAGCGACAAAAGCTTATATAATATATATTAAAAAGAAAATTAAGAAAACCGTCCAGTGAAATCAGATTCACTTAAAATAATACAATATACGAGCTTTGTACGAAAATTGTATGAAAATATAAAAATAAGAAACGATGATAACACTCGTATGTGTCAAATATATACACTTAGACGTGATGGAAATAATATTTCGAGCGCGCTCAAATCTTCTATAGAAGCTGTAATCTAATATTATCATACAATATTCATCAGTCGCTTTAGAAACAGTATATTATTATTATATTTGTATACTTTCATACAAAAATAATAAATTTAAATATATAATAAAAGTTGATTGTACTAACTTAGAATGTATTTTTTGTAATGTGATTACAAGTTAATTAGCATTTCAATAACATTAAATGGGTACATATATATGTGTACATATATATGTGTGTGATTCTGAATAATATTAATATAAATTAAAACCTCATGGACGTCTAAGAGTGCAGTGTCAACAAAGTGTTATATTTACATTTGTACATGCATTTCTACTATATGACCTAAGTAGCAAACTAAATTTTAATAACAAAAAATTCAATAAAAAAAGCGAACACAAATGACGTGCAATTTCAAAGCTCGACACTCCATTCTCCCTTTCCACCCACAATCGAGTGGCATGTTTAATAACGGACATGAATGCATCCGGATATGCGTGTGTATAGATAAGGTGTTGTTTTAATGTTAATTGTGCTCTCGAGAGGGTAGGGGAATATCTACTTAAATAAATAAGTAAAGGAAAACTTTGAACCCCGTTTTACGCAAATTATGCGGTCGGAGAAGTATGAAATTACACGTAGTTAAACTTTATATAGAGATCAAGTGCCTACATTTTTCATAATAATGCATTATAAATTAAGTAAATAAATAATGTATATACTGCCATGTGCTTGGCATACACGTCAAGCTACAAAGATACACGTTGCTAGGCAACACGTGTTTACGTACCAATGAGGCTTCTAGTTTTATTAAATACAAATAAATAAAAAAACTGTACATTCATACATTCATAGTACCTACCTACATAAGTATATCTATTGAAAAAAGTAAACATACAATATTAAAGCAATTATTTTTATATAACAGCAACCTTTCATTTTTTAAATAGTACAAACAATTTGGACGAGACGATATTCGGAAAATTTCCAACGTTGAAGGTTATATTAATCTTTTGTTGGGGTTCCATATTGAATTGGCAACGTCGTGACATAATAATTATTAAACATAAATATTTATATTAATTTAAACATAGGGACTGAGTAGCGGAAACCAACGCTGCACTTTTTCTTATTAAAGCGAAGAACTCACTACCATAATAAAATTACTAAAATCGTATATTATGTATATAACAAGATTCTTTTGTCAATTGATCCTTACTGACTATAATGGTTATAATATTTTGAATAATAAAACACAAAAGAAACACACAAAACACTAACACTTTGAAATGAATAACAAGTATTTCCTTTTAGAAATTTTAAGCTTTACAAGATTTCTGCCAGCGCGTCTCGAATTATGTATATATATTACGTTTTTCCCGCATAGTTCTCCTACTGAATTAATTTAATTTAACTTTTGTATAACCGCAACTGCTGGCACAATATTAGTTTTAAGTAATTTCTTAATTATTTTATGTTAATTACTATTTAATTAATTTAATTATTCTTAAAATAATTAAAATTTCTTACAAAAATGTATATTTTCCGCCTGAAATCGACTTGTGTCAGTGGCGGAACTCAACACTGTACGTATATCCCTCAAAAATATTTATATATAATAATTTGTTTGTTTCATGCACGCTTTTTTATTCGCCAGCTTCTCGAAGATAATAGTGTATCCTAGAGACACATAAATAAAAAGCTTAGGCATGTTTGGAACCCGTCGCGTTCTGTCTAACTCGAACCTTATTTCAATTTCTGTAATAGTACGAACAAAGTTATCGTATTGTTCTATATTTGAACAATGAAACAATAACAAAAGAAGATTTCTTTTATTTCTTTAGTAGTGAATAATTCTGTATTAATGTTTTTAAAAGTATTTTGTGACCTAGTTATAATTCGTAATGATTTATATCTATATACTAGTATGTAAAGTGAACTCTTTCCATCCCTTTTTATAAAAATCAGACGTCCAGTCGACGCGTAAACAAAGAGATTACATAGCAAGGTGTATGCCACTTTATACAAACATGTATGCCAAACATATTATAGTATTGTGTTACATTTTTTTTCTTTATTCATTATTTAAAAACAAAATATTATTTTTTTGCACTCCTCTATATAAACTACAATTGTGACCGCATAATTTTCGTAAAAAAGGCTACATAGCTTTTCCTTAACTTATTCACATAATGACTATGCGGACTGAGGAATATATAAAATTAACATTTTGAAAGTTTATCTTCTATTAAATTCATAAAATAAATATTACATACGTGTATTTGACATATATGGAATATCATTATATTAATATAGTAAACTTAAAACTTGAAGCAGGCAAGCACTAAAAAAATATTTCAGCTTAATTGGCTTATAGCGTTTGGACCGTATCTAAGAGATATGGGTTCAAATTCGATAAAAGTATGGAATTACAATATAACTTACATCCTTAAAAGTGTTAGTTACACATGAAAATGTTATTAAATAAGTAAATTTAATAAATTACTCTTAATTTGTCAAAGTACAGCGAGACATCGTACGGCTAGACTAGCCCATACTTTATTAGTGTTGTTCAAGCACATTAAGTATCTACGATTTATTACAGTTATATAAAAAGTTAGTCTCGTCGATGTAAATAGAAAATGAATACTCGTATTTTCTTTCTTGGTTTATGATTGCAAATACCTCCAAATACCTATCCGTGTTGGGTTTTGTACATAAGTAAGAAAGTCGCCAACGAATGAAAACGAATGTATTTAATATAAAATGTACATTTTACAGTACAAACGACATAAAAGCATTTTTAGTTTCACGCTTTATCCCTAGCGGGGTAGTCAGAGAGGACGGAGCACCAAACGTTAAGACCTCCCCGCATGCTTCTATCGCCTCGTCCACAGTCATACACCTCTTGATACACGCCTTCGCGGGGGGACTTTATGCTTCTTTTTTTTTAATTTTTAATCTATAATTAATACGCTTTATTGCGATTTCGTGGTTTATTTTAGTCCTGGCAAGGTCAATATTTTATTATAATTGCTCGACAAGAAGCGAAAATACCGTTGCAAGATTTTCGGATATTGATAAATAAATAGACACAAGTTATTCTAATTAAAGCTTGTTATATATTATTTGTGTCACGTTTTAATTATCATCTTTTAAAATGTATGTTTGTTTGTTTCTGTAAGTAAGTGTGTTGTTGATGAAATAAAGGTTTTCCTTATTTCATCAAAAACACACTAACTTTTATTAATTAGATTTTTCTTTTGTGGGTAATATGATATGCATGAAATTTTCAACTGTACTATCCGTGTCCGTTACAAAGAAAGTAAGTTTTTTCTTCAGGCTTGTCCCGCATAACAAAGTAGTCAGAAAGAATATAGTGTTAAGACATTCCGTTTTCCCCTATACACCCGAAATCGAGACATTACGTATTAAATGGCGGAACTCAACGCCGCACTTTATCTTAGGTACTAGAGTGGAGCAATGAAAAATATTTTAAATATTTTGATTTCTCCACTCCCATTCCATTCCTCTGAATGGAAATCGAATCCGCAACCGATCCCGTTTGCAGGCAGACGCTGTCCCACTGCGCTACAATGATCTCGTAATTGTAGCTGAAACATCATTATTAGCCGAAAAGTGAAAATGAAGAAGAGTATAAGGCTTTCTGTTTTTTCATACTCTAGCCACAATAATCATAAATGATCAAAAATAGCGTTTACATAATTATTTCACTAGCTTCTACTATTGAGCTTTTATTATATCACATACTGCTTCATAAGTATAGTTCTGGGACAAACGTTGTTTATTTTGTTGTTGTGTGTTATAGCCCGAAGAGATTCTTTCCATACCTTCAAAAATAAGGAAATTTACAAAACAAATACTTACTTTTGATAATAATAAGAATTATTTTTACAATATATCTTTTCTGTGTATTAGTTAAATATAAACATACATACATATGTTTGTTTGTTTATTGAAAGTTTCTGTTTTATATTTTGAATTTCAAGGCGCTTAGGCGTGCCAGTTGAGCACAGTTAACTACGTCAATATCACGTAGAATGGAGACACGATGGTGATTGATCAATTGAATATTTTATAAAATGGTCATGTAGAAGGATATACTCGTTTAAATTTTTCATATTTTCTAAGTTTATATATACAATAATATTTTTTATGACCTGACCTAACCTTGCCTATACTTAAGAACTATAATAAAATACATTATCGACACCCCTTCTCCCTTAATCGTTTTATATAGTAAATGGAAAGCAATATATTGGTGTAAGAACAAACATGCTTACACAATACAAATGTCTGGAAAATATCAAATATCTGTTTCCATACAGCAAAATTAAAAACCTATTCATAACATAATAACTTCATGTTAGTAACAAAAGCAATAGTTTGCATTCTAATTTATCTATATTACCAACCATCTTAAAAAATAATGTGGAAATTGTAGACAAATACATATAAATAAGTATATGTACTGAGCTTTTAATTAAGCCAATATGCAGAGTACGCGTATAATTTTATGAAGTAAACAGAACAAAAGGTAAGTAAATAAAAAGTAATATTTTTTTTTAGCTTCAAGCTTTTTCCCGCATAACAAGGTAGTCAGAAAGAACCTAGTGTATAATCATTCTCCCAACCGGGAATCGAAGCCACAACAATCACGTTTACAGTCGCTGTCTCACTGCGCAACGATGGCCTCAATGTATATCTTTAAAAGGAATAATTCATTTCGAATATATAGAATTTACATGTACGGGTATGATAATTTCTAAAAACAAAATGTTTTATTGAAGCTCAGTTTGCAAACAACACTTTGTCGCCTTTCAAAATTATCAGCGGAAACTTTTCGCTAAATCTACATATTTTGTCGCAAACGAAAAACGTATACCAAAGCATATCAAAATAGTCGATAGGGATATGCCTGGCTTATTTTTATAAGATATTTTACTTGGTTACTGAATTAATTCGATATTACCGAATATTAATAGAAATTTTATTTTGCTTTAACAATTCAAATTATCTGCTGATATAAAAAAAACATTTATTAGTGTTTAACTGACATTAAATCAGCATCAATGTAATTTTTTTTTATATGTGATAGGCCTAAGTTAGACCACCAAGCCTCATGTTAAGCGTTGATGTGGTCAATTTCTTCAATATTTACAAGGAATCTGAAATATAATTGTAAAGCAACTTGTTGTTAAAAAATAGGGATTTTTTTAAGCAATAAGCTGCGTTAAAATGTTGATTCGATAAAAGAAGCTTATTAAAATATAACTATAGGCATTATCTCATTTTTTTTTTAAATAAAAGCCCTAACTATAAACCGACAACCCTATTGTCAACTTCGCAAACATTGTTTTAGTGGTTAGTTTTTGTTCCTGAAAATTTCACGTGCGTATGTATTTTAAAAACAATATTGTTATTTAGTTACAATAACCCCTCTACAGTATGTGCTGGAATATTTTTGCATGCAACGCTATTTTACATATTATGGAAAGCTGTTGAGTTGTCCGTTTGCAAAAATATTTTTTATTAACCTCAATACACGTGACGGAGAGAGAGAGAGCATCATGTTTTGTCACTCTCTTTTCTACTTTCTTTACTCTTTGGTGGTATTTAAATTACTTTAGTGTCAACAAATTATTCTGATATTATAAATGCGAAAGTAAATCTGTCTCTCTGTCTCTGACGATATAACGGCCAAACTACTGAACTGATTGTGATGAAATTTTATCTAGATAGAGGCTCTTGGGACATAGGCTATTTTTTTCTTCTATTATTTTAGTTTTTTCTAGAATTTAATTGATTTACGCAAACCGAAAATACAAAAAACAGCTATAGTTCACGCGGGTGAAAACACGTTGGGTGGCTATTAAAAAATATAGCAATACATTTTCTAAAGTATTTAAAAGTACACAAAATATACTTCCGTATGAATTCTGTATCCGTATGTAAAATCAAACTATCCAACAAAGAAATTATTCTCTCGTAAGCTTCTTCATACATTTTCATACACAGATTGGAATTGTTTAAATAATGGATACACATGCAAAACATATAGGTACTTTGTATCAGAAATATGACATTAGCATCAGATACGCGGTTCACGGTTCACGGTTTTTCCACACTGACATATTCCAAATGTTTAACGAGTTACTGCTCTTATGATTATCAAAGTTTGTGTGTGTATCCGTTTTAAAAGCGTTATCAGATTGGTTATTAATTATATTTATATATTGGTTAGTATTTACTTATTGTAGTTTTTTGCACAGCCATAGAGGACCTCCGAAGAAGACATTATGTGTTGCTGTTATGTGTACTGGCGAAGCTCAACGCCGCACTTTGTCTAACGAGTGGGGAATTTAGAATATCTATACATATAACAAAAATGAAACTGATCGCTGTCTGTACATAAACGATATATGAAAAAAAATATAATAGAACTCCAAAACAATGATATTTAATTTTCTTTTCAGTTTGATTGTTTATCTGTTTGTTTGTGCAGGCTAATTTCAGAAACGGCTTAAACAATTTAAATTTTGATTGTTGTATTGTAGTACACTTCCTTTACCATTTAGCGTTTATTGCATTGCAATAGGGTAATGAATAAAAGAGTTACAAGCATTTAGATTATTAATTTAAGTGAGAATGCGGGCGGGCGAAGGAAATAGTTTAGTCATATAGTTTACGCAGGCGAAGCCGCGAGCGGGTCGCTAGTTTTAAATATAATCACAATACGACGTCGGTTGTTTGCAGAACGACTTCGTAATTAATGCACGATTTTTTGGCAATTTTAAATTTTCTGTAAGCACGGAAATATATTTTTTTTTTTTTATTACATGCCATACCTTGTATTATTCAACAGAGCAGAGAAATGAAAATAATTAAATTCAACCCATACGAGTTTCTGTACCACTGCGTCACATTGGCCTCAATAACGCACGGATATAACAGACACAGTTAACAAATTAACATTAAAAGAACTAATATCTTGCTACTTGTGTTTAAAATATATATTCGTAATAAGCAAAACTTAGATTTAATAGACTTGTCACAAAAACAGATCAGAGTGACACACGTACGTACTCACAGCCCTATTTAAAAAAAAATTACGTATAACAATTTCAACGTCGCTCGATAAGAAAGTATAGCTATGTCGTTCTCTTAACTAAACGTGTAAATAACATTTAAAAAATATATTAAAACATCCTATATAGTTTATTTTGCAAATGGACAACCTTATACAGCACATGCAATTAGAACCATGCCACCATATAACTATGCATTAAAGCACCCTATAGTTCATTAGTCGCACTTACTGCTTCTTGAGACACGTCATGGGACACACGTTGTTTGCCTTGACATTGTGTGTGATTTTCCTAAGTCCTTGTAACCAAACCTTTGTAAATGAAATTTAAATGTTCATATTTTATTTTATTTTTTACTTTATAAATTCTTAAATTAGAACCAAATGTGCATAGACTGATATTAAAGAATGCCACTGCTTTGTCCTATCTAACTAGACCGACAAAACGACTTATTTTTAAATGAAGTCCTAAATCGTAAATGCTTTAAAAAATATATTATTTTTATGTCAACATTAACTTCTAACTCAACTTATTCTGAGATTGTGTCCTTTGGCAATAGCTTAGTGACTAGACGATTATATAAGAAATAATAATTAAAAAATATCTCCGCAAATGGGTTTTGAAACTACAACCAAGTTTAATAAACCAAATTATACCTGTAAATGTAATAATTTAAACGTATTTCCTAATATTCTTACACAATTGTATTCTATAGTAATATACATATATACATACGTTAGCGGTGTTAGCGTCCGGACAGACGACATGTTGGTAGTTTATATTTATGTAGTCGGTACCACTGCATATAGTGAGCGACTTCTCCTCTAAGTTTTGGCCGTGCTTGTTTACTAAATTATTGCTAAGTTTGGCATCCTGAAATAAAGATATTTATTTTACGGTAAATTATTATTTATTGCAACTCTCGAAAATTATGAAAATTATAATTTATTTTATTAAAATTATTATTTGTTGCAGCTTTTCGCGCATAGCGGGATAGTCAGAGAGAACAAAGTGTCAAGACACTCCGGTGTCCACTTTTCGCCCGAAATATACATATTGCGGGTAGAGTGGTGGTACTCAACGCCGCACTTTGTCTTAGAACAGAGAAATAAAAACATTTTGAATATAATCATTCTCCTGAGTGAGAATCGAACCAACCACCAATTTACACGTTTACAGCAGACGCTGCCCCACTGCGCCACGATGACCACGAAATTATAATTAAAGTAAATATATTGGAGAGAAAAACATATTTAAAAGGATTTACTTAAATTTTTAAAAGAGAATTACTTGAGACAAACATTAATCTGAAAATACCTTCTATTTTAGGTTAGTAAATTACACTTAGTCATAAACTATCGTAGCCATTATCAAAATCTAATTGTATGAGTATTTTTTTTAAGTATTTTTTTAAATTATTACATATATATATGTTTCTTCTTAGCTAATTATTTCTAGTAGTGGTAGCTACAATTAAAGCACTTCAAAAATATTTAATTGGTTTTGTATATAATCATCCTCCCGAGTAGGAATCGAATCCACAACCAATCGCGTTTATAGTCAGATGCTGTCTCTCTGCGCCACGACGGCTATTTTGTTATAACTTGGTTAGTACACGATATTAGATAAATGGCTGTGATACGGTGCTCTTCGTAGCGCTCGTTTAATATTCAGACAGTAAGTCCATTTATCTTTGACACCCGCTTGTGTGATACGAAAATATTACTTTTGCATATGTACGTAGGATAATATTTAAAGTAATTTCGTTATCTAAATAAATAGATTATTATTTTTTTTAGAAAACGTATAAATCATTTGAACGCAGCGGGATTTAAAACCGCGCCTCTTGAAAACCGCCCAAACGCTCTGACCGCTGAGCCATGCGTTCTACATCCGGTTACGTTTCATGAAATTCTTATAGGCTTATTACACCTTAAATATTTTTAAAATTTCTAAGTGTGTCTATAAAAATATTAAAAGTATAAATATACTTTCACGCTTTTTCCCGCAAACCAGGGTAGTCACAGGCCGCACTTTATCTTGTTCACCAGAGCGGAATGTCCACCAAGTGGGAATCGAACGCACAACCAGTCGTTTTTACCATAACCTTTTGTTATGGTCTAAATAACAATAGAGAACCCCGGGACGACTATTTTTTCATTACAATAGCTGTCTTGAAAAGGTCATCGGATTCATGCTATGAAAATACAACATTCTCATGGTATCTGGACACGAGTGCAATTTTTTAAACAAATCAGGCCACACACAGTGTTGCATGATTTTCTTATATTATTTTATTTTATTATTTTTCTTATTTTCGTATAAAAACCTATCGTTTAGTTCTCAAAATTTAGTTAAAATTAATATTTTTCACACTATTTTTTTACCTCCGTTACGTAGGTAACTCCAACATATTGCAAGGTAAACAGAGAGAACTTAGTGTTAAAACACTCCGTTATTACGCCGTATATACGCCCACTTCTTCAGATACGATGTTTTGATTGGCCGATTCAACGGGCATAGTCTATTAGCCCATATTACCAAGATTTAAACCTATAAATAGCGTTCAACCAGTAACAACTCAACTTCCGACTGATCTTACATTTTTTTATCTTTTTTATACCTCTATTAAAATCAAGATTTAAATAATTCGTTACAAGCTAAAGTATGAAAAACCAAAGACCTCATTAGAAGTAGCAAAGTAGTGTTACCTTTGGCACTCCACCAGACCGCACGTCACTCACTTGGCACAATTCAATGACATCTCCGTCCTGAAACAAAAGCGAGTACTTTTAATAGTGAAATCTTTTTTCAACATAGCAGCATAGCAGTGTCGTCAAAGAGAACCTAGTTTCAATACACTCCGTTCTCTCCTTTCCGCTCAAATTCAAGATATTGAGTGGCGGGACAACGCCGCGCTTTGTCTTGTCATTTCCCAAGTGAATTAAGCTGTATAATAAAGTTAAGTGAATCCTCCATGGTCCTAACATTACATAACGGACTTAATTACTAGTACATATATATAAATAAACTTTCATACGTGAATTGTAAATATTGTGTGCAATTAAGTGTTTATTATTATTCACATTTCGGAAATTGAAAAATATTTTTAGAAAACGTACAAAAAGATGAACGCAGCAGGATTCAAACCCGCGCCTCTTGGAAACCGTTCAAGAGGCGCGGGTTCGAATCCTGTTGCGTTAAAATTTTTACTCGTTTTTTTTAAAAGAGAACGAACAATATAGTTAAACAAATAATTTAAATTAATATATCGATAAACAAAATAATTTAAATCTCCAACTCCAATAAAATTTAATCATAAAGTATAGCAAAATAACCTTGCCTATAATAATTAGGTCAAAAATGTGCTAAATATTCCTATTCTAAGAAAAATAAATAGAATGATGTATACTTTGCACGAAAATAAGCCATATTATCTCTAAGAGTAATTTAACACACGCATAAAAATACACACGCATACACGTATATATTATGTATGTCATTTTGTTTGAAGATTCACACATCATCTTACGTCAATATGTCGTTAGCAAGATTCAGTGATTTGAAATGACGTGACTTTGGAGGTGAGTTGAGGTGGAATCACGAGGAAAGAGCGTCTTGTATTTAAGCCGAATAATATGGTAATTTATTGTTTATATAACAACCGAAAGCTGTTATTGAGGCATGCGTGAAGGACAGAATATCATCGTGACGCAATGGCATAGGGAAATGTAAGTATTTAAAATTACTGTCATTTCCCCGATCTTTCGATGTCAAGCGCGGCATTGACTTCCCCCACTAAATAAATATGCAAACGCGGGTAAAAGAGGTTGATTGCAAAGCGGAGTGCCGTAACACTAACCTCTCTCATAGCAGGGTAGGCAGGGGCCTAACTCAACATCAGCTACTATTACGGGCGAGAAAACCAAAATGATTTCAGCTTAGAAAAGTAATTTATTGTGTAAAAGAAATGAGCCTGACATCGGATTACGGTAATATAAATCGAGAAAAATATTGACAACTGCAGTCAGTAAATGCCAGAGACTGACAACGCTGTATTGTAAGTGTAATTACTTGGATAGTCTAGACGCTGTGATGTTTGCAAAACATGTTATCAATATGGGTGATTTTTTTCAGCTGCACACTTTTTACAGTATAGCAGGGTAGTCAGAGAGAACCTAGTGTCAAGAGACTCCGCCCAAAATCAAAACCTTGCGTGTTAAGTGGCGAAACTTAACACCGCGCTTTGTCTAGGGTACAAGAGTCGCGACCCACAATGAATCGCGTTTAGAGTAAGACGCTGCCCCACCAAGCCGAGAATCTCTATAAGACGTTTTCTATAAGAAGACAAAGAAGAAGTCTTTAAGAAATCTTCTACAACATGTAAATAAACATTAAAAAACTTTTTACATACTGAATATACATAATTTATTTGTATAATTTGAAAACTGAAACATCTATAATTATATTCCATACACAATGTGTACCTATAATATATATACCTCCACAATATATTTCTCGGGCGGGGTTAAACGAAATGAGATGGTTAGACCTCGCCGACTTTAGAACATTTAAAATTAAATTGGTTTTATTTATGAGTAAAATTGAGTTAATTAACATTGTAAGGTTAAATTTGGGTAAATAGGATATTTGGTGGGTGTCAAAATAGCACAGTGGAAACGTAGCCCGCTTATATGTCCAGTGTGATCGTCAATGGTTGTGATTTCGAGTTAGATATACTCATTTCATTTTTAAAACGCTTATGTATTGTCTTCTATTTGTTTATATTTTTAATAAATGTATAGCAAGGTTGTATAGCAGGGTAGTTGGAAAGAACCTAGTGTTGAGACACTCCGTTCTCCATTCAGCCCAAAATCGGGACATTGGGTGCTTAGTAGCAGAATTCATCGCTGCGCTTTGTATGGTACCAAAAGGGAAAAATAAAAAAAATTTTTGCACACGTAACACGTAATTGTTACTCATTCAACTACACAGGTTGACTGAATCAGATATAAGTCCACACTTGCTAACTAACTAACAAATTTATTTGCTTTCATTGCGTATTTTTTATACAGTAAAGAATATAATTTACATTAGTATCGTATGTTTTTAATTATTTAAGCGTTCTATTATTAAATAGATATACCAAGGTAGATTTGTAAAGAAATTTGACACCATTTTAAATTTAGAGGAATACCTTGCCTGTGACCACGAACCGTTGTCAGTGATCAAAACGTTCATTCTTCTAAAATGTATTTACGAATCAGAATATACGAATTTAATTTAAAAAAATAAAATTGTTGAAACGAATTTTAATATATCCAACTGTTTTCAATGAATTATATATAATACAATAGTAGTAGTAAAGAAACTTCCAACACTTTCTATTGTTTTCTTGAATAGGTTTTTATTCATATATAGTGATGATTGAAAACAATAATAAGAAACTATAAATATTGAAAAAGAATTAATTACTTTAAAATAATTAATTTAAACGTTTTTAACACATTTTATAAACAATAATGAATTTTACAATAGAAATTATACAATAGAATAGTTCATAAACTATACAAAAAAACTATAAAGTATAAAGAAAAGAAATTAAGGAAGTTAATTTCTTTTCTAATATTATGTAGGATATTTTGCCCTAGAAACGTTTTCTAGCGGATATTAGCAGATAATTGCGGAAAACCAGAGACCTTTCCACTGCAAAGCTATATACATAACTTCCTTACAATGTAGAAATTTTTTTATTACTATTTATGATATTCAAATACACAGGTTTATAGTATAGGTTTTTAAATATCAAATCATAGTAATGAATTTATAATTTACTTATAAGGTTAGAAAAAATGAATTTGATAGGTGGTAAATTTGAAGTTCAAAAACAGATTTAAAAAAAAGAAATGAATTTGGTATTATTAGTAAATATAGTAGTTACATTTATTGTGTCAACACACTTCGTTTTAAGATGATAATTTCTTAGGTTCAAAACGTGGATGCTGTTATGGGGCTTTCTCCTTCTTCTCTGGGCCCCAATTAAATCCTGAAGGTTGTCCGTTAGCTTCCTTAACTCTGCTCTGTCTAATGCTAGATGAAAAATATATTCGATGGATTTGATACCGGTCAACTCTCTGATTTTACTCAACCAAGACTTTTTCCTTCGACCATCGCCTTTTGCCGTCCCATTACCCATCATAATAAGCTGAAGCAAACTATATTTGACATGCCTTAAAAAAATATTTTTGATGGTTTGCATTATTATTCGGGGCATGTTTACAAGCTGGAGCACGTTTACGTTTCGTTTTCTCTGAGTAAACATAAAAAATAACAAGACGGAGACAGGAAGCAGCCCTGTTGGATTCTACGAAAGATTTCAATTTTAGTTGTCTTCTCGTTGTCAATTCTCACTGTAGCTACTGTAGTGTCGGATGAATCTTACATCTTTACCATCGAGACCAAAGCCGTATAAGATGTTAATAAGACGCTGATGTCTGACTCGGTATGGAGCTTTACAGTTATATAAATATTTACCTAATCGAAAACTGCCGGAATAACGCTTCTGTTCCTACACTTTATCTCTGTTGCATTGCAAAATTATGTAACTTGAGTAATAAATTAATGAGATTACCACTTAGAGGGAATCAGCTTACAGAAGGTATATTATGTTAGATGGTATTAGTAATTTCTATAATAGTTCAGGCTTTTACAGCTTATAAGTTAACGGAAATGTTAATTATAATGCTTTTATTTTACCTCATTTAAACACCAGGTTACAAAGAGAAGAGAGTTTTTCAGTAAAAAATACAAAGTGGTAATCAGATTTTTTACTATGTTAGATAAATTCTACATAGTATAAAAATTTTACCTATATAGTTTAAAAAAATTGCCATAATTTTAAATATAAATGTAACACACTATCACATATGTGTGACATACACGTTACAACACGTTTACGCTAATCGGGGCTAAGTACAACTTGAAAATTTCATACTTTACTTCACAATATCTTCATAGTTGAAAAAACTATTCTGTAAATGTCATCTTCAGATGCATATTAAAACGCTGTTTAATTTCAATCGCACAATAACTTGACTAACCTTTATCGTCTTTCAAGCTGCAAAATCTCAGGTCGCGCAATGCTTTTTCTTATTTTATAGATAATTATTTAAAAAATTCTCACTTTTATTCTATGGAAACTGACAAGAATAGATAGGCTATGTACCTTTTCAACGTAACACTCATTTACGCAAAAAATTCATATTTTAATTTTCAATAACTTTATTTCCGTTGATGATTATATTCGTATTAATGTTCATTTTCGTATTCATTCTATTTTCTTTGCCTCCAAAAGGAAAAAATCTCAAAAATAATAAATTGAAGTTTAGTAATCTTAATTTCATGTATTAATAAATGAAATTGGAGTGCAAATAGAATATATATTTTTTAAATTAAAGTAAATTTGTATGTAGGTTTATTTTATTACGTAATAAATACAAAGTAAAAGTACTGTACCAGAATCGCTCCTTTTCACCTTAAACTTTAAGGATTTTGAAAGTCATCCTTCGCACATATTTTTCTTACCACTATTGCCTTCGTAAATATTATTTTACATATTAATATAAATTACACATAGCTTTTTGTTAAAGGTCTCATCATATTGTAACGCAGGCCACTCAGAAATTGTTTTTATATTTTGAATATATTGAATGTTTTTCTAGTGTAGTTTTCTAATTTTTACTGTAATAGAATTGATACTTGCCAGATTGTAGATAGCTTGCTGGATTTTTACATTTGTTTTTTCTTTATTTGTTTATACCATTTCAACTAAATCTTTTAAATCTAAATCTTTCATTCCTTCTAAAACTTATTATTAATTTATGTAATTCAGTGATTAATATTCTTTCAATAAATGTCGAGACATTGCGGTTGAGTTGCGAAACTCAACGCTGCGCTTGGTTTATCGTGGAGAAATGAATGAGGTAGATATCGAACCATCAACCAGTGCGTTTACAATCAGACGCTTTTACAATAGGATCCCAGAAAATCCGAAAATACTCTATATCACAATTTAAAAAAGTTGTGAAAAGACGTTTGCGTGTTAAAGGTTATTCTAATTAACGATTTTATAAATGGTTACACGCCTTGGGAATGAAATGCTCGTTTCAGTCTATTTCAATGGTATCATTGTCACTAATAAATTTGTAAACTATTGTGTTGAAAACAAAAAAAAAAAAATAGAAGCCCGCCGAGTTTCTTGCGCCGGTTCTTCTCAGGTCTGAGGCATTAACTTTATAGTTAACCGGCGGTAAATTGTTTGACGTTCAAAAATTAAACTTCTTATTTTGAATAAAAATATTTGACTTTGACTTTAGACGTCTTACCCCTGCGCCATGGTGGTCTAGAAAAGCAATATGTTCGACTATGCAGTTAAACAAATACAACTAGATTCGTTGACACGTAAAATACTCTTAGCAACTTATGTTACTTTATAGCTATTAGAAAAGGGTATCAAACACATAGTACTAATATTCCACACACACTTATCAATAAAATTATCATATTACTTTTAATTTAGATTTATTATTGTATCTATAGTTATATTTTATATATATATATATTTATTCGGATAGGTATGTATGTATTTATGTTTATATTTATATACATATATGTGTATGTATACATATATTTTATATTAGTAGTGGGTTTCTATTAAAAAATTAATGGTGTTTATTTATTCCACAGTACTGTTCTATCCCGCTTTATTGCCTTCACACACTTCCACAGGTTGGCTGGAAGAAATCTCTTTTAGAGATAAGGCCACCGTTGCTAATTTAATTTTTGTAATGTGAATTGTATTGTAATTTTTTAATTGCAATAAAGAATATTTAAATTTATTGTATTTCTAACGTATTATTCTGAAAAATATTGGTTTTGGCACTTCTCCTGTATCTGAACTTTAATTATTCGCGGAATTTTAAGAAAAGGCGTCGCAATATTTTCCTTCACGTACTTAATATATAGACACAATCGACAACGCGATACTAGAATATTTCAAACAGAAAATAAGGATGTAGATAGGTGTAATGAAGTGTTTCAATAGATCAGACATGTTATTGAATAGAAGCTTTGTCAGTCTGTTACAAGCAGTCGCTATTCACGTTGCGACCTAGAAACTGTGACAGGCGGTACGATTATTATTGTCATTTGAATATATTGATGCTATGATTTTGTACTATAAAGGTAATGGTGTTTATATAGTTTCAGATTTTAATATAGAAGTTTTAGTTTACTTAATTTAGAAACAGCCTTTGGTTGTTGGTTGAAACCTGACCAAAGGGGATTATATAAGACATAGTGTTGCGCTGTATTCAGTAAAGCAGCAGCTCAGCACACAGTTTTCAATTTCAAGCGAAAAGTGGAGAACAGAATGTCTTAACACTAGAATCGCTCCGCTTAAGATTGATATGCGGGGAAAATGTGGAGATTTTACTTTTAAAATCAAATAAATATTCTAAATACTTAGTGTTCAATATATTTTTTAAAAAGACAAATAAAAATTGTAAAAAATGTAGCTAGCGAAATATTGTAAGTCAGCTAGCGGAACTCAACGCCGTATTTTGCCTATGCCATGCTGGGGAAATGAAAATTCCAAGTGAAATTTGAATCTAGAACCAACGCATAAAAATAGGTTATCTCCTTCTGCGTCACGACAACTTGAACAACAAAATTGTACTTAACCGACGCTCACACCTTATATGTACTCGTAGAAATATATCCACAATATTATTGTATACGATAAGTCTTATATATTATGTATTTTTAAACTTTACGTATATACTTGATACGTATTTATTAAAAAGATGATTACATGAAAACACAATGTGGGGGATTAGATCTTGTTCGGAATTAGTTTCGTTTATTTTAGAGAGTGAGAACGTTGAAAAACTAAGGCTTATCTTGCTATTTAGGAGTTAAATTAACTAATTAACACTTTATAATTACTTTGACATAGAATATTAAGGTCCAAAACATTTCAAAACATGCTGTCGTTTTAAAATAAAATAAAAAAATTGCTGTCTGTTTTATTTTATATTACTCATATGTTTAGAATTATAAATATTAAAATTTTTAAAAAGAAGGATATTTCTTAGCATTTCATGGATTCACGGGTGCCCATCCCGTTGCAGAGAGAGGTGCTCGGGCCTATAACTCAGACTTGCGACCTCAAAGTCTAAGGCTTAAGGGGTTCTTTAAAATGCGCATTAACGCAACTACCACTGTCTTAGCCCCCCCTCTCTACAATGTAAATAATTGTTACGGCATCAAAATTCAAACAGGCTTGCGTTCAAACTAAGATTCATTTTAAATTTATAGTACTTTTCGTAACTCACTGAATGACTTGTAGAATGCTTGCAAAGGAACGCATGGTTTAGCGATCAGAGCACTTGAACGGTTTCAAAAGGCGCGGGTTCAAATACCGATGCGTTCAAATTTTTATACGTTTTCTGTTTTTCAATTTCCTAAAAGTGTGAATAACACTTTAAATAAAATATGTTTAAAATATTTGTCTCTGCGTTTGTGCACGCTATCTCATAAAGGCTTAACCGATTTAGATGAAGTTTTGACATTGTATTTTGGTAACCTGCCCGTAACATTTAGTGTTTATATTATTTCAATCGATTCATATACAAAAAGTTACAACAGTTTAAACTATAAATTTAAGCATAATTAGTGATTTAAGTGGGACAGCGGGAAGGCGAAAGGACGAAATAGTTTAGTCGTGTAGTTTACGCAGGTGAAGCCGTGAGCGGTTCGCTAGTTTAATATAATTTTAATGCAAACTGCGTAATGGCAATCTCAGTCGGGGATTAAAGCCATGTCGCTCTTAATGAAGCACATTCAGTGTACGGATTACTTAGGACTTAGATTTCCAGTCAAAATGATATATAGCACATACTGTTAGTTATAAGGGAGAAGGAAATTAATAATTTGTGTTTAATTACATGTAATAAGTTTACTGTTTCTAACCAATTAATTAATTAATATTCATTTAATGTACTGTTGCTTTTTTGCGGAGTTGGCAAGAAAAACTTATTCGTAATAATAATAATTCCGTTTTCCAATTTCCACTCTTTATATTAGACAGCAAAACCCGACGCTGTGTATAGAGTAACCAAACTAGACACCTATGTAACAGTTAAAAATATTGGCTGAAATGAGACTTGAACACGAGTATGAAATTTGAGATACTTAAATTTATATCGAAAGAGAAAATATAATCCCAATTTTTTTTATAACCATACATTAGAAGTACATTGTATGAACAAAATAAAAATTTCACATACTTTTAAAGCACTCTTTTATTTAAAGTGACATGTACGTTGCTAAGGCTATATATTTAGATAGCTAGCACCATTAGCTATCTAAATATAATTGTATAATATTTCTAATTAATTTAAAAAATTGAAAAGAAATAAACGAATTGACACAAATATATAAATTAAAAAAAGTTAAACAACCTTGCTCAAAACACAATAGAGCAGCAGAATAGGGACACCTAGCATTTGCGACATTAAGAGGCACTCCCAACAAGCAAGGTCAAGAGAAAATGTTAAGTTGAGTATTAAATTGAAACGTTAATTATATTACCTAATCTGGGATTTTGTCCAGCTTTACAGGTTTATTCCGGCATAGCGTGATAGGCAAGTGTCCTCTAGTGTAATGACCACTCGACTCTCCACTTTCCGCCTGAAGTTTAAAACGTTGTGAAACTACCTTACAAGACCAGGGAAATGGAAATAAATAAAATATGATAATTCTGTCGCGCGAGTGGGTTAGAATCGATAACCATCGAGTTTACAATCAGAAAAGAAGCTTCACGATTTTTCCGCATAGCAAGGTAGTCAGTGATAGGCTGGTGTCAAGACACTCCGTTCTCTAAATTCCGCCCGGATTCGAGACATTGCATGTTGAGTGGCATACCTTAAGTCTGCACTTTCTCTTCTCCACCAGAGCGGAGAAATTAAAATAATTATATTATGTGATCATAATTATATTATTTTCATTTCACCACCGACAGGTTGTGGGTTCGATTCCCACTCTCGTGAATGATTATATATATAATATTTTCATTTGTCCGCTCTAGAACCTAACGGTAAGTGTGGCGTAGTATTTCCGCCACTCAAAACAATGTCTCGATTTCGAGTGACACTTCTTCTGAGTCTTGACACTAGGTTCTCTCTGACTACCCTGCTACGCGGGAAAACACGTGAAGTTGAACGTATAAAATTTTTATACGTTTTCTAAAGAATATTTTTCCATTTTTGTCATTGGAACAGATCAAACTTTCAAGGAAATCGGACTATAAGACTAGCGTTCCAAAATGTTTGTCACATTTATAAATAAATAGATAGACAGATACAGGTGAAGATACTATAAGTGTGTTGATAGCATTTGTTCTGCGCTAAGTTGATTAAACAAAGACAAACGTAGGTACGCCAAGTCAAGACGTAATATCAAATTTTCTAAGAAAAATAACACAATAAACATTGTCCCATTTACCTACCTAATGAGGAGCTTTCGTTTTCGCCTATTAAATTCTTCGAATCGTTTATTTAAATTATACAGACGTAGATGGTGTAGCAATGTTTTTTTATACTCAGCATGTTATTAGATACGATCGAGATAAAATAAGGAGCGCTTACATCTTTTTATCTATAATTATATTTACATCATAATGTATTATTTTTTAACTTAACCTTTTTACCCAGTAGATATATTTTGTTCAATGCCTAATATAACTTGTAGTATCCCTAGACTGATTAGAAAAATACATATAACGCACATGGGCAGATGCTAACCAACATTATACAACGCATAATATCAAACTGTGAAAGACCTCTCTGTTTTCTAATAACTCTCTATTTTCAGTATTTTTTTATTATTTTAATAGGTCAAATAAAGAATTTTATGTATCGGCTGAAACTAGTAGACTCGTTGACACGTAAAACACGCGTTACCATAGTAAGATGTATATCAATTTTACAATTTATACTAAATGTATATCAATAGTATATTTTAAATGCATTATGTTAAAAAAATATTGGCTTTCTGTACTCCTCTATCTGCATAATTGCATAATTATCACAAAAACGGTTCAAAAGCTATAAAAGATGTAAGTGATCGCTGTCTGTACACTATATGATAGAACCCAAAACAATGTTTTTTTTATTTGTTTCTTCGTTTGTGCAACTAATATCAAAAACGGCTTAACCGATTGACTATTGTATTTTGGTACACTTCCCTTAGCATTTAGTGTTTATTTATTTCAATCGGTTCTAAATTAATAAACAATTTAAGAAATTTAAATTTAGTGATTTAAGTGCGAATATGCAAAATAGTTTAGTCGTGTAGTTTACGCAGGCGAAGCCGCGTGCGCTGCTAGCTTAGTGGACAAAATGTTTTACAAGCGTCTGCTGAATAAGATAATATTGATAAATTAGGTAACTAATAAAAAATATATTTTTATCCCGATTTAACGATACTAGGTTATGTTAACATTATATTATACAGAAGTCCTGCAATTGGTTTATGTAACATTTCTGAAACTTAAAGCGCACTCGTGTTCTACTTGGCCCGAGTTTTGGTCCACTTCAAACAGCTTATTTGGGAGACGAATCTTCTATTTTTACTTCTCAAGTATTAATATATTTGAATATGTTGCAGGTATTGATTATTGGTCGAGTGGCCTAAATGTACAAAAATAATTAGATTCGAAGCTCGGAATAAATAACTAAGCATTGAGTGCGCTAATACTGAGAAAAGAAACTGTTACTAAATTGGTAAATGATTTACATTAGTGTCTTAGAAAGCAAGGAAGGCTGCTTTACGTGTCGTCGTCTGCATATAATAAGCAGCTTCGCGCTGTATTAGATACCAAAGCGGAAAAAATTCTGAAAATATAATCATTCCCCTAGGTGGGAATCGAACCCACAACCAATCGCCTTTACAGGCAAAGGCTGTCCTACTGCGCTACGAAAATATAGCATCATAGGCCATATGATGCTATATTTCGAACTGAGAAATGTAAGTAAAGGGGAGAGGATATCTCGAAATTTATAAGAAAATAAATTTTATGTGTCACGGTTGAACTACGAAAGATACAAATGGTAATACTATGTCGTGGGTAATAAAGTGCCTGCAAACGAAGTTGCAACAACTCGTATTATATCTATTGATTATATTATATTTTAAAAAAATAGATTGTCGAAGGGCATCATGGCGGAGTGTGACAGCATCCGACTGTATTCGCGATGGCTGTGGGTTCGATTCGCACATGGGGAAATGATTATATTTATATTATTATTTCTTCTCCGCTCTGGTACCTAAGAATTCAGGTCCACCAATAAACACACTGTCTCGATGAACCTGTAAAAAAATCGTATCTCAAATTGCCACGTAAGGTAAGCCAGGTAAGGACTAACCGTTAAAAATTATCTAAAAACAGACACTCCGTGTTTTTCCATAGCACAGACAGAGGCGACGAACTACCTAATTGAATTTAGTCTCCCTCAATGGTCCATAAAGATGAATGATCATTTCAAGTAAATACTGGAGTTCAACGACACTGTAAGGGGTGGTTTATATCTAAAGATTACTGCTCCTCTATTAATATGTATGTATGTGAAATTAGTTGGGAGGTGTCATTGAGATCTATGAATAAAGAACTCAAATAATACTACTATTTAAAAATGAAATAATTTTTTTTATACTATACTTACCATATTTGTACAGAAGTTTGTATTATTTCATACAGATTCGTACATCATATTTTCACATAAAAGAACTTGTGGAGAACGGAGTGTTTTGGACTATTTAATGTAAAAACAAAAAATAAATCAGATCAATAGTTCAATACAGACACATATGTTTCAGTATACAAAAGTGGTCGTTACCTACTAAAAAATAATATATATAACTGAAAATTTAATAGTTATATGTCAGTGGGTGCGTTTTGTTTATAATATGCATGATTATAACTATCATTATATTAATTACATTTGAAGGAAATACTTAGAAGTTATTTTTATATGCAGTTAAATTATGCGGACAATGGAGATTTTTGGCGTACGTAAGGTTTATGTGGAGGACTGCAGGAAGTCATTTTTTATAATTATAATTATATTAAAACAGTTAGATATTTAGTAGGGCAAAAGGAGCTCGGACAGTGCATGCAAGCGTTAATGCACATTCGAAGGAGCTCCATTTATGTATATCAACGCAATGGGTACGCACGGTGAGACCTAGAATGCTAAGGAGCTTCTTCTCTGTGCATGACAAATCCTTTTGTACAAAATGACATACACGTTGCTATGGCAACGGGTATTTTACGAGCCAACAGATCTACACTGGTCATTTATAATTTTTCATATTTTCAACATGAAATTGTATACTGCAAAAATATAACAATATAACGACTCTCTAGTGTAAAGATTTTAATTATCAACATTTTTCATTTACATAGTGAAAAAGTAACGATTGCAAACGAATTTAGCTGAAACGCCCATCAAAGTTTTATCTCTATATCTAATAGGAGGCGCGCTGATACCTGAACGTTTTATTGACCATTAAACTGATAAACACTGCTTTTTTTCTATGTTATTGTACATTGTACTTGTTATAGTATAGTAGTAGAACAAAATAGTAATAATTTTTTTTGTAAAACATGATAAATATTTGAATTAGTCGTCGATTGTTGACTGGTAACATTCGTGTTACCTTGGCAACATAAAAATTAGATTATGAAAACGTGCATGTCTAACGTGTTTAATATTTTGTAATTCAACTTAAATTCAAATAAGTAAAGAACCGTTTTACACACAAACATTAAATTTAGTATAAACATAAAATGTAACTAATTATATTATATATATATAACACATAACAAAACGGTAAAAGGAATGAGCCTCAGCGTATGCTGTGAGTTTTGTATGCAGCGCTGTTTCTCATCATCATCCATCTTAAAGTGTTAGCATAATACAGGGATTGATGTGACAAATTGCAACAAGATACTAGATAAAACAAACTAAATTAAAACATAAGAAAAAGAAGCAAATAAAAAAATGATCTAATATAATAGATTATTTTGTAGTATGAAAAATTTTGCCTTCCTGAACTCCTTCAAACATTTAAACCGTGAGTCTATCCGTTAAGCTATTTTCTCGATATTTAACTGACGACGGAAATTTTCAATTGTATCTCCATTCCCCGTGACATAGGCGAAGTAAATTGGCACGCCATGAATATATTAAAAAAAATCAACAAACTCCACTGTTTTCCAAACATATTTAAGATTTTTTTTTCAGAGAGATCCTAGAGTATTGAGTGACGGAATTCTACGCCGCGCTTTGTTTAGCTACCAGAGCGGATGAATGAAGATATTTTATCATATTTTGTTGATTCTGCATCTTTATTATTTATATAACAAACAAAAAAAAAGATTATTTAATTTAATTTTTGTGACACAAAACGCGGCAATGGATACACAGCTCTCTGACTGTTTTTGATTATGCAGACGAAGATTAAATAACTATCGTCTTACCATATTGCCGTAATATGGCGTAGGACTTCGGAATGCCTCTCTTATTTACATTACGTACATATTTGAGTACGCGATACGTTAGACGGCCAAAATTAGATTTAAGAGGAGAAAGGGTTGCCACTCCCGGTTGCACAATATTTTTATTATTATTATTATAAAATTTATATATTTTGAAAAATAACCTCGATATAATATTTTGATAAGTTTACAAAAAAAATAGTTCCATGTGAAAAAAAAACTACATTCGAAAGCAATTTTATTTTGACTCTGAAGCCATCTTGTCATCTCTCTTTGTGGGTTCGACTTGATTCTTGGTGCAATGATAATTTAATTAATTTCATAATAAGTTCTTTGATATTCGCGATTATTATACATTTTGAAATGAAACTATTTTGATCGCGTATAATTTTGGTATTCGAAAATACATTTTTAGAACCCGACGTTCGAACAATTTACAGTAGTCCGTGGTCACAGATAGTAGTAGAAATTATACGCAATTAATACGGTTAAAATAGTTTCATTCCAAATTAATTAATTTCATTTTACCGCTCTGGTAAACCAGAGTAACCGCGGCGTTGAGCTCCGCTACTCAACATGCAATGTCTTGCATTCGGGGGGGAAAATGGAGAAAGAAGTGTCTTGACACTAGGTTCTTTTTTACAACTCTGCTATGTGGGATAAGGCGTGATAATAAGAGAGAGAGAATGCAAAATGTCCATATAACAACAGCAAATTTTAAGCTAACCTTAATACGGAGTAAATACAAATCATATAATCTTATTACTCGGTTAACACGATACACAACAATCAGTAAAGGGACAACCCTACTTTGCCCTAACTTATATCATATGCATAAACTGAAATCCTTGGGGAAATAAATGTCTGATATAGTTTTTGCTATGGAAATAACTATTAACGGTGACCGAGAAGGCTTTATTATAATTTTATAATGTACCATACTTGGGTCTTGAATGCTTAGCTAGAGGTAGTCGGTTCTTTTCTTGTCCAGGAATAAATTTAAATATAGGGAGATAAGCTTTCGATTTGAATTCTATTTGTTTATCCATTTTCGTATATGAAGTACCTATATGTAAATTATATTTTTAATCTACTATAGAATAATCGTGTATTAGTTATCAAAATAGTCCATGCAATTTAATGAGGTTGAAATAAATTGAAATGTATGTGAAGGAGTCAGTAACGCTGACTACGAATTTGTTAGTGAATATATAAAATTAATATCTTTAAAAAAAACAGCTTCACGCATTTTCTCGAATAGCAGTATTGAGAGAACCTAGTGTAAAGTGTTAAGTGGTGGAACTCAACGTCGCACATATCCATTCCACAGCAAACAAATTAAAATATATTATATGTCATGAAACATTCCTCCAAATGGGCATCCAACCCACAACCAATCTCATTTACAGCCAGACGTTGTCATACTGTGCCACGATGGCGCGTAGCTTCAAATAATAGAATATATAACATTAAATATAGAAAATTTGAGATTTTCGTTAAAAAAAAAACTACATTTTTCGTCATATTCGGATGTAAAATTATTTCAAAGTTAAAGGGTAAAGTTATTTTAAAGTTAAAGCATATACACTTATTACTAAACAGCGATTTCAACGAACATCATATTGATTTGAAATTACTTTCATAAATTCACATTTCGAAAAGTTGTCACAAATTTTCTTTAATTTTATTATGTTATTATGCAAATTGAAAAACATTTATTTAGTATTCCTTTTCTTACCTTGCCTTCACTTTTCCAGTAAATAAAGAAGCCATATTCGTCGACTTTAAACATGCAGTTTTGTTCGAACTCAGTGTTGTCCTTTTCTTCTGTCCATCTGTCGAAAACAGCGCCCTATAAAGAGATAAGAAATAAAACTGTAAATATATTTTTCTAAATTAAATTTTTAACAAAAAAAATATTAAATTAATTATACAACTCTATTTTCTACACGTTTTGTCAATTTCAGAGATATTGTGTGTTAAATTTTTTTGTATAAAAATTCGAAGCCGCGCCTCTTGGAAATGTACGCTACTTTCAAATTTTTAAACGTTTTCTAAAGAATATTGTGTGTAGTTAGCGAAAACCTATAATTTGCATATTCTAAATATTTCACTAATCACCTGGCAAAAAGTAACTAACAAACCGAAATAAAGCCAGGATAGAATATTAGTCGAAATTCGTCTTTCTCCACTTCCGCCCCGAATCAGAGATTGCGGCTTGAGTAGCGGAACTCAACGACGCGCTTCGTCTTGTCAGCAGATTTGAGAAATGAATATAATTTAAATATACTCATTCCCCCGAGTGTTGACTACCAACACAACCATCGCGTATACAGTCAGACGCTGTCCCACTGCGACACTAAGGCCTCTAAATTTATATTTGTATAATAATATGATTTTACGAACAGTAATATAACTTAGTAAGGTAAACATGAGTTTTATAAGGAAAATTACAATTTCGTTTTTATACACACTAAAAAGCAATAACTAATGCTCCTTCAATTTCTGTTACAAAAGCTTTCAAGATTAACATAAAACGTATTAGATGTTTACATAATACCTTTCATCATTTTGAGAGAGTCTCATTTCTTATAAGTAATTGTGTAAAGTGCTCTTTTTCTTCTTTCTTTCGGTACAACATGATTACACTACAAACGTGTGATTTTGGGGTTTATTCGTGTGGGCGGATTTACATTCATATTATTAAGGTGGGCTTTCGACGCACCGTACATCTTTGACATTATTCTTCTCTTATCACTCGCACTAGCATCATGTGTCCGTCTTGGGCCGTGTCCACGCTCTTGGGCACACGCAAAATTGCAATACGAGCATGTACTTTTTCATTCACAGTATCACTTTTATTCATTATTTATTCTGCGGTTTTTCTACGTAATGTACTAGATCAGCTAAGCAGTGTCTGCATATCTTTATAAAATTTATATTTTCTTTATACTTTTTATGCCTTGCTGACATGCAACATGTGTTCAAGAATTGCATTTTGAACTGGCTCATAACATGACCAGACCACTTATGTTCGTTGAGTACCTCAATTTAAGAAATGCACAGGAGGCAGTTAGCTTTATAAAAAACTCATTTCAAAAAGAAATAAATAAAGTGATAGGTCACTAGGACGAACAATTTCATAATAATATCCGATTAAAAGATGAATAAAAAAGATTTATATTAAGCTGCGTCGATGTCATTAAATATTTCTAATATCTGCGAAGCTATCTCGAATATTAAATTCAATGCATTTTGCTTAAAAGGAATGAAAGTATATTTATAGATAGATCATATTCAATTTATAATATTTTAAAATACCTTTCTAAGTACTCTTCTATATACCATATCAGTAGTGTTAATGCAGAACTCTAGCAGTAGATAAAATATTACTTTAAGTCGCCTGGCCCAGATCGTGTTGTATTAAGGAATATTAAAAGAACATGTAGTTTTTTTTATAAGCATATACAAAAACAACAGCTAGTCTTATTTAAAAAATATAAAAAAAGCGTATCAAACGAATTTCGACGCTTCAAAACGAATTCCAGCAAATAACATTTAAAATAAAAAAGCGCAAATTTGATCTTAAAAACAGTCACATTATCCGATTACGCCTTTACCGAAATTCAGTGTTAATTACCTTAAATTATGGGTTTACACCTAATTTAAGTTTTTACCCTAAATAAGTTTTATTTGTAGCTTGATTGGCATTAAGATGCCAAAGTTAATCGTTTTACGAGTTATATTTAGTTTCATACATATTGTATACTACATAACATGTTCTAGATTTCGGTGCGACTCATTAAAACCAAGCCTAAGCTTCTCGAAGCAGATATATGATGTGACGTTGATAATATTGAAGGCGTTGCAAAATCATTTCTCTTTCATCCTCCTCTTCTTCTAATCAATAATAAAAACTATTTACTTAAATAAGGTAATTTTAGTACTACTGCGTATTGTAATCTTGCGTTTTGAATACTTATTAAAATTAATAAGTACCTGTCAGTAGGTGATATATCTGTATTTGAAAACATTTTTGGAAAATGTATAAAAATTTGAACGCAGCGGGTTTCGAACCCGCGCATCTTATAAACTGTGCAAGCAATCTGACCGCTCAGCATAACGTAATTTTAGTAGTTTATAGTAAATAGAATATTTATTAGCTTCTATATATAGGTCTATAGATATTAGCCTATCAAACTGAGATGATAACAACAAAAAATAATTTGTAATAAGCGTATAAGAATTTCGACGCAGCAGGATGTAACACGCATGGCTTAGGGCAGATCACTTGGATGGTTTCCAAGAGGCGCGGGTCCCAATCCCACTTCATGCGTTTTCAGGCGTCTTCGGGCGTTTCCTTAACATGTTTTTATAGTATGATAATTTTATGAACAGCCTTGCCTTAAGTAAATGGGTCACATAGAAGCTACATATTCATTAAACTAAGTGCAAACAATGGTTTCCAATTCACGGCTTTCTCCTCAATGTTTAATTACCATCTATCGACCAATCTCGATAGGTTTAAATTTTGTACGAACTTTGGATAGCTGCTTGCTATGTTGCCTAGGTACGTATTAATATTATACCTATAGAAGCCTAAACTAGTAGACATAATTTTAAATAAGTATGATACCGACTTTGATATGTGTTGTAGAAAACAATATAAAACTTTCAAATACATTGCTTTAATTATTAAAACAAAATTAAATTGACTACTGGGACATCGTCTGACTGTAAACGCGATTGGCTGTGGGTTCGAGTCCCGCACTGGTTAATGATTATATTTAAAATATTTTTCTTTCTTCATCACTTCAAAACAAAGCGCATTGACTTCGTATTGAATTCGGGCGAGTACAACAACGGTGTATCTAAAATTGCCCAGTGAAATACGCTCAAGCAACGTCTATGACACTTTATACAAAAAAGTATGTCACGCATGGTAAAGAATGCAATATTTATTATTTTGATCTAATGAGTTATTATGAAAGAAACTAGCACTTTTAGCACTCTTCATACACATAAAATTTGGCTATGCCAATTTTCATGTTCCTGTGTCCTTTCCTTCATGTATTAATTTATACTAGTGTCCCCGTCGACGCGTAAACAAAGCGTTACCTTAGCTTAACTTGTATGTCGCTTTATATAAACATGTACACAAACAGTTGGTAGCGTGGGTAATATTTTTTTTATTAAATAAATGTGTTTCTGATGGATTACTATAATGTACTACACTACATCTCCATATAAACTTTAGTTATCCAAATTTCATTCTTTCACTCCTTCTCCGTCCGCAGAATTTTAGTTGAAAGGGGTCGACCTTTTTTTCTTCACATATTAGTATAATGATATACATACTTCAAAAACTTAACACATAAGTGTTATGCATAAATAACGTCGCACTACAAGTGTTTTTGCGGTTAGTGACACCGCGACGTGTTTTCATTTAAATGAAAAAAAATACTTACACTGAATTACATATAGATATTGCATATATATGTTGTCTACAACTTAATCTGAATATAATACATTGGTTCCATTCAAAACTATCGCTTAAAATTAAATATAATAAATGAATACTCGTTTAATTGGGGAGATTTAGCTATAATCAGGGGAATGATTATATTTAAATTATTTTCATTTCCCCACTCTAGTAAGACCAAGTGCCGTGTTGATTTCAGCTGAACCCTATACAATGCGTATTGACACTAATTTGAACGCGCGGCTTAGCGGTCAGAGCGCTTGGACGGTTTTCAAGAGTTGCGGGTTCGAATCCCACTGCGTTAAAATTTTTATACATGTTTTAAATATGTTCGACTAAATTGTCTTAGTCTGTGGAACATAATATTATATCCTCTTTAGAATATGGCAATTGTCTATCTTATAATATAGCAAAAACGATAGCGATGTGGCATAAACAATACTGTTAACACTTAAATAATCATTACCCAAACGTATGTATGTAAGTCAGCGAACTTTCTAATCTTGTTGCGTCTTGTATACGAATAAAAACAAAATAAGTTTATGGATTCCAATTGTACTTGAAATAATATTTTTTTTTAACCAACGAAATAAACGGAGGAGTATCTCAATTCGATAAGTATATTTTTGTTATGTTAGACCACGCATAAGTTTTGACAGAGTTGACCTATTTTAATAATTATTTTTTTTAAGAAATAGAGTATACTCCGAAGTTGGTCACATTAAAAAATTAAACAAAAATTCTAACCCTAAGGTTGAAATAATAGAATGATTCACAGATACTGCGAGTGAGTGTATACACACCCACTCGTCAGTATATTTTTTTTGTTATCAAGTTATTATATTTATAATAATAGGCAGTACTAGTTTTTACAGTCTTAATACAATACATTTAATGTGAGTAAAAATCGAGTTACCAATTGATTAATGTATAACTAGGCTCATTAATTACAGTGAGTAATGCCGAAAAAAACTAAAATTAAGAAATATACTTGAATAAATAAATTTTAGTATGCAATTATAAATGTTTTTATGTAATATATATAATATGTAAGCAAAAACGCTGTCATTTATACAATTACAAAGGTCAATAAAACCATTACATAACAATAAGCAAAGCTAAGTATATGAAAAAAATAACAATGAACATTATACCTACTTTATACGTTAGCACTTGTAATTTTGCATAGTTCTAACTTACAGTAAAAACGTCGTTATCGTATGTAATAAATTATAAAAATTAAAAAACAATTTATGGACTGAGTATGTACCTGCGTTAATAAAGAAAAAAATATTATGGCGCAGTGGAACCATGTCTCAATATGGTCGTGGTGGTTCTGGGTACGTTTGCCACTCAGGGGAATGATTATATTTAATCTAATTATATATAATTATCAAAATGAATAGTAAAACAATTTAAACAAAATCGCCTGTACGATGACGGAATATTGTATAGCGAATTTATTCAGTACAGAAGATCTGACATACCGTGAGCACGCGCAGGTCAATGTCTATATATATATACTTTTGACTTTATATGACTTGACTATATATATATATATAAAATGTCCTTTTATATAAATAATCCATCTATTGAGATTATGTCACGCTCGCAGAATTATACGATGAAAACATACAAATGTTTTTCTAAGCTTATTGTTATTTATACAGTGCGGAATTATGATTATTTCCTTTTACATATTTCATCTATAAGTCCGTCTAAATGTATTCATATGGACAAAAAAATCGCTGTTATTTAATGGCTTTGACCAGGGTTTTCCAGATAGATGTATATATAGTGTAGCAAATGGAGAAGACCACAGTTATAAAATTATTATTTACGAACGAGTTTATTTTTTGATAGTTGTCATATATAAACTATGAAAACAGTATTAAATGAGTAATTTCTTAGTTCAGTATTAAATCAGTAGTTTGTTTCTGTTCATTTTAATATAATTTTTTTTAACATGTGTTTTAAAATGTTTACCGAATACTGAAGATCGTGTTACAAATTGTAGGTAAGTGTAAATAATAAATCAAATGGAAACATTTTTGTCGTTGTTAAGCGACGCCTTAGATTTAAGAATTTTGTAGCTCTCCAATCTACTTCAATATGTAATATCACTAAGTCTATACTTTTTCTATAAAGAGAATAGTGGATCACTGGTAGTCCAGATTTCTATTAGCTCACCTGCAATAGAGGTTCCGGTATCGGTATCTGCCAATTGAATTCGAATTTCTTGGTCATGGTGAAGTGCCGATGTTAGCCCTCTCCTAAACTTTCTTCTATAGGACTTTAGCAGGACGCCATTTCCTGCAAAGAAAAAGAATATTAGGATATCTTGTTTTGTATTAGTTTATTTTGTGCCAAGGACCAATGAAGAAACTGTACTGTTTCCTTAAGCGCCTAAGACAATACAGGTACTCTTGTGTCCTATACCATAACTAAGGCCTCTTATCAACGTACGTTTTTTTTAAACCGTACGTTTTTTATTAACTTATTTTTTTTCTATTTCATTATATTGAAATACAAATATGATACCGCAATTATATTGGTAAATAACAATGAGCTTATGTAAAATTTTATAATTTTTACAGTAGTGTAAAAATTAAAATAATAGTGATGGTCATATGTATTTAATTACAAGTCGTAAGTTGTAAAACTTATAAGCACGCTTGTGTTAACTTCATTTATTAGCGACTCGCTCGGTTAAGCCGTTTCTGAAATTAGCGTGCACAAACAAAGACAACCAAAAAATATATATTAAAATCATTGTTTTGGGTTCTATTAAATTGATTGATAAATGCCCCTAATATTTTTTTTTAATAATTAATTTTTTATGTACAGACTGATTTTTCTACCGTTTACTCTGTCATATTGTACTTACATAATATCCTACATGACATGTTTTTATAAAAGCAGCTTTAAGCGTTTTCTTACATCGCAGATAAGTGAAAGAGAACCTAGTGTGAAAACACTCCGTTCTCAACTTTCCGCCCGTATTCGAGACATTTTAGACAGACAATTTATCTATATTTTTCCCCACAACAATTTTCATTTCTTATCTGGTTCTCGCCCTCAAATCCATCATCATTACTTTAAAGAAGCTCAATGGATATCCACGTTTATGTCTCATCCACTTGTCCCTAAGCCTGTCGTTTAAATTTATTTCTTTTAATTCCATTGATACAGGCTATACAATAAAGATTTAATACCTTTGTTTTAGCACATTTTTTTTGGCACCAACTACCCATCAAGCATGCTGGAAAATTTGCAATGTGACTGAATTCGATTACAATTCAATATTCGGACATCGAGAAAGTAACTTCAAGCATATGCTTTTAGCCTATTTTGTTTATATTAAAAATAAATATTTCTACGAAGATCAAATCCATCACGTCAGTCAGATACTTCTTAACTGAATCGCGATGGTGTCACAATATTTAAAACTCTATCCAATTAATTTGGACTTAGAAGTTCCTGTATAAGGCACACATGTACCTATATTTGTAAAACCCCCGTAAAAAGTAAGATCGAATAGCTAGTATAACTTAAAATTTAAACTTAGATTATTTCTGTAAAAGGTAGAATAAAACATCATTGTTCCAGAACAAAAATTACATAACTGTCATAAATCATGACAGTGTCTCATCTGTAAAGTCTTAGTCCCTATTAAAATGCTCTACGTTTGTTATTCTGCCCTACATTCGCACTGTGAAAGATTTTCAGTGTTAAATGCAAAATGCAAACAATCTAAGAACTTCTTGACAAAGAGTGTGCCCATTTTCTTAAATCATGTTTTTTCTTGAATTTCTGAATATTTGACGAGTATATATGTAATTTAATGGTATTAGATTTTATTTAAACCTCCTGGGAAATATCCCACCTATTTTTAGCTATTGAATTATTATTATTTTTTTCTTGTTGTCTGAATTGTTAATTTTTTTACTTAACTTGGTTATTGGGCTTGGCATATGACTGGGCTAAGACATAATCACTATTTATAGGTAAGGATTAATTCTCATACTATACATAAATTAATATTACATATTATATTATCACTACAGTCATAGTATTTACAATATTTGATATACATATATTCGAGAGCGTTGGACTTTGAGAGAAACTTAGTATCCCTCGGAGGATAATAGTATTGAATATTTTCTTTAGCACAAATGGGGATCTAGTAAATGTAAGAAATTTTCAATTTAACACAATGATGCAGTACATTTAGTAAATTTAGCCCTATATCACTTTGTGTTTCTCTTTCTTGTCTTACCTCTTAAAATGTGTGCGTAAATAAATGGCCACTACAATATTAGAAACGATTTGTCGCTCACAGTTTCGTTGTTTGTTTTTATGACTTCACACTATTTCCACTTCTACCTCTCCAAGTTCCGGTTCCCGTAGGAAGTTTAAAAATCTTTTATTAAAAAAAAAACCTATATATCAGCTTTCTACGGCCAGTAGTTTCACGGCCAGGTTGTGTGTTCTTTTTTACTTATCCAATGAGTGACTGGAGAGTTTCAAATGTTTGTATTGTTTATATTGATAGACAATATAAAACGATTATTTCATCTACTAGGTAGTATACTGTACTGATAATTTATTCCTTTTTTTTAAATTTGCAGAGAGCGGTACTCAAATATCTATTTTGAATAAATATTAACAGTACCCAGAGAGGGATACGAATCTTCATTTACGAGATTCAGTCACGCCCATTTTATATAAGGTGTATAAATATTAAAACTAAAAAACTAAGCTAAATAATCAAACAAAGTTATTAAAAAAATCTACCATTTTCCTCATTATAATCCACTAACAAGATGACATGACACAGATCAGTCATTAAGATGTAATTTATTTCGGTCCATGACCTCGCAGCCTCGCGCATGACCCATATAGCCAACCTTCCAGAGGCAATTGAATTTTGTTGAAAAATAACAATTTGCTGGTCACACTCAACTGTTGTCTGAATCTGAGAGCGTGTCAAGGATGTTACCTAATGAGAATAAAGTTCTTAATTGCCGAGATCCTTGTAGATTAGTTTTATTACAAATATTATGACTTAGTCTCTAGTTATCTAGTTATTTTTTGGGTTCTTGTAATAAATACTATTTCAAGGTCACCGTGGTGCAGCGTCTGACTGTATAGGTGATGGAATCGATTTCCACTCGGGACAATGTTTAATTTTAATTACTTTTAATACTCTACCGACAAGATAAAATACGGCGTTAAAGTTCGCCATTCAACAAGCAATGTCTGGAATTCAGGCGGACATATAATAGAAGCGAGAAAAAGCGTAAAGCTAAAAAAAATCTAGCAATTGCATATACAAGACACGTAGAGTTTGTAGGTTCAAGTCGTATAAAAAAGAATGTAACTTGGAAATTTAATTTCCTTGGTTAATATATAGAAATTGGGTGTAGCGTTTCATTTCTCAAAATATATTATGTAGGTGTATGTATATAAATATATATTTTTTTATTAGTTGAATCTATACATATAATAAAAATGTAACTGATTACTATCTGTACGTGGGAGATATATGAAAATTAATGTTATTGGGGGCATTTATTAATGTAATAGAATCCTAAACAATGCTTTTTAATTTTCTTTTGTTTGTCCGTGCGTTTGTGCACGATCAATCTCAGTGTGGTTTTCTATTGTATTTTGGTAAACTTTCCTTAACATTTAATGTTCATTTCATTTCAATCAGTCCATAATAAAAAAAATTACAATCATTTACATTATACATTTACGCAAAATTTGTGTTTTAAGAGATAACGCGGGCTGGAGATAGCTCGAAATAGATTAGTAATATTTAATATTTAATCGTTAATATTTGGACTTTAGAGTCACTTTTGGTGGGAAGGATCATTAATTCCACGTAAATAAAGTCGTGGGCAGCCACTACTAAATTACAATGCAATACAAGCTTGCGTCTTCTATCGTGTATTACGTGTATTGTCACGCCTAAAAGCTACGATTATTTTTTTATATTAAAAATCTAAATCTAATCTAATCGGATTGCTTCAAAGTAACGTTGCTAGAATTTATTTCATTAATACACGGTAAGATAGCTTTGAGGGTATTACAGTCCCTTTGTGGTAAGCTGTTTTCCACTTTGCACTCCCTTAATGACATTATATCGTGTGGCGTGATCCTAACGACACACATCTTAACCAGATTAAAATAATTTATATATCCCCATATCTCTAAATGAAAATCCAACTCACATATCTATTCCGTACATTCAGGTACTTGCCAGTGTATACACACACACACACACACACACATATACACACACATATACACACACACACACACACACACATATATATAAATTATGGAAAATTCTATAAATAGCTTCATTGCGTAGTTATAACAATATACCCCAAATTTAATCCAGATCATTCATCACGTTTTTACCAGAATTTACTTTCAATACAAAGTTTCAAAAATAAAACACGAGTCACGATTAAATCTAAAGCCAATTAACGAATAACTTGACTTAAATAACCATTAACGTGCTTGGAAATGTTTAGTATAAATAGTATAAGTAAGGTTTTTTAATATGAAAAGTAACTTATTTATGTATTGATTCGATGCCGGTGCCGCAGTGAGACAGTGTCTAAATATACTCGTAATTGAGATGGTAGTGACATATATGGGTTTTAATAATAAATTATATTTTCATTTCTCTGCTCTGGTACCTATGACAAAGCGCGGCGTTGAGTTCCGCTTTTTAGCACGCAATGTTTCGAATTCAGGCTTAAAGTGGAGAACGGAGCAACTAGGTTCTCTCTGAGTACTGCAAAAAATAAATAAAGCAATATTAATTTATTTAGACAGAAAATTAAACACCGTTTGTTAAAGACTGTGGAACTTTTCACTAATATAAACTATATACAATTTATTTTTACGTACCTACACTAATAAATGTTGATTCGGACGATTTAACACCAATCTGACATTTACGGATACATCTACGAACATATTTTCTTGTCGTTGAAATGCTATATTTTTGGGTTTGCGATATATTATCAATCTTAAAATAACAAATATATTTATGGCGATCGTGGCACCTGAGTGCTAAACTGTAAAATTAATTAAATTTATTTTTTTATTTCCCCTTTCTAGCGACACATTAAACGCGACACATTAGCGCGACATTAAACGATTACTGTCTAGAATTTGGGTGAAAAGCGGAAAATGGAGTGTCTTGGTTCTCTCTGCCTCCCCGTTAAAAAGCGTGAAGCTGCAAGAAATTAAATAGATGGCTTTATTGTAGATATTATATAAGTCGCGTTCCCTTCCAGCTTGTTGAAATTTAGGCAGCCAAACTTTATTAATAAATATTTTGCAACTATGCATTATGTACGTTAACGTTAAGTCATTGTGAAATGTTAAACTTTCTAGCGGCAGAATTTTACTTGTTAAAGTAATTTATGAGCTGAAGCTTCTATACGCCACGATAGCGTTCCAAAAATTCTCAATTTTCGGGGAATTTCAATAAATTTTCTATTTTTAAGTTTCTAATGTTTCAGATAAGGCAGAGAAAATTTTGTCAATTATTTTGTGTAATATTCTCTCACATTTTATATTAACACTCATAGTCGAATAATTGTGTCATGAAGGACGAACTAACTAGTATTTTTAACATGTTTTTATTAAATACACCTGTAACTTTATCTATCATTGTAAAAAACTTACAACGCTATTCTTCCATACTTGAGGTCTTATATGCTTGAAAATTCGCACACGTGTCCGGATGCGATAACAATACAATAATCTCATAACATGAAACTAATGTACTCGCAACCCGGCTAACGAGGAAATTATAGATTTTTTAAACTGTTTTGTTTTATAAAAAAACATCAGATTAGACAGAATGCGTAACAATATTATATATATATATATATTTAGCGTTATTATATATTTTAGAGTTTTTCCTTGTAACGGATTAGGTTAGGCGCAGCATAAATGCTGCTCTTTATAATGACCAGGATATTAAAAGAGTGCCTAAAGAGGTAAGGAACTAGACGTTCCAAATTTTTTCTCTAGAAAGTCTAGTAAGTCTGTGTAATAGTATATTACCATAACGATTACAATTGATTTATTATAGAGAAAGAAAATAAATGTAAATTTTAATTATAATTAGTATTATAATTGTCCATATATCGCCCTTGTTGGGCATAATTTGCCCTCTTCCACTCGCATAGGTATGTGCATGCATATATTGGCAATTTGATAGTGGATATAATCCGATGTCTAATTATATTCACATTATGTTTATAATTCGAGTATAATAAATTATTATTACTAAATATTGACAAAGATGTATTATGTATATATGTTTGTAAATCTCATTTAGCAATGACATTAGGAAGCCCTGGGGTTCAATTAACGCGATTATAGACGACTCACAACGACTTAGCAAGGCCGAGGTTGATTTAATTTGTAAAGTGCTTTTTTGATGAAATTTTTTAAAGAGCATTGTGTAATAAATAAAAATGTCAAGAACGAAAGAAATTAGTATTGTTATGAATATGATTTCATATTAATCCGTTGAGGAAAATCTTTGTACCCCTTTTAAGAAAATTACGTGGGCCGAGTAGTATGATATTTAACACAGTTATAGTATACAGTTATAGACAGGGTGCAGAATTAATTTCTATTTTTTAAAATAATGCATAAAAATACTATAAATTAATAAATTAAATGTAACACACACTACCATATGTTTGACATATACGTCTGTACAAAGTAGCATACTCGTAACTAAGGCAACGCGTGTTTACGCTTCAATGGGGCCACTAGTATATATGAAAAAGCTTAATTTTTTATGATATCATTTAAGGCTTTTTTAATTTATTTAGAAAAATCATTACACGTATTCGAAGTGCAATTGGGAAACAACGAATTGTACACGCTAATTTGTGGCTTGGTTGGTTGGAGCGGAACTCAAGAGATTTTTACATTTAAGAATATTTCAGATAAGATATCGAAAGCGCGGCGGTTAGCTCCGTCATAACTATTTTTAAAATAGGTAGAATGTGAAAAACAAATGAAATTAACACTAATATCTCTCTGTGATGAGATTAATTATAGATCGGTAAAAATAAAAAAGTAATTTTAACTTGGCATATCAAATTAAGTACAAATCAATGTCAGTAAGTTAACAAAGTAGGGAAATAAACGTAACGGCTATTGGAGTGGTGGAATCCATTAAACATGACAAAATAGCCACTAAAGCCTTCGAATCTGGGTCAGGTCGGAAGTCCGGATAAAACGATCTCGTATACCTAAATGAAAATAAATTACAGCTTAACTTGCCCATAAAAGGACTATTTACTAAAGTTTGAACTTTGGAAAGATAGAGGCAAAAGTTGGAAGACGATTCGATACTTCTACACTATACTAGACTAAAGTTATTAATTTTTCGTCATTCTTTTCTTATACTATAAATAAGGCAAACGAGCGCTCTGATCCACCTGATTCCGGAGAAAGCCGACGGATACGATTAATCTAACCACAGGCCTGTCGCCTTCATTTCCCTGCTCTCCAAAGTAATAACAAACTGCCAGTCATGACTTAGTAAGAGTGCAGATATAATCACGTCAGCACCGGTGTCAACTCAGGAGCACATGTTCGGAGTACTAAAGGAGAGATGCCATTCGGCTCACACGGTTTGTGGATGTCCAAAGAAAACAGCGCACTTGTGACATAAAAGGATATTTTTATTTTACTTATAAAATTAAATTTTAATTTAAAACGCATTCTAGTATTTTTTCGCTATCGTGGCATCATCATTCGTTTCATATTATGAATAAATTGAATTGTCAACCGAGTCGTTCAAGTGTGCGAACCTTTTTTTGATAATACGGACGTAGGCGTATAAAATTTGGCATATTAAAAGTTTATTCAGAAAAGAAGGGCAAAAATATTGGCTATATTTTTAGAATGTTCCTTAACGCAGCTAACGTGTGTAGTTCCGATTCAGTAGAAAACGTCACGTAAAGAAATTAAATATGCTGTGTGTGTATCGAGCCTACTACAAACATATGAACATACGAGCAGGCGAGGTAGCTAAGCGGGTCTGTAACTCTGTCTCTGTGTCCCTGTCTTTTTAATGAATAAATGTTATACCTGAAATATTAAATGAAACTTTATAACATTTTTTTTAATGCATTTATAATACATCAAATAAATAATACATGGTGCCAAGCCGTGTAATTTACACATCAACATTCCCATTACTTTATTTAAGCCCTACTGTGATGCAGAAAGACATCTTAGTAACTATATATTCAGGACATACATTTTCTTAGAAAAAAGTTGTTATATTTGCATAACGTAAATAAATTAAAATTTAAACGCTTAAGAATTGCAAAAACAACAACTTCGCAGTAAGACCTCAATGCTTATTTATTATGGAGAATCAAGAAACTCGTGAGCATATTATTCTAACAATGAGGTATTAAAAGCAAACTAAAAAAAATATTTAACGAGATTTATAAAAGAGAATCTAACAATCTCCTTTTTTTTATTATTGTTATTGAAGAAATGAAATAATTTAAATATAATTCTTCACTCCCTCGAAGGCGGATCGAATGCGCAACCAACGCGATTACAGTCAAACACTGTTCCACTCTGCGTCACGATGGCCTCAATGTCATTATTATAATATTAAATATTTATAAGCACCTTTAAACAAAAACATTAAGCCGATGAGTAAGTGAATACGCAATCATCCCCAATTTTCTACACTTACGGTTCAGAATTATTGTTTAACATTTTTATCTACCAACTTCGGAGTAAGCTGTATCCATTAAAAATAGTATTATCAAAATTGGAATACTCTGTAAAAAGTGACTCATGGTCTAATATAAAAAATTATACGTGTCGAATTGAGAGCCTCTTACGTTTTTTTTTTTCAGTCAAAATGTTTATGTTAGTAAGTCTGTTCGTCTGTGTCCAGTGCAAGTTAATATCAGAACCAAATTTACAACCACTACCAACTAGTATCCAAAAATACGGCATTAAAGTTCCAACAATTAGGATATCTCTTACGTAGTTACGACCAGTTAAACATTAGTTAACGTTTCTGAGTATGACCGTGAGCGGTATTTCGCAAGTCTTTAAATGGCGTTACGATATTTCATCTAGTATACTAATTCAATGTTAAGATAACATCAAATGTACAGTAAACTCGAAACTATCCTTTTATTTAAAGCAATTAAATCATGTAATGTTTATATCTGTTGAAAGGAGAGAAACAACAGAACTCGATCGCCTTTAATTCGCTTGTAAAATTCCCGTTCTATAGATTTATCTATATATATAAAAATGAAATTACGTTTGTTAGTACTCGAGAACGGTTGGGCCGATTTGGCTTATTTTGGTTACAAGGTATTTGTATAAGTCCAAGGAAGAAGTTCGAGTTTTTCGGTTAGAAATGTTAGTGTCTTTTTGATTTTTTTTATATATATTAAGATATATAATAATTTTTAAATTAATATATTACATATAGTATGACACTTATATATATATATATATATATATATATATATATATATATCTATAGCAGAGTGTGCTCACTGTTATCTTAAATCACAGACAGAAACAGAAAAATCACAAAAAAATACAAAACAAAAGAGCAGAAAAGGGCACAGACTACCAAAGGCGATCAAAGCAGGGAGAATTCGAAGAAAACCTATTCAAAAGCAAAAGATTTTATCTCGGTAGATGAAGATAGCACCTAGAACAGATGACTTAGGGCTTGCAGCTTATAAGCGCGCTGGTAATTTTTTATCTGATAATTTAAAAAAGTAATTTATATATAATAAAATAAAAAACGATAATTTAAAAAATAAAAAAAAAAAGTGGTAAAATCGAAACAACTACTTGAGTACGCAAAGGAAGGCTACAGAGATTGTTTGTTTAGGGATGAGATTTTTTTTACAATTGAGAAATATTTTAACTGACAATATTATCGTATACTGAAAGCTCTAAAGAAGCTTCCCAATTAGTCAACAGAGTACAACGGGGGCATTATCCGACTTCAGTGATGGTGAATGGTGTTACCTATGAAGGAGTGACTAAATTATATTTTTGTGAAAAAGGTACCAAACATCGGCACAAGTGTATCTAGATACCGTTATGGAGAAGGTAGTTAAGCCCCTTAACAACACCATGTTATTGAACTAAGAATGGTCCTTTCACCAAGACTCGGTGCCGGGTCATAAAGCTCTATCCACCCAATCTTGTTTAGAAACAAATGTTCCGGTCTTCGTCAGAGCTGAAGACTGTCATCTTAATCCACTGGATTATGATTTATGGCCAGTTTTAGAGAGTAAGGCTTGATAATTTGGAAAACAATCCATACGATTGACAGTGAAGAATTTTCCCATAGTGTGTGCTGCTATTCACAACTGTGCTCAACATTAAAAGGACTGTATTGCAGCAAATGGAGATCACTTCAAATAAGCTTTATATATTTTAATAGTTTTATATTTATGTATCTAACTAACACACTGTTATAAATGTTACGTACAATGAAAAAAATTTTGTTTTGCTTTGTAACAATATTTATGGCAAGACTAAGTATGTATTATGTATGTATATGGTAATATAACCATTGACTCCGTTTTTAAATGGTTGTGCAAAATTATTACAAATGAAGGGCAATATACACTTAAAAGTAAGTGAAAGTAAAAGTTTTGACAATATTATGAGATTTTAAAGATTTTATCGCTTATGTTGTAATTTTTAGTTTTGAAATGTGATAGTTGTTTAATTAAGTAAGCGTTATTTAGTAAAAAAAAATTGAAGTAATGTAGCCTAACTATTTCAATTTTAATTGTTGTGACAATTTGTAATTGAGGAAGCGTAGGTATTTCATATACATTTTAATACAATCAAAAAAACTTTAAAAAATCATCTTCTATAGATAAAAGTTTGACAGGAAGTAGATTACAGTTAGTGGATATACTCTGAACAGATTTTGCGACATGGCCGGTTTAAGGCGGTTTAACGGCTCTCGCAAGTTAGTACGAAAATCCTTCATATTTTTGCTACAGACTAGAAAAGTCGCAGAGGGACCTCCATTACTTCGCGGACGAAGTCGCGGATAACAGCTATACCGTATATATATATATAATAAATAAATGAGATCCGTCAGTCATCACCAATATATCTATTTGAGTGATAATTTATTCGATAACATACAATAAGAAAACAAAAATCAAGATAAGAAATAAAAAACGTAGATTAAAACCAAAAAACTACTAATACGTTCTACTAAAGGTTTACCAAAACTATTGTAAAAAAATATTTTAAAAAACGTAGAAAAATTTGAACGTTGTAGAATTTGAACCCGTTCCTCTTGACTCTTTGACCGTTGAACTGTTCGATGGTTTCTTCTCAACATGCAGGAAATTGAAATAATATATATTGATACTAGCGACCCGCTCGCGGCTTTGCCCGCGTAAACTGTTTCGTAATCTAAAAAAAATGGGAGAAAAAATATATAACATTTCATCACTATCAGTTTGCCTGTGAAGACGTCATAGACAAAGAGACAGACAGAATTATTTTCACATTTATAATATTAGTATGGATATATTTTGATGTATGATATTTAAATTTATTTCAATACACAAAGTAAAGTAACTCAAGAGGCACGTTTTTATGTTTCACTTGAACAAATATGTACGTATAAAGCAAAAGGTAACTTATACAAAACGAAGTATTGTATTAGTGCTAACAACATATATTATTTAATATCTGATATTTTGATTTTAAAGTAATCGTCATAATGCAATATATACGGAGATAGATTGAATAATAGAGATCTCAATCGAGACATATGATCTTATAACAAAAATTATATTAAAGATATTATATGACGAGTATCGAAACGCTGAGTTTCGATACTCGTAATATAATATCTCAAAATCGAACGGCAAGTGGAGAGCGGAGAGTACAAATATAATATTACATTATTTGAAAAATGTATCTTAGTATCTTATGTAACAAGATATTCGTTCCCAGCATCCGAGATCTATATCTCACATTATATTGCTAAACGCTCGTCAACTATTACTATGTAGTGTTTGCCGGTCGCTTTGTAAACACAGAAGCCAAGGTTAACGCAGAATTAATCCAATATCGGTCGCTATTTATAATTTGATTACACAAACTATATATATTTTTAGTTTTATGTAATTTTAATAATATTTTTGTTTTAGCTTATCACTTTATCTCGCATACCATGAAGGCATAGAGCCGAGTGTCATGACAATGAGAATTCATTCAGTGGTGGAATTAAATGCCGCGCTTTGTCTTTCTCACCAGAGCAGGGAAGTGAACATAATTCAAATACAATCATGGACTGAGTGGGAATTGAACCCACAACGATCGCGTTTATAGTCAGACGCTGTCGAACTGCGCCACAATGATAACAATATTACATTTATATGTACTTGAAGTATAATAACTACTAAAATATATATAATTCATCTTTTTGATAATTTAATGTTTTGAAGTAAATTAAAGAAATAGAAATAAAACATATTTTTAGAAAACATAAAAAAGCGGTCATGCTCTGAAAGGTCGCATGGCATAGCGGTCAGAGCGCTTGGACGGTTACCTAGAGGTGCGTGTTGAAGTCCAGCTGCGTTCAAATTTAAATAAGTTTTCCAAAAATGTGTTTCATCTTTTTGAGTTATATTATTTTCAATCCGACAACATCAATATCAGACGTGAAAAAAATAATTTGAATTTCAAAAGCTACACATGTTTTTTTCATAACGTAACTTTTTTGTATTATTAAAACATAATATGACCGTTTCTTCCTATAAGTTTTTGCTTATAAAAAAATTAAACGTGTTTACGTCTATACTTAGTACCTACAAACAAAATATGTACATAAAAAGTGGCAACGGGACGAGACTGCCACTTTTTACCGTAAACTTGAATTAGCATGATTTGTATGTACCAAATGTCTTATAAGATATTTTATGACATTTCGTTCTTAAGCATTATATTATAAAAGGCCGTCGTGGTGCAGCGTCTGACTGTCAACACGATTGATTGTCAGTTCGATGCTCACTTGAGGGAATGATTATATTAAAATTATTATCATTTCTCCACTCTGGTAAGACAGCGGCGTTTAACTCCGGCGTTGGTATTATTGAAAAAGCGTGATGTTGCTTTTTATTATGCTACTAAATAAACTTACCATACGATTATACAAATCCGCAATTTTATCATACAAAACTGAAATTCACAAACTTTTGCGTAACAACACCGACTATATTTACCGAATATATTTTTACTTCTACACAAATTATAATTTTATATAATATAATGCTTTATATATTATTAAAGTAAGCTTATTTAAACATATTACATATTTTCGTATTTTATAAAAAGAAAGATTTAATTGAAACCAACGCGGTCGCACGTACGGCGTCGCCGATAACACTGAGGTCACGGTTTGTGTACGATGTGGACATTTCGCGATAGGGACACGGGAAGGAAAACGAATTCAACAATAGGTTTTCTTTAGTTACTTAATATTAGTTTATTTGTAATTGTAACTAATTTTGGAGAGCATTATATGCTAATGTAATGAGGCTCTCAAAGCGCATTGGGAGAGCCACTGAGAATCAACGCGATAGTTGTGGGTTCGTTCCCGATCGGGGAATATGTGCGCTATTTGTGTTAACCGCTCTGATAAGAAAAAAAAACGCGCAGGACTTCCCCATTCAACATGATGTCCTCGTAGTTTTTCGGATAGCGGAAAACTTAGTGTATTGCCACTATATTCTCTCTACTTAAATTCTGTCTAACCAGAGCAATTAAAAAAGAAATTATTTTTAATCACTATCCTGAGTGGGCTTCGAACCCATAAACATATTTTTTTTACAGTCAACTTAACAACGTATTATTAAAAGTGGTTATACAAATAATTTAATTTTGATACAAGATACGTCGAATATGAAAATAAACGTGAATAGTCCGCTTCAAATACACACTTGTTCAAAACCCCAACTAAGTAAACGTTATTATCTAAAAGTATGTGGGAATGTTTTTCTGACATTGACCGAGCAACGCATTCTCATAGTTTGTTGTAACGCTAGTCAGTAGTGACTCATAGTATGGAACTGAAATATACCATCGATTCGTTATGCGATAAGGCGATAATATGTGCGTCTATTTTGGCGTAAGCTGTTATTATTTATTCAGTATACGTAATTATACTAATAAAATAAAATAATAATAATAAAATATTTGAATTATTTTCATGTCTCTGCTCTGATATGACAAATTGCATAATTAAAGTTTACATGGAGAAACAGGGCAAAAACCTAGTATTTTTTATAATATTACCATGTGTTTGACACATACACTGTAAGTATAAAATATCGTGTATACTAATACTTGACTTGCACTTGACGACGTGTATTTCACGCGTCATTGGGTGCACTAGTATATATTATAATGAATTGAGTAAGGCTTTTTTGTATAAGACGCATTCAACATTTTTTTTACCTATTGCTAGGTAATTTTTTTTAACATCGTAAACCAATAGAGGTAATTAAGCTCCGTATAGGTCTCTGCATACAATTGTTATTATAGTCACAATAGTGATGGGTTTAATCTAGGGTTGCCAGATGGGAGGACTAAAATATGTAAAAAATTTAGGATTTGGAATTTGGGGATCGTAGTCGGAACATAAAAACCAAATAGATACAAAAATCCGCCATTTACTGTACATTTAAAAACGATTGTAATCACATATTACATGAAAATATATATCTATCTATATTTCATTTGTATTTTGCCACATGAAGATAGGATTCAATTGACGTTATTTTATCTGTTTTGTTAATATCTGTTTTGTAGGGAAAATAGGCTTATTTTTTTAATCTCATATGTAATGTTCAGACTACCCAGACGAGTTCCGGCAACCTGGAGACGTGTTATAAAAAATGTACGGTACATATGGCTAAAAATAAAGAACGCACTGTCTTATCCATACTACGTTTTCTGTGATAATAAAATTAAATCTATTACAACACAATTGTGTTAGGTACAGACTTTACCTTGATTTTTCACAAACAAAATATATTATTAATCTGATATCGACTTCATGACCTTTCTAGTAGTAAGAGGGACGTTATA